>JAQSUU010000455.1:1200000-1529906 GCA_038087645.1 Saccharum hybrid cultivar R570 | reverse complement strand
CTAAGATACCTGCAGAATAAAATGTTAATGTATTACAATTGCAAGTTTTGGTATTCACCTCTTGAACCTTCACCAAGCAGCTCGCACATATGGTCCAATGCCCCCTTTCTCCCTTGGGCTCTTCTCTTCCTTGGACACCAGAAGGGGGTATGTCACCAACAATTGCTGGAGCACCAAAAAGCAAAAATTAAAATTAGTCAACTGAACCCACATCCTCATAGGCAGTTAGTGCCAGCAACAGGCTAGCTGGCTTAGGAGCAGCAGCAAGAGTCCATATGTACGGAAGGCATAATCATGTTTTCATTCCCACTGATTTTTTAAGCTGAGTGCCATACTGCATGCAAGAGACAATGACATATTGTAAATGAGGATAGGAAAAATCTGCACATAGTTTTAGTTTCACACTTTGACTAGACCTGCAGCACATGCCAAACAAGCAACTTCCAACATGCAGTTCCAAATATTTTGCAAAAATGAAATATTCTAAAGGTACTATTATAACAAGTTTACTCAAAACAGCTATGCAAGACAATCACTCATTATTGGAGCAGAAAATGACCATTTCAACTTGATATGCAACAAGATATAAGAGTTTCAGTTTAACTAGATAGATCAGCTCAGCACTACATACTAAAAGCGTATAGATCATTTAGAGAAACCTAGGATATTACAAATTGCATGCATGTAAGCTTCAGGGGTTCCCAATAATTGGACTGTCGTAGACTACATAGAGCAATGTTCTCAACTTACAAATTTTGTTGGCTGGTTGCACTTAATAGAAGGGAATCTGTTGTGTAGTAATGCCCTGCTGTGTTGCAAGAATGTTCCTAAGATGGCCTGCTGGCTGCTGCTCACCCTGAAAAAAAGGGAAGAATGCGTCAATTTGTGGAGATAAAGCAACAATGGATTGACATATTTAAAGATGCACTAGTTTTATGAGGTAATCAGATAATTCTTAATAGATTGATTATCAGATATTCCTTTCCTGTATCTAATCTAAAAATGGACGGATAATCATAAGGAGAATCTTATATACCTAAGATGTGTCTTTCAACAGATCTTACACCAAACTAAATTGAGTAAAAATAAGTTTGTACAGTAGATGACCAGCACTCATTATCACAAAATCCTTCCTCAAATCAAAATTTGAAGACTTGCAATAGCAGACATGCATCAGCAGGGTTCGAGAAAAATGTTTAGCTTGCATTAACATTGTACCAATTACTATCCATGATGCATCCTGGAACTCATGATAATTGTCTTGCAAAATTTCTGGCATTCTAAACATTTAAAGCCATTAACCTTAAGAGTATGATGTATCTATCTGTCCATCTCAAAAAGGAACTCTCAGCCTTCTCAGCACTAACAAAATTTCTTATCCAATTACTAATTGAGATAACTTCTCTTCCTATTTTTGCCAGTAAAATTATCTGAGCTTCATATGTATAACCTGGACTCAACATGGCCATACCTAACTAAAACAATATAATCATATATGTACAAATGTAAGCCATGGCAATAAAATTGCAACAATTCAAGGCAAGTTAAGGAAGAAAAAGACCCATCTTAGTTAACTGACAGTCCTATTCCACCTTCTCGGATCTGCTCATTCTAAAAATGGAAATCAGAGTCAAACACTGTATGTTCTACGTCAAACTAGAATGGAAATATATCCAATTCCATTCTAACTATGCAATCCAAGAACTCAATGCATAACAGCACCAGTGGCTTGAATACCTAATAAACCTCCCCCTTATCTGCAGCCCCATAGATCTTCCATGTGGTGTGGTCTCCAGTGATCTTCCTTTTCTCAAGCAGCTCTAGGGTTCCAGGCGATTTCCCCCAATAAACCAAACCTAGATCGGAGAGGAACAAGCTGTGATCTACCGGAAATGTGGGAAGGGGAAGAAATCAAATTAGACCTCAGATCTAGTTTTGGAATGAAAAAAAGGAGGAAACACACAACCTGTCACCGGCTCTCCGCAGATTCTCCCGACATGGAGCGGCATCGTGGCTCCTCCGGCTGGGCCTCCTTCGTCACGGGCTCCTTCGGATGCGGATCTTGGGGACAAATCCATGTTCACGGGCTCCTCCGACGGTGGATCTTTGGGACGGTGGCAGGATTGAGGCACCGGCCTTGAACGAGAGGAGGGAGTGCCGTCTTGGGGTATGAGCGGAAGCCAAGGTAGGGGAGCGGACGTCGGGAGAGAGGGACGCCAAGGGAGGCGGCGGCGCGGAGGGAGACGGGCGGCGCGAGGAAGGGGCGGGCTTGCGTGCGACTCTGCAGCGCGGAGGGAGGGAGATGGGCAGCGCTGGGCTGTGTGGTCTGCGTGGGGGATAAGGTTGAAGTTTTTCTTTTTTCTTTTTTATTAAGTCAGACACAAACTTTATTTCTCTTCTTCGCGCGCGGTGAGGAGTCCGCGCGGGAGAGTCTTTGGCCTCTCTTTCGGTCCGGCGGGAGGCTTAATTTGGCGTGCTGTCTTTTAAAAGTTCCTATCGGTAGGAACCGACAGAAATAACATAGCACCGACAGGGAAAATGGATTTTTTTGTCGGTACAAGCAACACACAGGGAAAAACATATTTTTCTGTCGGTTCCATTTTTTTTTGTCAGTTTCCGCCCACCCGACAGAATAATGCATATTTTCATGTCGGTGGAGACAAAACCGATGGGGAAATCTTGGTTTCCAGTAGTGTTGTTGACACGAGCTGGGAGGTGAATCCATGTGCAATTTGTTCTTACTGCGATGCTCGTTTATCTTGTGATGGCCATTGATTTGCCTCAATGGGCTATTAAAGCGATTGACAAAATTCGAAGAAGCTATCTGTGGAGAGGGCGCAAGGAAGCACGTGGGGGGCATTGTCTCGTGGCATGGGAGACAACCTGCTCTCCAACTGAACTAGGTGGTTTGGGCATTTCCAATCTCAGAAATCTTGGCTGGGCGTTATGTGCAAGATGGCTCTGGTTACAGAAAAAGGAGCCACACCGTCCTTGGTCTGCACTGTCTATACAGGTTCCTGTTCAAGTTCAGAAGCTTTGTTCAATGGCAATTATCTCTGATGTTGGCAATGACGAGAATACTTTGTTCTGGACTGATAGGTGGCTTCATGGGCATTGCATTAAGGATCTTGCGCCTCGACTCTTTGCTGTGATTCCGCAGAGAAATAGAAAATTGCGGACTGTGCAGCAGGCTCTAGCCAACCGGACTTGGATCTCGGACATCAAAGGTGCTCTCACAGTAGGGGTCATCATGGAGTATTTTCAGCTTTGGGACCTCCTCTATAATTTTGAGTTACAACCTCAGGTGGACGACTCTCACACATGGAAATTATCAAATGATGGACAGTACTCCGCCAAATCCGCATATGATAGCTTATTCATGGGAAAAATCCTTTTTTAGGCCATGGGAAAGAATTTGGAAAACTTGGGCGCCTGCTAAATGCCGCTTCTTCCTATGGCTTGTAGCGCATAAGCGCTGCTGGACCTCAGATCGCCTTGCACGACGAGGACTGCCTCATCCTGAGAAGTGTCCGCTTTGTGATCAAGCCGACGAAAGCATTGATCATCTCCTAATCGAATGTGTATTTTCAAGGCAATTTTGGTACTATATTTTGAGGCAGGTCGGTCTCCATTCTCTAGTTCCACAGCCATCTGACACTTCATTCGATGTTTGGTGGGAAAAAGCAAGTGCAGCAACTTCTGGTTTAACGCAAAAAGGTTTGAACTCCCTGATAGTTCTGGGAGCATGGATAATTTGGAATCATCGCAATAGTTGCGTCTTTGATGGAGCAATTCCTAACATAGCTGAAACCTTGAAGTTGGCCGGTGATGAACGTCGACGGTGGACAATGGCAGGGGCTCGTGGGCTATCTCACTTGACTGCCCCTGCCCAAGTTGTTAGCTGATTTGTTGTAGGTGCAGGGTCGCTTTTTCTTTCTTTACCGGCGCAAATGTATCTTATGAGATAAAGATAAGGGTGTGTGGGTGTGTGTTGTACTTTGGGTTCTTTACCCCATTTTCTTCTTAATATAATGAAGCGCAGCTCTCCTGCGTTTTCGATAATTGATAAAATGGTGCTCACATCACTGCTCATGCGTGTGCTGCCATGTACGGCTTCAGGTACCTGTCTTGGCGGCGTGGGACATGGCGAGGACACCCAGCATGCTTGCGGGACATGGCGTCGCGCAGTTAACTACAATGTCCCTGTGACTAGATTATTTTTTTCTATGTCAACATTGTGCCCCATAGGTAGCGTTGTTCTAGATGCCTCCTACTCACAAACTCACAATGTTCTTTGTTATTCTTGGATCACCCAAACCTTCACTCTGTCTCTCCCCATACTGTTGCACTCAGTTTTAAGCCACTCGATCCCTACTCGCTAGCAGCCACACACGAGGATACGTACTTATATGTAGGAGTCTTAGGCTCTTAGCATCAACCTGACCTTTGCTATAGTGCGTATAGCCAATATATTTGTTGTATACCAACCTGTCTAATTAATGAGAAAATCTGAACCATTTCCATGCAATCCTTTCATTTTCGAATCTGGTGAGTTAACTTCTTTGCCAAAGGATAGGTCAATCTCCGGTACGTTCATAATTAGTGGCCGGATCGTAGTGCAGAGATCTGAAGTACCTCGCCTCAATGGACTGGTCACCTCTGTCATGGCCTCCCTGTCAGTCACTACTCAGCATGGAAGCATGGCCTGACTCCGTCCTTGGGTGCCTAGATTGTTAGAAGACAGCTCATTGACGGCCTCAGCTTGGTCACTGTGTGAATTGAAGTTGATGGATTATACAGTGGTTTACGGTTCATACTTAAAGTAGATGGATTATACAGTGATTGACAGTTCATACTTACTTTCATAAAAGCACCACAGCTCTGCAATTTCCCGCATGGTGTACTGTCTACTCTGTACATTTCCACTCCCTCACTTCACCGTGGATTCATTAGCAAATATACTAGGAACCCTACCAAACCATTAGAACTGGAAAGGGACGGACTGTTTTTGAGATCCTAGCAAATGCAGATAACTTATGGTATATAGAATTTGTTGCTCCATCCATCCTAAAAAAAGTGTAATTCCAGTGTGCATGCGGCGATAGAGACCTGATACAAGATGTTTTCCTTTCTCCATTTCTTTTGCGTCCTGGCTTAGGAGCAGTTTTAGGGGGAGCAAGTCTTGTTTAAGCACAGTTAACAAAGAGATCACAGTCTAGCCGGCACACACATCATCTTGCAGACTTTGGATCACCACTGACACCCCCAGTACGATCAACGATTTGGGGTGGCATGTACTATGTTGTGAGCTTGTGACAAAGCTTGCAATTGTTTCCGGTCCTTCCTACAGCACTTGCATGTTTCTCCTAACAGTTGTCTTGGTCGCTTGATAAATTTTGCTACATTTTGGCTTGGGCTCGGTTTTTTTAGAGGACGGCCAAACAAAGTCTTTGCTGCTACAGACTGGATGGGGAGAAGCGTTGGTTCGAAAATTACCTTTATTTGCTACCGGATTTTGGAACCAATAGTATGTCATCGGCAACAAAGGTCAGAACTAATATTGCTGGGCCTGCACACGACAGTGGTGCATGTTTCCCAAAACAAAAACAGAATGGAGCAGGCAGCTGCTGCTTGCTCCGTGCGCCGCTGCCACTTCCCCGTACCTGAAGGCCCATGCCGCCATCAACAAGAAGTATTATCTTGTGCTATGGGGATTAAGGACAGTGAGATCGGATTGAGGGACATGGGGAAAGGCCCGAGATTGATGAGAGAATAGTTAAGAGAGAGGAAGATAAGGATGATACAAAAATTAAAACAACCAAATTGATATCCCTTCTTGCTTGTGTTCTCCACACGAGAATGCATATGTTTTTCGTTGGCATATATGTTCAGATCAGAGGCCTTGGCACATTGGGCGGGTGAACCACCTCCCAGCCTAGGTGCGACTGGACATGGTCCTCATCATTCTGTGGCAAATGTGGAAGGCACGGAACGCCATGATCTTCGATGCAGAAGACATCTCAGTGGATGGGGTCCTGTGATCTGCTGCCAGCAATATAGACCGTTGGGCTTGCCAATACAAAAACATAAGCCGCCTCGTGTTAGTGTAACACCCCAAAACCTCACTACCTAAGATGCCACCACAAGAGCAGCAACTAGAGCGACCAACAAAAATTTTGGCAACTCTCCCCTTAAAACCGGAGCAACGCAGAAGCAACAACATATAAAGAGGTATAAATAAGCTCAATCAACAATATAGCATCCTGAGAGAAGATAAGCATCAATAGCGGACTATAGGAAACAGCCCAACAAAAACCATAAGTATAAGCTCCACTTCTAATCATGTTATTACTACAATACATATTTTTTCAACGTTAGACTATGGCATTAATGTGCAAAGATGCTGCTACTTTCCCACCCTTCAAGCAAAAGCCACTTGAGTACCTGGAAAGATAGAAAGGGGGGTGTGAGATATAAAAATCTCAGCACGTAAACTGCTTTAACAAGCAATTTAAATTACAAGTTCATTAAGCATCAATTTAAACCTCATATATATATGTAAGCCAAATAAACCATGAGATGTGTCTAGGGATGAAAACAGATCGGATATGGACAGATATATCTGATATTACATTTGTTTTCAGATTTCTGTCCGGATTCGGATTCGAATACGGATAGTGTCAACCATGTCGGATAGGATACAATTGGATATTGACATCATAAATATGTGATTTGAGTATTCGGATACAGATACGGTATCAGATGTTCAAAATCCAGAATCGGACACGGACAGATCTATACCCTTCTAAACGGATTCGGTCTCGAATACGGTCGGAAAATATCCATACCATTTTCACCCCTAGATGTGTCCAACAATTGATGCAACCCCATACATAACCTCATGTATGGTAAACATTAATAACCACCAAGCCTTGGAGAAGCATAGCATCTCACAAACTCATACAAAGCCTTAGTCCAAGTCCATCATACCATAGGCCAAATTATAGTGCATATGCAATGCAAATGCCATGTCTCCTGCCTTGGTATGAAGCTGCATTGTTAAAACCAAATAAATGATGCTATACCGGTATGGTCGCAGCTATCAAGCAGCGACAACTCCATATGCCAATGAATGAATGAGATGCAATGCACATGCCACAGAAAAGAATGTTAAATAATTACAGATAACACCATGAGCATCTCTCGACGTAGAAAACAAGCCATATGTTCCATTGAATCAACATGAGCATCATGAAACCATAAGTGTAGGAACATAGATATTCAATAGAGAGCATAGAGCATGTGATAAATTCCATAACATGGTTGAGATGTAATGTTATATTGGATTGGATTCTGAATTTTTAAGGTGGAGGTAGAATAAATAACATGTTAAAGCTTGTAGCAAACCACCGCTGTGTTTACTTGCCTCCGATGAAGTGATATGTGCGATCTGAAGCATTACCACCTGGTTATAAATAGTATAATATCAGAGAGAACTCATTTCAATAAACATAAATGGCGGGTAAAGCGCACCTACACCACAACCCGACATCGAAGTAAAACAGTGAGTAAAGCACTAAACCTATTGCGGCAGTGCTGCTTCACCTTTTTTATCAACCAATCCATAAAGGCTATGATAGCAAACAAATACACTTCTGGAACCCAGGCAACATGGTCTACAATTTTCATGAGGAGCTTATATTTTTATCTGCGAACACAAGGTTGACAAGTACCCTTGTGTGTTCGTTTTGTGATGAGTGATTGTCAATGTGATCCATGAAGTGGGTTGAGTGGTGACTAACCCTACCATGGCGAAAGTTATGTGTGCGACATGTCTTTTAGCTTGTGTTGTGCAGGTGTGGAGCTCAGATGCAGTGGTCGATGACGAGGTGAAGGTCAAGGAGGACATGCCGTGCTAACGGACCGGGAGCGGTAAAGGACGGACGTGATGCTCAGACTGAGGGACCCAGAGGCCGGGTGACTAACCGCGGTGGCTAACACTTTGGACATCGACAAGTGTAAGAAGACATGGGAGTGACGGTGTTGACCGAGTCAAGACGGCGGACGTGCGGATCGAGCAAGGCTCAGAGGACTTGGCGTGCCGACCGGTCGAGGACGGCGGTGACACGTGTCGAGCGGCAGAGGACGCGTATGGAGTACACTACTCGCGAACGGGTTTAGTGGTTTGGGCCTCAAAACAACCATCAGTGGTGGGTTTACGGGTTTGGACCTCAAAATCCGGGCGGAGGTTCCGAGGAGGAACGGATAGCCCGTGGTGGCATCGGGGAGTTCGCGTCGAGGCGAAGCTACTGATGAGGAGGTGCGGTGGCCGTCGGATGAAGATGATACTGGGTTGGACTATAATGCCCTTGGGCTAAATGGTTTGACTCAATTATATCTTAGAACAAAATTGGGATTACGTAATAATCCTGTTAAATAGGATTGGGGAGCCCCCATCTCCCTTACCTGTCTCCCCACTCTCATTTTCCCTCTTTCTGCCTAGGGTTAGCTCTTGAGAGAGGTCAAAAATCTGATATTTTCGTGACGTATTTCCTGTGATTTGGAGTGGAAATGGAGATCCGAATCCTCCTCGTGCCCTCTAGGATTCGTCACTTTTAAGTGTGATTTTGTTCTTCTGCGTTCTTCATTTATTCCCTATTTTCGTTTTTGGCTTTGATTTAGTTTTCCTGGAGTTTGAGTGCAAATCGAGCGATGATTTCTCAGGGATAGGTTCTTGTCCTATTGAATTTCACATGTGCAAACTTAGAGATCGAATCCTTTTTATTTGAGTCGAATTTCATCGATTTTGTGGCCGCCCGTTCTCTGTTCGTCGTTCTGTCTGTTCTGTTCTTCGTGCGTGGGAACCCAGGCTCCTGTTGCGATGAAGGGCCGTGCAGTGCAGACCAAGCTGTGCCCCTAGCAGCCGCTACGGGATTTGGGCGTGCAGACCCGCCCGCGCTCTGTCGTTCACTTGCTCTGTCTCGTTCGGTGTTCTTCATTTTCGCAGCAATCGGTGTTCGTTTCCAGGAGCGCGTGCAGACCTGCGGTTCTCTCTCTCTTTCCCTCTCTGGTTCAGGACTCGCAGGCGACCTGCAGCAGGAGCACAGCCAGCACCGGCGCTAGGCTCGTTGTCCTCCATCCGCAGTTCCACTGCGTCCGCCTGCTCAGTCCTGACCGGTTCTCGCTGCTTCTCTGGAAAAGCCGCTAGCAGCAGCTGTGTTGCTCGTCTTGTGCCAGCACCGAGTCCGTGTGTAAATGGAAATCAAGCTTTCAGAGATGTCACTTTCAAGCAATAGTTAAACAATCATTACTTCCTAAATAGTGATTGGTTGTCTCTAGCTTTGTTTGATTTTCCTGCAGTTGGTGCAGGGCACAGGGGCAGCAGCAAGCAGACCCACCACCGTGTGCTCTCTTTCCGTGTTGTTCACGTCCAAAATTTCTAGGCAAATTTCTGGTCCTGAATTTTGCTTCGTTTGCAGTTTCTTCACTTGAACTCTGAGTGTGCTCTCTTTCCGTGTTGTTCAGGTCCAAAATTTCCAGGCAAATTTCTGGTCCTGAATTTTGCTTCGTCTGCGGTTTCTTCACTTGAACTCTGAATCGTGTTCCGTCTGTTGCGATGACTTTCTACCATTCCGAGTAATCTCTCTAGGTACTCTCGTCATCAGTTGGCTTGGGTATTTAGTTTTGGGAACACACTTGTGTTTGGCAGTGATTTTAGGACAGCGGCTAAAAGTTTGGCGAGAAATTTTACGGCTCTCATTCACTCCCCTCTGGTCGCCATTTTCGGTCCTTCATTATCACGCCTTTAAGATCGCCTCAACTGCTGTTGAAAATAGACTTCAGAAACTGTCTAAGAATTGAGACAGCTGGGCTTACATTTTTATATCTCCATACCCTTATGTCCAAAATCTATGAAGTTTCACCGGATAGCAAATAACTTAATGATCTACAACTTTTATAATGGAGCTATATTTCTACCATGCCATTAAGATGGCCTAATCCATAGTTCAAAACAGAGTTCAGAATCTGCTCGAGAATTGAGACCGCAAACTTCATATTTTCATATCTCCAAATTCTTAAGTACAAAATTTATGAAATCTAACAATAGAGCAGATAATTTGATACCCTACAACTTTAGTATTATGAACTTTTACAGAAAGAGCGAATTAAATGTCACAGAACCGTCCAATTTGTAAGAACACAAGTACAATGGCAACCACCGGGGCGGTCACACAGTCATACTTGAGCCCATATAAACTCGGTAGTCCGTCGAGTATCACGAAGGATCTCGAATCATTACCAACATACAAACCAATATCGTACATGATTCAACACACATGTCACATGTCACATAAGTGCACAAGTAGTTCAACATACATCAGAGTACGAATAAAGTTATTATAACACCAAGTTCAAATGTAGTAGTGGAAGCAACATAATTTTGAAACCGTCACACACACGGTTCAGATACATGCCGGTTCATGATCAAGTCCAACAAAAGCAACATAGGTTAGATAACATAGAAGGGCCATGCCCGTGGCCTCACTCCTCATACACAGCTGGAGAGAAGCAATTCTTGCAATAACCATGATACACTTACCATCTGCAACAAGTGGGAAATAAACCCTGAGTACGAGAAGGTACTCAGCTAGACTTATCTGTCATAAACCAAAAATAATGTGACACCAAGGATCATGCACGGCTATGAAAGTAGGGCTAGCTTGACAACATTTTGCATAAAAAGCCATTAGTTGAGCTACACATTTTATAATTCGGACATCAAGTTAAGTATAGCTATTTAACTCTAGATTAGCAACTAACCTGTGCAAAACATATGATATACAATTATATAGCATAACAATAGTAACCATAGCCATTTATTATATCATCATCATAACCATTTCACTTTCATTTACTCACTAAGATAGAAGGAAGCTTAGTCAAGTTTCTCACTATCCAGGAGAGACGGCGATTCGAATCAATTGCAACTAGCTGGGCAGAAACCATAGCACAAACCCAGGCATACCGCGTGAAGGTAGCCATAGGTCACCTTAGGTACAACTCAGGACTCATTTGGCGGGTTCGATCAGCGTCACACAGTCAGGGACTGACCAGCAGCTGCCAGGACGCTCAGGCCCTGCCTGCCCTTGGTCTCATATCTAGCTCCACGCACATCCTTACTACCTCCAGTGTGCACCCTCAAATAGAATGACTCCCAGCCTGAGTTAAGCTACTCAGCTTCGCGGTCGAAATGAGTTATCCGGCCAGCCAAGTGAGAGGTTGTGTTTAAAATGACCGAGGACCAACAATGATGCGGTCCTTAAGTGGCTCAGACAGAATCAGAAGTGTCATCCTACAACCTAGACTCCACTCGGCCTCCATTTACATCATCACATGGTTCTTTTCCACGATAGCAAATATAGCCAACCGTGACCATTATCCACCTATAGCTCGTAGGTGATAGAAAATCACCCTACTTCTACCGAACTAATCATGACTAAGCATTTATTCGATCCTGGACCTTCATAGGCTTTCAAGATATATTTTTGGACAAGGAGATCATATGCATCAAGTGTTTCCAATCAGCTCCTACAACATAATGCATCAAACATAAAGAATCAAGTTGGTATTTATAAAACATAGGAAACTTAGAATGCTTCGGGGCTTGCCTTTCAGGTAAGTAGAGGGTTAGTGGTCAGGGCACTCGGGCAGCTCCTCCTGGACCTGTCCTTCTTCTTCAGGAACCTCCTGCTGAGGGATCTCCTGCGGGGTCTCCTCTCCTTCGAGCTCGAACTCCAGCAGTGTCACTCCCTCCGTCGATCCTATATGTATGAGTACAAGGATAAATATAGGGAATGCACAAGGGATGAAGTGCAGGTATTATATGATGAAATGCATATACATACACATTCTTAACAAGATTGCAAGGTGATAACAAGATTAACTTCATTTTACTCAGTAGGTGCATATCTCCTCTCTAGTAGAAGAAACAAACACTCACCATGTTCTAGCAACCTAAGGTAAAGTTGTTCATCAGCAGTAAGAGGCCTAAAACGTGCAGCTAACAACTTATCTTAATTAGCCTAGGCATCTAAATAACAAGCATCAAGTTCATACAAAGCAAACAAGTCCATAAAACTAGATACAAATGAATTATAGAGCAATAATTAGCTAGCCGCATATAACTAATCTAATATGGACACAACCAACTGTACCAACAGATTATATACGTCACAAACATGCTAGAAAGCATAATGGTTAAGCCCAAACAATTTCTTAAAAACACCTATTGATTTAATAAGCATAGCAAGGTGAAATTTGAAACTGCTACTTCCATTGCACAGTAAAATCTAGGAAAATTACAGCAGCCTATACATGCTCACAATAGTCTACTGTTTAAATTTTATGCCATTTGGATAAGTGTAGCAACACCTACAAAAATGACAAGTTATCTAGGCTTATAACAACTTAATTAGGTTTAGCATAGTGAAAAGTGTCAAACAATAGATTTCACATTTTTCTTACTTTCACCATAACACCTGAATGATGTGGAAATTAATTCATGCCCATAAGTTACATAAATCTACCACAATTAATTTCACAAGAAACTAGCATTTAATCAAGTTAAATTACAAAGTCATATTCCAAGCATGCTTACTATAGGTTTAATATTTTTCCTAGCTACAGCATGTCAAAACAAGACCAACAAAATTAGAAACACATTTTTACATCTCCCAAACTCAAGTTATGCATTTTACAAGATTAATAGGCATTAAACTAGATAAATTCAAACAATATATAAAAATGTAGCACATATCAAGTTTCATATTTTTAACAGATAGTACTCATCAAGATGGAGCTAACAAAATTTGTTTCACTCCATTTGGACACTCCTAGATCAAGATATGAATTTTGCAAGTCTGCATTCAAATCTGTAAAAGAATAAAAACAAACAAAACTCAGTTAAAAGCTAAGCACACCCGGTGCACTGCACCCAGAGGCATTGACAGCTAGGCCCCAAGGACAACGTGACCCCACCTGTCACAGGCACAGAACAGGGTGGCACTTTGACCGGTCGTAGCTCGCCGGCAGTGAGCTCTCCGGCGACAGGGTTGGCACCAGCGTGCTCCCCACGGTCATCCGCGTCGGGTAGGGTAGGTGGTTGAACCTCTAACAGCCTCTAGGTAGGGCGGCGACGCTGGGTAGTGGTGCTCTAGGGTTAGGGTTTTGGCTCGCAGAGACGCCGGTGAGGCACGGGCGCGTGCATGGCGCCATGGTGGCGTGAGCACGACGGCGGCACTACGACGTTCTGGTGAGCCAGGTGACGGCATTGTTCAACCAAGCCCCATTCTAGTTTCCCCACCCTAAGGCTAAGCTCTAATGCATAGAAGCAAGAGAGGAAGAGGACTAGGCGAGTGTGGCCACGGTGAGCTCAAGCTCGGCGGCGGCAATGGTGGCCGCGGCGGCGGTGTTTTCGCCCTAGGGGCTTTACCTTGGCTCGAACGGCGACACTAGCAGTTCCGTGGGATGGAAGGCAACACGGCAGAGCTATGGATGCAAGGAATTGAGTGGTGGTGCGGCATGGGTAGCAAGCTTAGCTAGCGAAAGCTCGACGGTAGCGCACGTGATCACCTCTACCTCGGTGTTGTGCGAGAGCGAGAGAGAAAGAGGGAGAGTGAGAGTGAGAGTGAGCGCGAGAGAGAGCGAGCGCCCGGCTTTCCCCCTCTTGGCACACAGCGCGGGGCCGACGCTGGCGTACGGCCGCCACGTGATGCACGCGGCCTGACCGCAGTCGACCACTACCTGGCCTGTTTGAATCGGCAAGGGCCGATTTAGGCCGACTGAAATGGCGATCTTTCCCCTCTCTATCTCCTCCGGTTGGAATTAGTAAAAACTCCATTAATAAAAAGTGTAGAGCTACAGGAGATCTACAACTTTGCTTTAACAAGCTTCACCAGACTCGGCTTGGTTTAGGAGATACAGAGCTCCAAAGTGGGCTACATGAAAACTGAAACTTAGTTTAGGACTTAGCCAATTCTTTGGTTTCAAAAACAGCATTGAGTTGATTTTTGTGAGCCCTATTTGACTAAGCTAGGCACTGATTCAGCTCTTGACCATTAAATAAAGTTTGTTCCACATGAGCTTAACTACAACTTTTATTTAGGTTCCACTACCATACAAGCCCTATAAGTAGTTAGTCAAGATAGGTCAAACAATCAACATGATAAAGGTAATTCTAGTTATACCAACACTTAGAAGCAAGTTTGGACCAAGTCATGAATATCAATATGGTTTCATTTTTCATCCTAAGTGTGTCTAAGTTGGTTTGGTGACCAAACAGCAACCACTTGCATTAACAAGCATGATCATTAAGCATAAACATGGTTGATTAAACTATTCATGGGATCAACATAGAGTGAATGAAATGCAATTTCATATGCTCATGCTCATGAATAAATGAATGATGCTTATGCTCATGCAATGCAAGTGCAAAAATGCAAGCTTAACACTGGGGTGTTACAACCCCTCCCCCTTATAGGAATCTCGTGCCGAGATTGAAGTACCTACCATTTTTCATAAAATGTGGGGTAAACTTCACACAGATATTCCTCTCTTTCCCATGTTGCATCCTGCTCACTGTGGTTACTCCACATTACCTTGTGAAATCTAATCACTTGGTTCTGAGTTACTCTCTCTTTATTATCCAATAGCTGTACTGGCTTCTCTTCATAAGCTAGGTCTGATTCTATTTTGATATCCTCAGTTTTAACTCTTTCTTTAGGAAATCGTAAACACTTCCTCAGCTAAGAGACATGAAAGACATTGAAAATAGCTCTCATCTCTGGAGGTAACAGTAGTTTGTAGGCTACTCTTCCACTTCACTCAATGATTTTGTATGGACCTACATACCTAGGAGCAAGCTTTCTTTTCACACCAAACTGTTGTACTCCCTTCATGGGTGATACTTTTAGGTATACATATTCGCCTACCTCAAACTCAATAGGTCTTCTTCTTTTGTCAGCATAGCTCTTTTATCTAGATTGAGAAGCTTCAATGTGTCATTGGATGATATGAACTTGCTCTTTGGCTTCTTTGACAAAATCAATTCCATAACACCTCCTCTCCCCGGGTTCAACCCAGTTCAAAGGAGTTCTACATTTTTGACCATACAAGACTTCAAAGGGAGTCATCTTGATTCTTTCTTGATAACTATTGTTATAGGAAAACTCAGCTAAAGGTAGCCACTTTTCCCATGAACCTTTCGAAGAAGTTACACATGCCTGCAACATGTCTTCCAATATCTTATTCACTCGCTCAGTCTGTCCAGACGTCTGAGAGTGATTGGAAGAACTTCGGACTAAGTTGGTGCCTAACTGCTTGTGCAAGTGCTCCCAGAAATGAGCAATAAACTGAGATCCTCTATCTGACACTATGGTTCTAGGCACACCATGCAAACGTACTATATGGGTGACATACAGCTCTGCATATTGATGCGGTCGGTAATTGGTCTTGACCGGAATGAAGTGCGCAGACTTGGTCAAATGGTCCACAATTACCCATATGGAATCAAAACCTTTCTGAGTGGGCAGAAGCCCAACAATAAAATCCATGCTTATTTCCTCCCACTTCCAACCTGGGATAGACAAAGGTTGAAGTAGTCCAGCAGGTTTCAAGTGATCTGCCTTGACTCTACTACAGGTGTCACACCTAGCAACATATGCTGTGATTTCTTTCATCATTTTTGTCCACCAAAAACATGTTTTTAAGTCTTGATACATTTTACTGCTAACAGGATGGATGGACATTTTGGAAGAGTGAGCTTCATCTAGGATCTGATTTTTGAGTTCCCAATCCTTTAGCACTACAAATCGATCCTTAAACCATAGCACACCCCTCTCATCTAGTCTAAAATGCTTGGGTTCCTTTTCCTTCATCTTTCTTTTGATGTGAAACACACCCACATCAATCTTCTGACTTTCAATGATCTTGCTCTCAAGTGCGCAACTAACAGTGATATTGTGTAACACAGCAGGGTGCAACAGATTAAATCCATCTTCCAACAGCAAGTCCAAGAAATTGCAATGAGATTTCTAGCTTAAGGCGTCTACAACCACATTCGCCTTGCCCGAATGATAATACACTTCTAAGTTATAGTCCTTGATCAACTCTAGCCATCTTCTTTGTCTCATGTTCAACTCAAGTTGAGTGAAGATATACTTAAGACTCTTGTGATCTATATAGATATGGCACACATTCTCAAGCAAATAGTGTCTCCAGATCTTCAGTGCATGAACAACTACTGCTAACTCCAAGTCATGGGTCGGATAATTGACTTCATGCTTCCTTAATTGACGTGAGGCATAAGCAATGATTCGGCCTTCCTGCATAAGAACATATCCTAAACCTGTACCAGATGCATCACAAAACACATCAAAAGGTTTCTCTATATCAGGTTATGCTAAAACAGGAGCGGTGGTCAGCAAAGTCCGTAGAGTGTGAAAATCAGCTTCACACTACGGAGCCAAACAAATTTCTCATCCTTCTGAAGTAATCTCATCATTGGCTTAGCTATCTTGGAAAAGTCTGGAATGAAGCGACGATAGTAACCTGCTAACCCAAGAAAACTCCGAACTTTAGTAACTGAGGTCGGGGCCTTCCAATCCAAGACTTCCTGTACCTTACTTGATCTACAGAGATTCCATCCTCTGACAACACATGACCTAGAAAAGGCACTTTCCGTAACCAAAATTCACATTTGCTAAACTTAGCATACAATTTATGTTTTCTCAGTCTGGTTAAGACAATCCTCAGATGCTCTACATGATCTGCCTCATTCTCAGAGTAAACCAGGATGTCATCAATAAACACAACCACGAACTTGTCGAGTTCGGGCATGAATACCAAATTCATCAAATACATGAAGTATGTCGGAGCATTTGTCAGACCAAAAGATATAACAAGATACTCATACAAGCCACATCTAGTTGAGAAAGTTGTTTTAGGTATATCCTCCAGTCTAATTTTAATCTGATGATAACCCGATCTCAAATCAATCTTGGAGAATACCTTTACCCTTGACAACTGATCGAATAAGATATCGATGCGTGGTAAAGGGTACTTCTTCTTAATCATTATGGCATTGAGTGGCCTATAATCCACACACATCCATAATGACTTGTCCTTTTTCTTTACAAACAAAGCCAGACAACCCCATGGAGATGAACTAGGTCGAATAAGACCCTTCTCTAAAAGCTCTTGTAACTGAATCTTGAGTTTAGCTAGTTCATTTGGTGGCATCCTATAGGGTCTTCTAGAGATAGGTGTTGTACTAGGCACTAGCTCAATTTTAAACTCCACATCTCGATCCAGTGGCAAACTAGGTAACTCATCTGGAAATACATCTAAAAACTCACATACCACTGGAATATCAAATAGAGTTGTGGACTGGATAGCACAGATAAGTTTTGAAGGTCAAAACTCCTGGGAAGTGGTGTAACACCCCAGGTGTTTGGCTTGCATTTGTGCATTTGCATTGCATCACATGAGCACATTCATCTCATTATCACATGTGCATCATCCTATGTTTCTTTTATGTGTTGCTTATGATCATATGTAGATAATGCAAGTGGTAGTCAACCAGGCTCTCTAGTACCTTAACTATGCTTAGGACACCTTATGGAACAATGTTCATGTTGACCATGTTGACCAATTTAGCTCCTAAGCCATAGTTTGACTTAGGTTGACTTCTAGGCCTCTTTTGCTTCCTTGCTTAAAAAGTGCTACCAGATGTTTATACATGTTTCTACACCCTTAAACAAAGTTGTAGAAAATTTGTTATGGAACAAAAGTTGTAATATGGCCATCTCATGGAAATGACCATAACATGCTCAAATAGGGTCCACCAGTCAGTTGGAGTGTTGTTTCCTTAGTTTACTTGAGAAGTACATCTAATGAACTGTTCAAAATGTCCATCTAAGACTCCAAATATGCTAAAGTTATCCATAACGAAGTTGTGGAAAATTTTATCAGCTACAAACTTTATTTTTGGGTCATCTCATGAAGCACCTTCTAACCCACTCAAATTCCATCATTTCTGTCCTTCTGAAATTCTATTGTTTCCCAAAACCAGTTCCTGCTTTTTGCCCTATATCTCTCAAACCATGCAGATCTGGACTTGACACCTTAAAACAAAGTTGTAGAGAATTTGTTAAGCTACAACTTTGCTAATTAGCTCATCTCAATATTAGGGCCAGAATGGGAGCTATAGAGCCAAGAAAGAGCTGCTGTTTTGATTTTTGGAATGTTGCAAATGTTTCAAAGCAATGTTTCAATGTTTCACGGTTTCAAAAATTGGGAATAGGGGGTGACCGACCAGCCACAGGCCGTCCGCGCCACGTGGCTGTGCCATGGCAAGCCGTACGCCGGTGTGGGCCCACTGGTCAGGTCGTCGAGGCCTGCATGACCACCACGACACCCTCAAGCTCGCCTCTCTCTCCATTCTCTCCATCTCCTTTCCTCTGTGCGCGCTGAAGCGGAGGAGCCAAGACGCCATTGCCGCCGTGAGCTCGCTGAGCTCGTGTGCCACCACGATCGTGCCTCTGCCCTATTCCGCCCGCCCAAAGCTCTGCTGCAGCTTCCTCTACCTCGACCACCTCTTAGCTGGGCCAATCGCACGGAGGTGAGGGTGCATTTGCCGTTTCCGTCACTGTCTGCCATGGACATTGCTCACCAGAGCGCCACCGTCGTTGTGGTCGGCTCCACTAGAGCTTCCTTTCACCCTCCTCCTCACCTTCCTATGTTCCTCGCGCATGCTTGAAGCTCGTACCGAGCCTCGGAGAGCACGTCGTGCCCTAGAACCGCCGGAGAGCCGTCGTGCCATGGCCGCCGGCCGCTACTCTCATCGCCGGCATAGTTAGGGTTAGAGTTAGGCCATGTTTCTAGCACCGCTAGGTGCGGCGCATCGCAGTGGTCACGTCGATGGCTGGGGCTCCGCCAGAAGCCTCACCGCCGGCGAGCTTGCCATCGATCTCCTCCTCCCCTGCTATGCTCTCCCTAACGCGCGCGGGCCTCACCGTCAGCGCCTTCAGGTAGGAGCTGGCCGTGGGCCGAGCGGCTCACGCGGGCCAGCCCAGTAGCTAGGGTTAGGATTAGTTTTTGTTTTTATTTTCTTTTATTTACAAGATTTGAATGCTAAGTTCAAAAATGCTTATCTCGAGATTGGTAGATCCAAATGAAGAGATTCAAATTTTGTTGTGCTCTGTGTAGTATTTAGTTTTTATTAAAAATATTAAATATGCCATTTTCTGATATGGAAAATGAAGTTATAAATTATCTCTTTTATTCATTATGAAATAGGGGAAATTTGTATCTGTTGCTGTATAGCTCTAAATGACTTGAAATTTTTATGGGGTGCTGTTTATGACTTGAGTAGCCTATAGTTTAAATTTCAACAATTTTGGATACCGTATGATGGAGTTATGTATTTATCTTGTTTGCATGGTTGGATCTTGTGTGAATTTTCATAATTTATCTATAGATCCAGTAAAGGTGAAATTTGGTGAGTGTTATTCTCATGTTAGTAAGAACCTAAAAAATATGAAATTTGTTGTTTGACACTTTTCAATAGGGTTTCTCATTTATCCCAAAATCAGCCTTTCTATCTGTTATTTTTAGTATAGGAAAATTTACTTGCTCAAATGCTATGAAAATTTTATGGCAGCGTCCTGGAAGCATGTTGTAGCTGCTGTAATTTTTATAGAATTTATTGTACAGTTTTGATATAGGTTCCTTTATTCACCTAATTATCTAAATAAATTAATAAAGGGTATTAAAGAAATTATTTAGATGTTGGCATCATACTTCCTGGTGTTCTTTTAACATGAGTAATGAGTTGGTAAACTTGTTTTTAGCTCAAATGTGCTTTTCCTACATCTCCAATTAAATAATTTAGTGAATCTGCCAATTCTGGACAGATCTGGGGACTTGGCAAAGTTCTCCATGTTTTGATGCTTTACTATGAAACTTGCTTATACCAAAGTTGTAGGTAACTTATACATCTACCTTCTGTTCAAATTTGGTGGCATTTGGCCATGTAGTTTAGGAGATATAGCTGTTCAAAGTTGACTCTTAGTTGTGCTTGTTCTCTGTTTGCACAGAACAGATTCGATGTTTACTTTAATTTGATCTGGTAAACTTTGGAATCATGCTATGATATTTATAAATGAACTGTACATAATTTTATAATCTTTCTAGAATGTCCTCTTTCAAGTCAATTGGACTTGTATAACTCCTATTGTGATTGATTTTTTGAACTGCTCATTTGCATGTTAAACCTAAAACTTTTTGTTAGTGTGCCTTTACTATTCATAGGTATGTTTGTGATGTTCCTAAGTGTTTAATTTGATTAAGATAAGTTTAGGTGCAGATGTTAGGCCTTTAACTGAAGATAAACATCTTTATCTTAGGTTGTGCAAATTAGGTAAGTTTGATCTTGCTCTTTAGAGTAAAGATAGACACATGCTTTTAAAGTGATTTGAATAGAGCTATTATTACTCGGTAAACAAGTGTCTAGGGATGCTTTGCTAATTGCTTACTTGTGCTTATTCATCCATCATAAACATCATGTCACTCTTATGCATTCATAATATTCATCTTCTGCACATACATGCAATAGGTGTACCGGAGGGCGTGACCTTGTTGGAATTCGACGGGACGAGCCAGGAAGCTCCAGAGGTGCAGTAGCCCGAACCCAGAGTTCAGGAGGTGCAGCCCATAGGAGAGGTGCCGGACGAGGTCGTCATTGACTGTCCTAACCATGTTCCGTTCAATTTCATGAAAGGCAAGCCCCAGAGCATTATAAGCCTCCTAATTTCTGAAATGCAATTAAGCATTATGTTATATATATTGTTGCATTAAGTTATAGGTGTTGGATGAAAACACTTACTGTATTGATATCCAGTCCTTGTCCAGATATTATTACCATGAATCCTATGTAGCTCAGACTTGAGTAGATGATTAGCCCTGCGTTAAGCGGTAGAAGTCAGGTGATTTCCTATCACCTGCGAGCTATAGGATTATACATGTGGCACGGTTGGCTATATTTGCTATCGTGGAAAAGAACTGGTATAATTGGAATGAAGACCTGGTGGGGACTTGTAAGGCTATAGGCTTACAGTGACTCCGTCTGTGTCGCTTAAGGGCTAATTCTTGAAGCCTTTCTTTGTCATGTTGAACGCATGCCTCTCTCTTAGCTGGGCAGGCCCGAGTGCTTGACTATGAATCCGAGTAGCTCAACTCATGCTAGGCTCCGGCAAGTATAAAGTGCACCTCGGAAGGGAGCCATAGACGTGAGTCCAAGGGCAGGTGATTTAAAAGTCCTGATCGTCCTGGCAGAAGGGTAATCCCTAAGAGTGCTAGCGCTGACCGAACCCGCGAAGTTGGTACCTGAGTTGTACCAAAGGTGACCCACGGCTACCCTTGCAAAGTATGCCAGGGTGAGAGTTAGGAATACCCCTTCAGCTGAGTTGTAATTCGATTCGAGTCGCCGTCTCTCACCGGTTAGTGAGAACTTGACAGGAGTATCTCCAAAGTAGATACACTAAATAATATAATGGTTCAGGAATGATGATATGATGATGGCCTTATTATACCTACTATGGTTAATATTGTTTGCTCCTAATAAAGTGAGTGCTCTAGTACAGGTGCTAATATAGATGATAGGTTAATGATTATTAAATTGATGCTAAGCTTCAAATGGTTACTTATGCTAGGCCAACTTTTATGCAAATTGTGTTAAGCTAGCTCCACTATATATCAGCCTTGCATGATCCTTGGTGTCCTTTATTTCTAGTTTTTTATGGGTAAGTCTAGCTGAGTACCTTCTCGTACTCAGGGTTTATTTTCCACTTGTTGCAGATGACCTATTCTATCTCGGGTGCTGCAAGTATTGCCTTCTCCCGGCTGGGGATGAAGACTAGACCACTGGGCATGGTCTCTACTAGTGTCCTTACCTGAAGATGCTTTTGTGGGAGATGACTTTTAATCTGGCAGTGTATTTGAACTTATGAAGTTATGTATCGAACTATGTTGCTTCCGTGAAACAAACTTGGTTTGTAATATTTTATTTGGAACTTCGATGGGTGTCATCCGTATGCTACTTGTGAACTATGTAACAAATGATGTGTTGTGTTGAATCACTATGATCTTGGCTTGTATGTCAAAAGTTGATTGAAACCCTTTGAGTTTTTCGGACTACCGGGGTTATGGGAGCCTAAGTACAGGAATTTGATCACTTCAGTGATTGTTTTTGTACTTACGTTCTTATAATTTGGTTGGTTCTGTTACAAGTGGCACTAGAAAAGTACCATCCCCCATTGGTTCCCTCAACTTGATGGTTCTATTTACAGTGTCAATAAGAACTCCATGACCACTCATCCAGTTCAAAACCAAAATCACATCTCTTCTCAACCCTGTCAACACTATGAGATCCATAATATACTCCCTCTCTCTTATGGAGATGAGCACATCTCTGACTATCTAGTTGGTAGAAATACTAGCCCCAGCTGAACTTATGCAGTAGCCACTATTGGTATTTATTAACTTGTCACTTGTTTTAGTAGCCACCTATTATATACTTACATCTCCTAACATTACTTGTACTAGGTTATCATCCCTAATGATGATGCCAGAGATGTTTGTTAGTACTACCTAGCATTACTACTAGAATACTGCTAAGTAGTCCTTTATCATTTTATGTGACTAGAAGGAATATAAAATATGAATGAAAAGGTATTTGCAAGCGCATAGATAATTATACCATTATAGCACTTCAACCGAGAATATTCCAGGTATCGTTATTTATATTTTACCACAGGGAAGGTCTAGCATAGACATGTACTAATAACTTATACTATTTATGGAGAAGTAAACAATAACCAATATCTACTCATAATAGGGGTAAGTCATAGGATAAGATGTATATATATAATAAGTATTGATCAATGATAAATCACTCAGAGTACTCCTTTCTATGGCATTAGCATGGTCAGGTAGAATATTAGAGGAATAATTCCTAAGTCATTCTTAATTATAAGTCAAAGCATACATTGATTAGTGCAATTACACCTAGTAATCATGGCGAAGATCATCTTCATATCTACACATAAGGGATGTTACTAAGGGAGATTAAGAACAGAGCTTGCTCTTCCTTCATAACCTTATCCTACGTGCTACCTACATCGGGGAGTGGACTACAAAGGACTCAACGGGAGTGTCACATCCGCGATCTACCACATGACCTGGAATATAGGGTGTATCCACAGGTAAACAACGTATAAGCACCACGCTTACACAATGTCGACCAGCCATCCATGGAACCTTAGGGTGAGCGCTATACGAACATATGTATGAATATGATGATAATCCAACTATACTAAGTATATAATCAAAGTAGACGATGAACAATCTAATGAAGAATATAGTTAAGATGAATACTAATATTGTCATAATAATTGTAGCAAGCATATAAAAGTAATGGAGATACAAAAGAGAGAGGGGGTACAAGAATTATACCAAACCATGCTCTTAACAAGATCGGGAATCCAAGTGAAGCCTGCTTGCCTCCCTCTAGACCTAGCCTAACTAGCTATGCCCTAGAATATAGTGGAGCTCTGAGGATGATTAGGGTTTGTCTTCTCAAATGACTTGATGATTTCGGGGGGCAGGGGCTTGCTTATATAGGCCAGAGCTTGCAACGTGAGCTCTTGGATCAAACCGACTTGAAGCAATGATGTAGATGCATCCTAGGAGGCGGTGGAGAACTGACATAGCAAAGAGAGACTGACATGTGGGGTTAGGGGGTCGGCCGGCCTGTAGGTGGGGCCGGCCGGCCCCACATGTTAGCCTCCTAAGGTCTGCTTTGGGGGGTTGCCTTCTGGGGTCCTTTGGAATCTTCTAGAGTTGTTACCGCGGTGAATAAGCGCGATTAAGTCTGACATGTAGGTCCTCCTTGATGGTTTTCTAGATAAACCCTGCAGAATTCATAGATTCACCAAAACTTATGGAATTTGTTAATTTAAACCCTAAACCTTTGTTGGTGATCACAATTGTGCCCTTATACATGTTTTTTTGACATTTTATAATGGTTGTTAACTACTATCAACAAGCTCCCCCAAGGTTAACCTTTGCTAGTCCCTTAGCAAAGCTAAACTCAGCATAAATTGGATCAGCAATTGCTGCAATATTTCACTCCTCAAAAGTACACATGCGCTCAAACAAGAATTCTCCTCTAAATTAGAATAAACCGATCTGACTTTCAAACTTACCCATATTACCTTCAACCATGGGCTTTAGCCTTCACTTGGGTCTTGAGCAATTGAAAGACAGAATAATCAAGTCAAGCACTATGTCTCAAGTTCTTTGCTCAACCATTATTCCAGAGTTTTTGTAAGTATTTAAAATAAAACTCAAAGCTTCCATTGTATGACACTCTCAAGTCTCTCAATATATGTGGTATTTGTGGATCCTCACCAAGGCAATGTTAACACTATGCCTTTCTCTTCCTACAACTAAGGATTATGTGGAGTTCATAGGTAGGAAAAACACATGAAAGAGCATACTTTCAATACATATATTGTAAAGTGAAACCTTGGATCCAAAGAGAGTTGAGTCATACAATCAAATCAAGATGTGCATGTGTATGGATGTTTGGTGGAGTGGATATATATGGTGGCTAACCTAATTCTACTTTGCTCCTTGAAAATATATCTCTCTTTTGAAACTTGGAAACAACTTTGCAAGAAAACATGAGCTATCTTATTCATTTCTCTTTTTTTAGGCAGGCATCTGAGTACCCATTGTTTTAGGTATCTCGGACACTTGTCCGTTTTTCTCAATACTTTTCTCTTTTTTTTCTTTTTTTATGAATAACTTTTACATAGCCCCATGTCTCTTTTCTGCAACAAAACTTGAGAGAGATATCAATAAGAACTTGGAGCATTTATTTGGTGGATGAAAAACCTAACAAGCAAGTTTTTGTGTTCACTCCTAGTGTAGGAGTAGAACATTTTTGGGTGGATCTAGATGGAAGGCATGTTTTTGTGTACTCTGTCACACCCATTTTTAAGGACAAAAATAGGATGCATAAAGTACTCATGTGCGCCCCAGGACATGATCGCACACATAAGTAGACAAATTACATAGTATCATCACAGTGTTTATTACATAGCGAATAAATATTTAAACATAGTCTTGAACGATAAATAATAATAACTAATAGTAGACCTCCAGCGGAAACTCCAAACACAGGGACACAGTTGACTGGTTGACACCAAGACTAGTACTCATTACGATAATCTTCCTCATAATCTTCATCTGTTATGGTGGAAATAGCAAGGGTGAGTCCATGTCGAACTCAACAAATATAACACAGGGTTCATGAGGCTCAAAGGCTAGACACTGTTTGACTGCGTTTAGCTTTTAGTCATCATATAATTAGCAATTAAGTAGCATCAAAGTAATTCACCTCCCATTTATGAACCAATGATCAATTCTAATAAAAGTAATAAATAGCATTAACATGAGCATAATAATAACAACAATAATTAAACATCATACAACAATGGTGATCATCTATCTGTAAATGTTCCAAGGCCGCTTGTATCCGTGAGCACGGCTAGTATACCAGTTTTTAACTCTGCGCAGAGGTATACACTTTCACTGTGAGTTATGACCTCCAAATGCATGGGTTAGCTAGGCTCAAAACACCGGTAATCATATAAAGCCACTTAAAAGTTCGTCTAACAAGTTAGGGCCATTAGATTCACTCGGCAGGCAGATGTAGAACCCCCCTTCCCAGTGGCACAACAACCGCAGCCTATACACACAAAGGACAGGGGCTCGCCCTACACCCAACGTGGCAAGCCATTCTTACGCCATTTAAGGTAACCGCTAACAAGCTAGAAAAGGTCCTTTAAGCAACTAAAGCCAGAGCCATATAGCCCTCACAGCTGTACTGTATGTCACGGATGATCACGTACAGATAAGTCCTTATGGAGAGAAACCAGAGCATCAAAATAACACACATGCTCTAGCCCCCTTTTAACAATAATAAAATCATCTTAATAGCTGATTTCTTAATCCATTAATCAAATCACAAGATCATTGTTCATAGTTTAAGCACTAGCAATAGCTACCCAAATGCATTTCCCAAGGTTGACAAGGAATCAAGATAACAATCACTAAGTTATAACCTCTAAGGTTGTCAAGGTAAGCACATGCATATGTATGATAATGTCAATGTATAGGTAACAAGGATAGTCCTGTGTTATACTTGCCTTGATCAAAACTCTCCGAGTGGTACCGCTGATCTGGCTCAAAGTAATACTCCTGATCGTCCAGATACTGCTCACCTTCTATACTCGATCATCAATCAACAACACACATGCATCCAATCAAACATACACGAAGCAAACAAAGAGATATAATTAGAACAGTACACCAACAGTAACAAAACAGTAATAAAAGTTTATAAAACTCTTCTACACGTTCCTACAATCACACAGACGTAAAGATCACCAAATTCGGAGTTAAAACGTGAAAGTTATGAATTTTCTAAGATTTCCTATAGATAATTAAATACTTAATTATAAACTCGAAAATTAAATTGTCAAAACTAACTGTACAACTACACTAACATGTAGAGCTCGCAAATACGAACCTAACGCAACTTGAACGGATCAAATCGGAGTTGAAACGAAGATTTTATGACCAAAACAATCCTAGTGGCAAAACTGTAAATACCTGAAAACGTATTTTTATTTAACCGATAGAAAATACGCTTTCAAAACACGAAAACACATTTCAGACAATACGCTAAGGATGGCGGGTTCTATTATGAAAAAGTCCAGGGGCTCTTTATGAAGTTTACCCTGCGAAGGGGTATCTTCTAATCTCGGCCCTTGATTTCAAATCGGACGGCTCATGTTCATCCTCAACCCCACAGTGAACAACCGATCCCTCTTCCTCAGGTCCGGCCGGCGGCCCCCCATGGCCGGCGGGCTCCATCTCGCCGGAGATGGCGGATCACCCCCTCTAGACCACCGTTTGACCCGAAATTTGATCCAACCGAAAGAGAAGCTCCGTGCGAACTCAACTAAGCGGTAAAGACTAGCTACGGTAGACCAAACACGATGCGTGGCAACAAGGGGCGGCGGCGCCATTACCGCACCAACGGTGAACTTCAAAATCGCGATTAGAAGCATCTCCATCCAAAAGAAAAGCATAGGATGATAGAGAAGAAGGATGTGGTCTCACCAATGCGAAGAATACGGCCTCAAATCCACCCGAGAGCTCCACCCGCAATCAACCGAAACCTCCAACTACCTCAAACCCTAAACCTCGATTTCTCATGGTGGAATTCACGGTTTAGATGAAAAACGGATATAGGAAGGTCAAGGCGTCCTATTTATAGCTTCTATTTGCCGTGTTCGGGTAAGATTCTCCGGGAATCACGAAGTCAAACGTCGTCGTCCGCTTTCGGTTTGGAGTCCGGGGCGCTCACGGGAGGTGGAAGACGACCGACAACCGGGCCCCACTGGTCAGCGACCAAGAGAGGGGCGCGCGGCTCATCACAACGCTGGGCGGGCCCACCCGGTGGCTTGCGCGGAGGAAAACAGCAGCGGCCCACTGCGCGGCCCAAGCGCCAGCGCGGGAGAGCAGGCCGTCGGGCCGTTGGCTGCCAGGGAGAAGGTAAGTGTTCTCTTTTTTTTTCTTTTCTTCTTTTCTTTATTTACTTGTTTTCAAACTATTCCAAATAAAATTTTTCAAGCCAAAACAAAACAAAATAAAACCACTACACATAATAAAATAAATGCAGCAGCATGAATGCAACACCAGTTAGTTTTAAAATTTTAATTTCCCATTAATTGTCATCTAAATTATTTGAAACTCATTAATTCTAAAATTTGGAATTTTTGGGTGTTACAAATTCTACCCCCTTAAAAGAATCTCATCCTCGAGATTGGACTGCTTACTCAAATAACTGCGGATATGATTTCCTCAATTCATCCTCTCTTTCCCAAGTTGCCTCTGCCTCTGAATATCGATTCCACTGTACTTTGCACATCTTAATAATCCGACTTCGAGTAACTCTCTCAGCAGTCTCTAAAATCTTGATCAGAAACTCTTCATATGTAAGACCCTCCTTTACAGTCAATTTTTCTAAAGGTATCTGCTCCTCAGGCACACGTAAACACTTCTTAAGTTGTGAAACATGAAACACATCATGCACTCCAGATAAATTCTCAGGCAACTCTAATTGATAAGCAACTTCCTCACGTCTAGCAATAACTTTAAATGGTCCAACATACCTTGGTGCTAATTTGCCTTTCATGTTAAACCTCTTCACACTTCTCATAGGTGACACCTTCAAATAGACATAATCACCTACCTCAAAACTAAATCTCTTCTCTATTGTCAGCATAACTCTTCTGACGAGACTGTGCCACCCTCAAATTCACATGAATCACCCGCACTTGATCTTCTGTGTTTCTAAGAACATTTGTACCAAACACCTGAGACTCACCTGTCTGATCCCAAAACAATGGAGTTCTACACTTACGTCCATACAAAGCTTCAAACGGTGCCATCTTAAGACTCTGTTGATAACTGTTGTTGTAAGAGAATTCTGCATAAGGCAAACTCTTATCCCAACTGGTTCCATATTGCAATGCACAAGCTCTCAACATATCCTCTAATACCTGGTTGGTCCTTTCAGTCTGCCCATCTATCTGTGGATGATATGCCGTACTAAAATTCAGCTTTGTTCCCAAAGATTCATGTACAGCTTTCCAAAAGTGTGACGTGAACTGCGAACCTCGATCAGATACAATCTTCTTTGGAACTCCATGCAAATAGACTATTCTCTCCATATACAAGGTAGCTAATTGTACTCCCGTGTAATTAGTCTTGACTGGTATAAAATGAGCAACTTTAGTTAATCTATCTACTATCACCCAAATAGAATCATAACCTCTCTGAGTACGTGGTAACCCTACTATAAAGTCCATGCCAACTTCCTCCCACTTCCATTCAGGAATCTTCATTGGTTGCAACAATCCAGCAGGTCTCTGATGCTCAGCTTTCACCCTCTGACAAGTATCACACAATGCCACATACTCAGCCACATCTCTTTTCAATCCAACCCACCAATATTTCTGTTTGAGATCCAAATACATCTTAGTACTACCAGGATGAATAGAATAAGCTGACTCATGAGCTTCGCGAAGAATTGCCTGTCTAACAGATTGATCCTCAGGTACACACAGCCTCTTTCCAAACCACAAAATCCCATTATCATCCATTCGAAACCCTGGTGACTTACCAATCACTATATCTTCCGCTATCTTCTTTAGTTTCTCATCCTTCAACTGACCCTTGTAAATTTCTTGCTCGAAGGTAGGTTCTATCACTAATTCCATTGTATTAGCAACAATTCCCAAATTCAAATATTCAAATTCAGCACATAACTCACTAGTCATAGACAACGTCCGTATCTTATTGGCATAACTTTTCCTACTAAGAGCATCAGCTACTACATTAGCCTTACCAGGATGATAGTGTATCTCAATATCATAATCCTTAATCAACTCTAACCATCTGCGTTGCCTCAAATTCAGATCAGACTGAGTGAAAATATACTTCAAACTCTTATGATCGGTGTATATATCACTCTTATGCCCAATCAAATAATGTCTCCAAATCTTCAAAGCATGAACCATAGCTGCTAACTCCAAATCATGCGTAGGATAATTCAACTCATGCTTTCTCAACTGCCTAGATGCATAAGCAACAACTCTGCCTTCTTGCATAAGAACACATCCCAACCCTTGATGAGAAGCATCACAATAAATAGAAAACTTCTTGCTCAAATCCGGCAAAACCAAAACAGGCGCTGTAGTCAACCTCTTCTTCAATTCCTCAAAACTAGCTTGACATTTATCAGACCACACAAACTTGGCATTCTTCTCTAACAGAGATGTCATAGGTTTAGCAAGTTTAGAAAACCCTTCAATGAACCGTCTGTAATATCCAGCTAAACCCAAGAAACTACGAATCTCGCTAACATCAGTAGGTGGTTTCCAATTCAATACATCCTTTACTTTACCTGGATCCACTGATATTCCTCCATTAGAAACAATATGACCAAGGAAAGAAACTTCCTTCAACCAAAACTCACATTTACTTCGCTTAGCATACAGTTTATGCTCTCTAAGTTTCTGCAATACCAACCTCAAATGTTCAGCATGCTCTTTCTCCGTCTTGGAAAATACCAGTATATCATCAATAAATACCACCACAAACTTATCCAAATATTCCATGAACACCTTATTCATCATGTACATAAAGTATGCAGGTGCATTGGTCAAAGCAAATGACATAACAGTATACTCATACAACCCATACCTCGTAGTAAAAGCTGTCTTGGGAATATCAGAGGCACGAATCTTCAACTGATGATAACCAGAACGTAAATCAATCTTAGAGAACACACAAGCACCTCTCAACTGATCAAACAAATCATCAATTCTGGGCAAAGGGTACTTATTCTTGATAGTTACCTCATTTAGTGACCGATAATCAACACACATCCTCTGACCACCATCTTTCTTATCAACAAAAATAACTGGTGCACCCCATGGTGAAGAACTAGGTCGAATAAAACCTTTATCTTGTAATTCTTTAATTTGTTTCTTAAGTTCTTCTAATTCATCTACTCCCATTCTATATGGTCGTTTGGCTATAGGTGCAGTTCCAGGTAATAATTCAATAAGAAATTCAATGTCTCGATCAGGTGGCATACCTGGCAAATCATCGGGAAAGACATCCGGAAACTCCTCAATTACTGAATTCTCTTTAATAGCATCTTCAAGCTGATTCACCATAGCGGTTGGCTGCTTCTGCACTGCTACATCCACATTGATTTTATCTCCATTAGGTGCAGTCACAACTACCACTTTCTGCTGACACTGAATCTCTGCCTGATTTTGTTTCATCCAGTCCATACCCAAGATCACATCAATACCAGATGTCCTCAACACTATAGGAGTTATCTTAAACTCTACCCCCCTTAAAATCATACTAATTGGAAGACAACGATTATTGGTTTGCATGGTACCTCCAGGTGAGTTTACTAAGAGAGGTTCTTTCATGGCAAGCATGGGTATACTATGCATTTTAACAAAAATGTTGGAAATGAATGTATGAGATGCTCCAGAGTCAAAAAGAACAGTTGCAGGAGTGGAATGTACATTGAACGTACCAATCATAACTTCCGGTGCATCATGAGCTATATCAGAAGACACGTGATTCACCCGTCCAGTACTAGATTGCCTCTGGTTGCTCTTCTGGCTCTGAGGAGTCTGCTGGTTCTGCTTCTCAGGACAATGGTAAGACATATGTCCCTCTTTGCCACAGACAAAGCATCTAGTAGGCCTGTTGGGAGCACTATTCTTCATGGGGGTAGCATTGGGATTTCCAGTGCGAGGAGTCTGTTGTCCATTCTGCTGATACTGTTGACGCTGCAGATATGAAGAACGTTGTTGAGACTGATTATTCTGCCAATTCTGAGACCACCTCTGAGTTGGATTGCGATTCCACTGACTAACTGGTCCTTGAAACTTCTGATGAAAGCCATGCTGAGAATTAGTACGCTGACGGTTGTTGCTTCCTAAGCTTTGTCCTTTCATCTTTCTCTTCTTATCCATCTCCCTGCGCTCATTATCAAGCACAATAGCTTTATTAACAAGCTCTTGAAAACTGGCATAGTTATTACCCTTCAATTGCAAACGAAGATCATAGTAAATCCCTTTTAAGAAAAGACGCTGCCTATCCGCATCTTCCCTCACTTCATTAGGAGCATAGCGAGCCAACTGCGTGAACCTGTCATGATACTCACTAACACTCATCTGTCCCACCCTGAGATTTCTGAATTCTTCCTGCTTCAACTCAATTATACCTTCAGGAATATGATGAGCTCGAAAATCTCTAACAAACTCATTCCAAGTGATAGGAGGAGCATTGTTAGGACGTGCAGCTTGATACGACTCCCACCAAGTCTGAGCTGTCCCTTGTAACTGACCAGATGCATACAACACTTTTTCCATATCATTGCATTGAGCGATGTTCAGCTGTTTCTCAACTGCTCTCACCCAATCATCTGCCTCCAAAGGATCAGCAGCATGAGAAAACACTGGAGGGCGTCCCTTCAAAAATTCTCCACGCTTGTCTCTCACTTGAACAGGTGGTGGTCCTCCTGCAGGGTGATTGTTCTGCATATGCTGTATGAACATCTGCATCATCTGATTCTGGGTGTGCATAAGTTCCTCCATAGTAATGGGTGGGTTAGCAACTCCATGACCTCTGCCACGACCTCTGCCTGACATCTGTTTTCAAAATACAGAAAATGAAGTTCAGTATGATCCAAGATGATGTATTCAACAGATAAACAAAATCTGATTTCTCTGGGCGAATTCCAATTTCAGCAACTCAGTAAAACTGTCATATCTCGAGTTACAGACGTCCAATTCAGATGATCTTTACATGGTTGGAAAGCCTACAAAATTATCTACAACTTTTATTCACAACACTTTTTCTGATTCTGTCAATAAATTAGCCAAAAACTGAACTTAACCGAAACTGTTTTAGAATTCCAGACTGTGCAGTAACCCCAACTTGGAACAGATATATCTCTTAGCTCATAATAGATATTAAAGTGATTCTTGCGGGGTTGGAAAGATACAGAAGTCTACTTATTCCCAGAAAAATTTCTTAAATTTCTTATTAACGGATTTTAAGTTATTTCTAAAACATCCCAGACTGATCCAAAAATCAGCAAAGGACAGAACTAAGTTTACCTCATACCCAACTATTATATTTTGATCCAAACTTAATATTCTTAACCATGGAACTTGTAGGCATGTCTACAAAACTCCAGCACACATTACAAAGATCCAAATCACACATTATCATAATAACAATCCATCAATCACACAATTGTTCACACCACAAACTGACTCTCAAACAACCAAACTCAAAATTGACTCGCAACTACTATCGTTCTTATTACATAGGGATTTTCCTAATCCTAATTAAGCTTCTCATAAATCTTGGGACGGCCTAACTCCGCCCTTAATTGGTCGATCTCCTTATAAGCTTGCTCCTTAAGTTCTTTTTCCTTTAGCAACTCATCCTTCAAATCCACCTCATGGAGGGCTAATTCACGAACCAATCCCACTGTAGCTTGTAAAGTCAAGGATGAATCATCGGCAAGCGGCACAGTCCAAACACCCTTGTCATGTAAGAAACAAGGAAAATGCTGGAGTGCACCCTGTAATGTCTTGTCCGAGCGTAGACCATGGTAGTAAACGAACGCATTGTAGGCGACATCCTCCATGCTTGTTTCTACGGTTGCCCGGCTCACTCGGGTAATGAACTTTGACTCCACCTTAGACTCCTTAGTGGTAGGATCCCTTGTCTTGACCCATAGCTCCGTTTCCCAATAGGAATCCATCCATGGATGACTATACTCCGCACTACGATACTCCAACATAGCTTCCCAATCGTAGTAGTAGTTGTCCAAGGTTCTTGTCAACATGTCATAGAAGAAAGCATCAGCTTTAGGAACCATGATCTGAAGCTTCATGGTCCACCACATAGCTACATCCTCCATTGGTGTGTCACCAACTCTTGATTCAGCATCAGATAGCTCTTGGTCACCACCTTCTTGGGGCTCCTGGGGTTTGAAACGGGCAATGTACTGTGCAGCTGACAGACGGGGATGAGGAGGCATCTACAAGATTTAGACATAGATTAGATAGAATCAATGTATTTTCGCAATAGAATAAAGTAGAGAAAGCATAAAAATTTAGTAATTTAACAAGGTGCAAGGATTAAGCATGAAATAAGTGAAGCATGGATGCTAATAACGACCATTCTAACTAGGCTTGCGTCCTATAGTCAACACGGCTCTGATACCAATCTGTCACACCTATTTTTAAGGACAAAAATAGGATGCATAAAGTACTCATGTGCGCCCCAGGACATGATCGCACACATAAGTAGACAAATTACATAGTATCATCACAGTGTTTATTACATAGCGAATAAATATTTAAACATAGTCTTGAACGATAAATAATAATAACTAATAGTAGACCTCCAGCGGAAACTCCAAACACAGAGACACGGTTGACTGGTTGACACCAAGACTAGTACTCATTACGATAATCTTCCTCATAATCTTCATCTATTATGGTGGAAATAGCAAGGGTGAGTCCATGTCGAACTCAACAAATATAACACAGGGTTCATGAGGCTCAAAAGGCTAGACACTGTTTGACTGCGTTTAGCTTTTAGTCATCATATAATTAGCAATTAAGTAGCATCAAAGTAATTCACCTCCCATTTATGAACCAATGATCAATTCTAATAAAAGTAATGAATAGCATTAACATGAGCATAATAATAACAACAATAATTAAACATGATACAACAATGGTGATCATCTATCTGTAAATGTTCCAAGGTCGCTCGTATCCATGAGCACGGCTAGTATACCAGTTTTTAACTCTGCGCAGAGGTGTACACTTTCACTGTGAGTTATGACCTCCAAATGCATGGGTTAGCTAGGCCCAAAACACCGGTAATCATATAAAGCCACTTAAAAGTTCGTCTAACAAGTTAGGGCCATTAGATTCACTCGGCAGGCAGATGTAGAACCCCCCTTCCCAGTGGCACAACAACCGCAGCCTATACACACAAAGGACAGGGGCTCGCCCTACACCCAACGTGGCAAGCCATTCTTACGCCATTTAAGGTAACCGCTAACAAGCTAGAAAAGGTCCTTTAAGCAACTAAAGCCAGAGCCATATAGCCCTCACAGCTGTACTGTATGTCCCGGATGATCACGTACAGATAAGTCCTTATGGAGAGAAACCAGAGCATCAAAATAACACACATGCTCTAGCCCCCTTTTAACAATAATAAAATCATCTTAATAGCTGATTGCTTAATCCATTAATCAAATCACAAGATCATTGTTCATAGTTTAAGCACTAGCAATAGCTACCCAAATGCATTTCCCAAGGTTGACAAGGAATCAAGATAACAATCACTAAGTTATAACCTCTAAGGTTGTCTAGGTAAGCACATGCATATGTATGATAATGTCAATGTATAGGTAACAAGGATAGTCCTATGTTATACTTGCCTTGATCAAAACTCTCCGAGTGGTACTGCTGATCTGGCTCAAAGTAATACTCCTGATCGTCCAGATACTGCTCACCTTCTATACTCGATCATCAATCAACAACACACATGCATCCAATCAAACATACACGAAGCAAACAAAGAGATATAATTAGAACAGTACACCAACAGTAACAAAACAGTAATAAAAGTTTATAAAACTCTTCTACACGTTCCTACGATCACACAGACGTAAAGATCACCAAATTCGGAGTTAAAACGTGAAAGTTATGAATTTTCTAAGATTTCCTATAGATAATTAAATACTTAATTATAAACTCGAAAATTAAATTGTCAAAACTAACTGTACAACTACACTAACATGTAGAGCTCGCAAATACGAACCTAACGCAACTTGAACGGATCAAATCGGAGTTGAAACGAAGATTTTATGACCAAAACAATCCTAGTGGCAAAACTGTAAATACCTAAAAACGTATTTTTGATTTAACCGAGAGAAAATACGCTTTCAAAACACGAAAACGCATTTCAGACAATACGCTAAGGACGGCGGGTTCTATTATGAAAAAGTCCAGGGGCTCTTTATGAAGTTTACCCCGCGAAGGGGTATCTTCTAATCTCGGCCCTTGATTTCAAATCGGACGGCTCATGTTCATCCTCAACCCCACAGTGAACAACCGATCCCTCTTCCTCAGGTCCGGCCGGTGGCCCCCCATGGCCGGCGGGCTCCATCTCGCCGGAGATGGCGGATCACCCCCTCTAGACCACCGTTTGACCCGAAATTTGATCCAACCGAAAGAGAAGCTCCGTGCGAACTCAACTAAGCGGTAAAGACTAGCTACGGTAGACCAAACACGATGCGTGGCAACAAGGGGCGGTGGCGCCATTACCGCACCAACGGTGAACTTCAAAATCGCGATTAGAAGCATCTCCATCCAAAAGAAAAGCATAGGATGATAGAGAAGAAGGATGCGGTCTCACCAATAAGAAGAATACGGCCTCAAATCCACCCGAGAGCTCCACCCGCAATCAACCGAAACCTCCAACTACCTCAAACCCTAAACCTCGATTTCTCACGGTGGAATTCACGGTTTAGATGAAAAACGGATATAGGAAGGTCAAGGCATCCTATTTATAGCTTCTATTTGCTGTGTTCGGGTAAGATTCTCCGGGAATCACGAAGTCAAACGTCGTCGTCCGCTTCCGGTTTGGAGTCCGGGGCGCTCACGGGAGGTGGAAGACGACCGACAACCGGGCCCCACCGGTCAGCGACCAAGAGAGGGGCGCGCGGCTCATCACAACGCTGGGCCGGCCCACCCGGTGGCTTGCACGGAGGAAAACAGCAGCGGCCCACTGCGCGGCCCAAGCGCCAGCGCGGGAGAGCAGGCCGTCGGGCCGTTGGCTGCCAAGGAGAAGGTAAGTGTTCTCTTTTTTTTTCTTTTCTTCTTTTCTTTATTTACTTGTTTTCAAACTATTCCAAATAAAATTTTTCAAGCCAAAACAAAACAAAATAACACATAATAAAATAAATGCAGCAGCATGAATGCAACACCAATTAGTTTTAAAATTTTAATTTCCCATTAATTGTCACCTAAATTATTTGAAACTCATTAATTCTAAAATTTGGAATTTTTGGGTGTTACATACTCCCAGTGTAGGAGCAGCAGGTATATGTGGTGTGTACATGATCTTGATTTTAAGAGCATGACAAACCTCTTAAAAGGGTCAACAAAGTTTGACACAACTCAATGCAATAGCAAGCAGCGTATATGAGTAGAAGTTTTCCTAATCTAAGTATCATATATGGCTCTGGTAAGAATTCAAGCTTTGTCATACAGGAGCTCATCATGTAAAATTTTTATGTTTTTCAAAAGAAATCTCTGGAACTAAGTATCACTTGGTACAAGATAAATAGCAGCTTGGACCTTCTCATATCATATCCGTCAATTACCTAGACTTAGATCAAGCATATGCTACCCATAAGTTTCAAGTTCAGAGCAAATTCTTATATCAAAACAGTCATATTCAAAATTCGGGAGAATTCAAGGCTGAAAACTAGGTACTTGAGAGGAATTACGACAGAGCAACTATTCATCATTTCCATTGTAAGAGATTATCCTCAGACTCCTTTTACTATTTTTCAACTCTTAAAAATCAAATTTAAAGAAATCTAAACACACTTTTTATTTTGTTTTCAAGTTTTAAGATCACACCTACTAATATATATATAACTAGCTAAGATAAATTTTTATTTTATTTTAGTTTGTTATGCATCTTTTTATTTCTTTAGCTAACATAAAGTAAACTCAAAAATAGTAAAACTAAAAGAAAGAAATACTTAGCTAGATACATGGGGGTTGCTCCCCCCAAGCTGGATGTTGACATGATTGGTTGTTGAGTGTTGAGTGATCCTTCTCAGAGTGAGTTTGCCAGCAACTGTCCTTCTCATTCATGAAGTGAGATGACTAGAGCCGAGTGAAACTTGCTCTTGATCATATGTATCATCCTACAAAATACTCCAATAAGAACACAAAAACTCGTGGCTCGAATTAGGATAAGGGGTTAGCAGTCAGTCGCTCGAGGATTTGTTCTAGTGGGTTTTTTGGCAGATTTCCTATTGGCAGAATTTTAGCATATGTCTTTCCAATAATTTTTTTAGATTTAGATTTCCTATTTTCATAATGCAGAAAGAAAATATGCATGCATAGTGTTTTTTAATTTTTATGCCACCACAGTGAATATTCTTCTGGGTTTTTACAAAAAATTACTCATATGGGCTTTAAGGTTATGATGCAATAATAAGATTTTTATTTTCTTTTCTTATGCAGTGATGATATGCAGTAATGAAACTTTTTATATTTTTATTTTCTCTAATGCAATGCTAAGGCAGAAAAAGTAAATATGCTAAGTGGAAAATAACTTATGCAATGCTAGAAAGTAAATATGGATAACTACCGATGTTACCTTACGGCGAGGGTTTGGATTTTTAAGTCCTTGTTGACGGTCCTTAAGTACCAAATATAGTTATCAAATAAATAAAGAAAAGGATCCAAATGCAACCAACACCTAGACTTAGGGTTTTATCTGACAGAATTCCACGAGTTTTGGTGTTTGTCTGTTTCTGCAGGGGGTTATCAGAAAATACGGAGGAAAGGCCCACACGTCGGGTTTACATAGAGATAATAACGTGTTCACCGATTTTCTATCATCTAGAAGACTCTAGAAGCCACGAGATCGAACGGGAGGCCAAACGGGCCCGGAGGCAGGTTGCCCGCCCTACTCCCTAGGGCGCCCGCCCTGGCCTGAGAGCCAATCAGGCTCCGTCTCGCGGATTATGCTCCACCGACCTAAGGGATCAAGGAAAACCGTGCGATTAATGTCGGTTTGATCCGACGGCCCACGTTCACTTGAGGGGGCTATATAAGCAGGACCCCTGGCCCCTGGAGGAGGCACTCCCTCATTCTCAATTCCTCAAACCCTAATCTCAGGAGGAGAGTCTCTGATCAAGCCCTAGAGCCACCACATCAACTAGATCTCTAGTATAGCATAGCTACATAGGATTAGAACTAGAAGGAGTCAATCTTCGATTGGTTTCCGGATCTGTCAAGAGGATTCTTGGTAATTCCTCTACTGTTCTTCATTGTTCATCTTTGTTCTTCAATATTATGAATACAACTTTGTTCTATTTCAATATATTGATTATGACTATGCTCTACTTGTTATTATTTGCGATTATATTGTTCTTAGTTTATCGTAGTTATACGCTTGGCTTAGTTAGATTGGAATTATATACATGTTTAGGATCGTATAGCGTTTATCCATCGGATCCATGGGTAAATGATAAATATTGTGTAGGCGTGGTGCTTAGACCATATTTATCTGCGATTGCACCTTATATGCCGGATCGTGGGGTGGTCCGCGATGGTGACAGCTTCGTTGGTTCTTATATAGTCCCCCCTCCCGTGTGTAAGGCAGACAGAGCAACATTATTACGGGGGAGTGATTGCTATGTTTCTCATCTTCCTTGATAATATCACTATGCATGGGCGTAGTCCTTTTTCGCAATGATTGCCAAGTGTACTTGCACTAACTATGATATGCTAGACTTTATAGTTAAGAATAACTTAGGAAATATCCTTGTAGTTTGTCCTAATACCATGCTAATGACTTGCTAGAATATCTGTTGAGGTGCTTATCATTATTATATGTGGCTAGCTGATCAGATTAATTATCTTTGTCACCATTCATACTTTATCTATATTTTATGTGACACTTACCCCTGTATGCAAGAGATAGATGAATGCTCTCACTTATACATGCAATGATTGATACTCATTCCTATATTCCATTCCATAATCAACATTGATGTTAGTAATCCCTTCCCAGTGGTAAAAATATAAATAACGATACCTGGAATACTTCCCGGTTAAAATGCTACATCGGTATTAATCTGTGCGCTTGCAGATCTTATTTATTATTTATTTAGAAGAGCAGTTGCATATTTCAATACCGCGTCTCTCATGTCATGCTGGGGATGACAACTTGGCTTAAGTGGCATGAGGGATAGGTTCGACATTTTTGGCGCCGTTATCAGAATTAGAAAACTAAGTCTACTTTTGGTAATGACGTTAAGAATGCCCAACAAGTATTTTTGGCGCCGTTACCGGGGAAGGTTGATTTACTAACAAGGAATGAATACGGAATTTGAGTCATCATTCGCATCATTAAGTGATTGAGATCATCAATTCTCCCATACAGATTTACCCCTGTATTTTTCCATTCTTATTGTTTTGCAGGGTGATGTATAAATAGAGGACATCTTCCAGAAAATTTTGTTGACAACCCCGAAGCATTAATCAGAGGGGCAAGAGCCAAGCTCAAGAAGTCAACACTTTGACACAACACTTCATCCAATCCAGAAGACCGCCGAAGTTTCATCCGGAATTTGTCAACAGAGTTCGCAGCCATGGCGAACAAGACGATCCGCGAGTTCTCAGCTCCCACTACGGACAACATCCGCACTGGACCTGCCGCGGCCATCGACAAGAACTTTGAGCTCAAGCCAGGGCTCATCAACATGGTACAAGCCAACCAGTTTTGTGGGAAGCCGCATGAAGATGCAAGTGCTCATCTCCAACACTTCCTAGAGATTTGCAGCACATTCACTTTATTAGATGTTCCCAGAGACGCCATACTACTTCGCCTTTTCCCATTCTCACTATTGGGGAGAGCGAAGCAGTGGTTCTACGCGACGAAGGATAAGAACACTACGTGGGCACTCTGCTCTACAAACTTTCTGGCTAAGTTCTTTCCCATGGGCAAGACCAATGCTCTCCGTGGGAAGATTACAAGTTTTCAGCAACAACATGATGAATCCGTTCCAGAAGCATAGGAGCGCTTTCAAGATTACATCCTAGAATGTCCCCATCATGGAATGGAGAGCTGGCTACTTATGCAGACTTTCTATCATGGGCTCATCACTAGTGCTCGTGAGACCATGGATGCTGCTGTCACACCCGGCCTAATTTGGAATTTGGCCCATAGTGGCCCATATGAATGTTATGAGATATTGTAGAGAGTTTAGTCCCACCTTGATTGTTTAGAGTGGGATAGACCAATATATAAGGCTTCTAGAGTCCATCTCACCATCCCCGGGTTAATCCTTTTACGCGAAGCGAGGACGAAAGCGTAAGTGGGATGGTGGTAGGTGTGGTTCATTCAGCGTGCAGAGTGGATCTGAGCCGTTTGGACTCTGGGGCGTTACAAATGGTATCAGAGCCGACCTTCGCAGCCACGGGCGCGTGCGGGCCAGGGGCTGGACATGGGGTTCATTGCGCGTGTAGGCTCTGCGGAGTGCACGGCGTGGCACATGTGCCAGCACTGGGCGCACGGTCACGTGTGCTAAGAGGGAACGTTCCTGGTTATCGTTTGCCTGATTGTGGGTATGTTGGGCCCGACGAGGACGTCGGGTTCTTTGAGGGGGGGTGTATGTCACACCCGGCCTAATTTGGAATTTGGCCCATAGTGGCCCATGTGAATGTTATGAGATATTGTAGAGAGTTTAGTCCCACCTTGATTGTTTAGAGTGGGATAGACCAATATATAAGGCTTCTAGAGTCCATCTCACCATCCCCGGGTTAATCCTTTTACGCGAAGCGAGGACGAAAGCGTAAGTGGGATGGTGGTAGGTGTGGTTCATTCAGCGTGCAGAGTGGATCTGAGCCGTTTGGACTCTGGGGCGTTACAGCTGCAGCTGGAGGCGCATTTCTATCACTCACCATACCACAAGCTACAGCCCTTGTGGAGAAGATGGCGTCCAACCAAGGTTGGAACGAAGAGAGGACTCAAACACGCAAGAAGGGTGGAGGTATGCACCAGCTCAAGGAGGTAGACATGCTGTCTGCAAAGTTAGACCTACTCATGAAAAAGCTCGATGACAAAGCTGGAGACAAAAGAGAAGTCATGAACGTCTACGACTCTCACATGACTTGTGAGGAATGTGGAGACACTGGACACTCAGGCAATCACTGCCATGAGATGCTTGAGGATGCAAGGTACATCAACAACAACAACAACTACAACCGTCCTCAACAAAATCAAGGTTGGAATCAACAGAGGCCTAACTACTCAGGTAACTACTCAGGTAATTATCAAGGTAATAACTCTTACAACAACAATAATAATTTTCCACCCCTGAGAGAGTTAGTGTCTAATCAAGGAAAGCTAATGGATAACTTGTCTAAGAAATTGGCATCCAATGATAAAATACTAGAAAACATAAATAATAGAATGGATAATTTCTCTACTGCCATCAAAAACCAAATTAGCTTTAATAAAATGATTGAATCTCAGTTAAATCAAATAGCTGCTGCTGTTCTTGCTACTAACCCCGGTATACCATCACAACCGGAAGGATTAGAATCTGCAAATCTTGTAGACATGTTTGATGCAGGTAACTATTGGAGTAATCCCGCTGTCGGAGTACATAATGACCTTCTGCCAGTCAAGAGAGGCGATCCAGGACGCCCCGTCATCCCGATCTCCATCGGCATGGTGGACTTCCCAGAAGCACTCTGCAACTTTGGCTCCAGCGTCAACATTATGCCCAGGGTACTCTATGAAAAATTCTTTACATATCCTTTATCAGAAACAACTATGTGTTTGCAGCTTGCAGATCGGACACTAAGCTTTCCTAAAGGAATATTAAAGAACATGTGTGTTCGAGTGGGTACCTCGTACGCTCCAGCTGACTTCGTGGTGATAGAGACCGGGTCCGATGAGAGGTCACCAGTTATTATGGGAAGGCCATTCCTGAACACCTCGGGAGCTGTCATCTACGCCAGCGCTGCGAAGATCAACTTCAACATCAAGGGGAGGAAGGAGACGTTTTTCCTTCAAGAACAAGATTACACAAATCCCAGAGCAACCCCAACATGAACCAAGGAAGAGGACCAACAGGTGGAACAAGCAGAACAAGAACAACCAAGGATGGACCGAATCAGCTAAGATGTCACTGCAGTTCAAGGAGGTCAAGATGGTCGACTCAAGTCGTCCTTCCTGATCAAGAAGGACGACCTAGGTATGCCAAGCATTGAGTGCTCAATCAATGGATACTCCTTTCAGAAGTCGCTTTGCGACACTGGATCAGGCGTCAACATAATGGCCACAGTCACCTATCAGCTCTTGTATGGGACCATGCCCTTAAAACCAACATACACTCAGCTCCAGATGGCAGATCAGACATCTCGAAAGGTCGAAGGTATAGTAACCGATGTCCCTGTTAAAATTAACGATCATTTTGTCCATACAGACTTTCAGGTCATTGACATGGGAGACGACGAGTACGATCCACCCATCATCCTAGGAAGACTGTTCCTAGGCACCGTCAAAGCAATCATCTACATTGGAACCGGAGAAGTCCATATGCATTTCCCCTCTAAGAAGGTACGCCGCTACTTTAATGACCCTAACTATATAGTTGAAGATTCTAAGCAGGTCAGGACAAGAAGAAGGCGACGTAACCGTAACCAAAGGAGGCAAACCATCAAGGACGTATGGGCAGACTATGAAGGAGAGGTCATAAGGCCCGAGGATACACAACAGGAGACCGAAGCACCAAGTCGGGTATGGAAGGCGAAGACAGTTACACAAGAAGAGGAGGCGCTGCCGGAACCACCGTCTACGCCACCCAAATCCCAGGACAACTAAGAAGAAAAGAAGTCCTGTTCGGAGGACTTAAAAACACCGAACGCCGTGCCAAGAGGTAAACTTGGTAGTTATCATTTTCCCTTTAATTATTGCTCAGTTAATTATGTTCATTCTGTCTAAAAAATGTTGAAAACAGTAAGCCCCATGTGAGTATGCGAGTGGCATAAAACCCATAAGTACATTCACTGTGGTGGCATAAAAAATAATAATATATATTTTTTCTATTCTATAAAAATGAAAATAAAAATAGAGAGTGACATTTATCAAGGAAGCTCAAACATGATAAAGGCTAGATATTTATGCTAACGCTTAATCAAGTTCCACGAAGCTTTGTTGTCTATTTGAGCTCCACAGAATTCAGGAAGACTAGCAGATGGAGGACATCCTAATCGCTGTCAGGGTGCTGCCGACATTCAAATACACCTCTGCACCTGCTAGCTACATCAGAAGAAATTACGTTAAGATCCAGCTTGGGGGAGAGCACCCCCATTTATCCCGATAAGTATTTTTATCTACATTTATACCTATGCTTTATTAAAATAAAAAGATGCATAATCATGAAAACCCAAATAAATATTTTGTGTTTATATATATTTGCTTAGTTTAATAAATAAATAAAGAAGCTATGCTAAACTGAATCTTGAAAATAAAACTCTAGCATGGATATGATGAATAGTTGCTCTGCCTAATTTTCAAATTTGTTTTCTCTCTAGTTTAGACATAACTGTTATAATTTAAAACTAGCTCTAAACCTGAACTAGTGGGAAGAGAACTTGATCTGAAGTCTAAGTTGTTAACGGATATGATATGGGAAGGTTGAGCTGCTGTTTATCTGTTCCTAGAGATGCTAGAATTCTGGAGAATTTTATCTTTGAAAATCTTTAAAATGTTGCATGATGAGTTCCTGTATGATGAGAGTTTAAATTCCTACCATAGCCATATATACATGCTTGTTAGATTAAGAGCCGCACTTTTACTACTTACTGCTTATGGGCATTGAGTGTGGTCGAGCTGTGTAGACCCTTAGGAACTTGTCATGTGGTTAAAATCAAGATTCACTTGCACGTTCACTCATACATGCTGCTTCTACTCCGGAAGTACGCATCCACATATATCCACTCATTTCCATCTCCAGATTCACCCAAAATTATTCTACTCCTGACCCGGGAGAGAATAGCCAAAAACATTATCCCATTCCTGTTATTCCCTGTGAAGTTAATGCTCAAGTCATTTCTACTACCACTTGCTATATTTTCAAAAGAGGGAGATTGCTCTAAAAATATATATATATATATAAATACGAGGAAATAAAAAGGAGCAAGTGCTCGGAACCTCGAAGAAAGAAAAAGTGAGACGAGAGGTAAAAATGGACAAGTGTCCGACAGTAGAATTAGGGGTACAAGATACCCACCTAAGAGAAAAAAAAGAGAAAAAAAAATAGAGCATCTCATTCCCCTCAAAAGTTTTAAAAAGCAAGAAAGGTATGTATTCCCTCAAAAAGAGCATTAGACTTTTGTTATCACCATCATCACCATACACCACTCATTCACCACACATGCACATCTTGATTTGACTTATTGACTTGTTTCTCTGGATCCATGGTTTGACTATGCAATAAATGTTCTATGAGTATGTATACTGTATCTCCCACCTATGAGCTCCAGATATCAAAGCCTTATTAGAGTAGGGTGAGAGAGAAGGCAATGTCACTACGCCTTATACCATAAATACCACATACCTTGAGAGAGAAGGCATATACCATTACTGCCTTGGTAAGGATCCAGAAATACCACAAAAGAGAGACCCGAGAAAGTCATACAAGGAATCTCTGAGTTTTATTTGAAAAATTTGCAAAAACTCCAGAGCTATAGCTGATCAAGAATAAGAGACATGGCGTTTGACTAGACCGTTCTATCTTTTAACCACTCAAGATGCAGGTGACGGTTGCAAGCCCCATGGTGAAAGGAAAAATGAGTAAGTTTTAAGTCTTGACAGTTTACTCTAACTCAGGGATGAGACCTTATTTGAAAGCATATGTACCGTCAACGTTCAAAGGCGTTGCAGCAACTTCTGATCCATAATGAGTCTATCCTTGCTCAGGGACGAGCAAGAGGTAAGCTTGGGGGAGTTTGTTGACGGTCCTTAAGTACCAAATATAGTTATCAAATAAATAAAGAAAAGGATCCAAATGCAACCAACACCTAGACTTAGGGTTTTATCTGACAGAATTCCACGAGTTTTGGTGTTTGTCTGTTTCTGCAGGGGGTTATCAGAAAATACGGAGGAAAGGCCCACACGTCGGGTTTACATAGAGATAATAACGTGTTCACCGATTTTCTATCATCTAGAAGACTCTAGAAGCCACGAGATCGAACGGGAGGCCAAACGGGCCCGGAGGCAGGTTGCCCGCCCTACTCCCTAGGGCGCCCGCCCTGGCCTGAGAGCCAATCAGGCTCCGTCTCGCGGATTATGCTCCACCGACCTAAGGGATCAAGGAAAACCGTGCGATTAATGTCGGTTTGATCCGACGGCCCACGTTCACTTGAGGGGGCTATATAAGCAGGACCCCTGGCCCCTGGAGGAGGCACTCCCTCATTCTCAATTCCTCAAACCCTAATCTCAGGAGGAGAGTCTCTGATCAAGCCCTAGAGCCACCACATCAACTAGATCTCTAGTATAGCATAGCTACATAGGATTAGAACTAGAAGGAGTCAATCTTCGATTGGTTTCCGGATCTGTCAAGAGGATTCTTGGTAATTCCTCTACTGTTCTTCATTGTTCATCTTTGTTCTTCAATATTATGAATACAACTTTGTTCTATTTCAATATATTGATTATGACTATGCTCTACTTGTTATTATTTGCGATTATATTGTTCTTAGTTTATCGTAGTTATACGCTTGGCTTAGTTAGATTGGAATTATATACATGTTTAGGATCGTATAGCGTTTATCCATCGGATCCATGGGTAAATGATAAATATTGTGTAGGCGTGGTGCTTAGACCATATTTATCTGCGATTGCACCTTATATGCCGGATCGTGGGGTGGTCCGCGATGGTGACAGCTTCGTTGGTTCTTATATAGTCCCCCCTCCCGTGTGTAAGGCAGACAGAGCAACATTATTACGGGGGAGTGATTGCTATGTTTCTCATCTTCCTTGATAATATCACTATGCATGGGCGTAGTCCTTTTTCGCAATGATTGCCAAGTGTACTTGCACTAACTATGATATGCTAGACTTTATAGTTAAGAATAACTTAGGAAATATCCTTGTAGTTTGTCCTAATACCATGCTAATGACTTGCTAGAATATCTGTTGAGGTGCTTATCATTATTATATGTGGCTAGCTGATCAGATTAATTATCTTTGTCACCATTCATACTTTATCTATATTTTATGTGACACTTACCCCTGTATGCAAGAGATAGATGAATGCTCTCACTTATACATGCAATGATTGATACTCATTCCTATATTCCATTCCATAATCAACATTGATGTTAGTAATCCCTTCCCAGTGGTAAAAATATAAATAACGATACCTGGAATACTTCCCGGTTAAAATGCTACATCGGTATTAATCTGTGCGCTTGCAGATCTTATTTATTATTTATTTAGAAGAGCAGTTGCATATTTCAATACCGCGTCTCTCATGTCATGCTGGGGATGACAACTTGGCTTAAGTGGCATGAGGGATAGGTTCGGCATTTTTGGCGCCGTTATCAGAATTAGAAAACTAAGTCTACTTTTGGTAATGACGTTAAGAATGCCCAACAGTCCTCCGGACAGGACTTGCCTGGAGATAAGTCCTTCGCTCCTTGGGTGCATCATCCGATCTCGGTGATGGAGACCCAGATGGCTGCGCTTCTTATGATGGTGACTCTGATAATGTCACCTTCTCTTTCCATACCTGCTTGGTCTATGGACTTGACATTGGCAGAGTAGGTTCTTCTTTTTCAGGCGCTTCAGGTTCTTCATCTTCCCATTCATTCCATTGGGGTTGGTTCCTTTAACGTTGGGATGATCGATGTCTCCTCCTGGAGTGGCTCTTCTTCGGCTGTTCATAAATAGTATAACTATTGAAATAACAGTGTACTCCAGTAAATTGGAAGTGGACTTGTCCGGATCTGACGTAGATGATCGCATTGGTGGTGTTAAGGAATGGTTTTCCAAGGATGATGGGTGTATCATCGTCTTCTTCTCCCATGTCCAGGACTATGAAGTCGGCAGGGGCATAATGATCTTGTATCTTGACCATGACGTCCCTTGCTATTCCTTCTGGGAATCGGATTGATTGGTCCATCATCTGCAACTGCATATATGTAGGGTACAAGGGTTCGTTACCGAATAAGTATTCATACGTTACCTTGGACATTATGTTGACTCCCGATCCAATATCGTAGAAGGTCTTGTGGTAGATTATTTGTCCAATGGTACACTCGATCGTTGGTACGCCAGGATCATCCTTTTTGCAAGGAATGGCAAAGCGAGGAGATGGTCATACTCAGATTGGAGTGTGTTGATCATGTTGATAGTTTCTTTTTGTGGCTGCCCAGTCTTGTTCTTCCTCCTTCGGTTGTTCTTCTTCTTAGTCACTGTTGTTTCTTCGGATAGGTATGCCTTTTGTGGATGACTAGGAGATTGCAAGATGCGGTTCTTGAATGAGAACTTCTCCTTTCTATCCTTGATGGTGAAGCAGATCTTGGCACTGTCCACATAGATGATGGCTTTTGCGGTGCTTAGAAAAGCTTGGCCCAAGATGATGGGTGCCCTTTCATCTCCACCTATTTCCAAAACCACAAAGTCTATAGGAACATATGATTGTCCCACTCAGATGATGGCATCTTCTAGAACTCCCTTAGGGTAGCAGAGTGACTGATCTTCAAGCTGCAAATGCATATTTGTAAACAACAAAGGATCTCCTAAAATCTTCTCATAGACTACCTTAGGCATGATGTTGACACTTGCTCCGAAGTTACAGATAGCTTCCTGAAAGATGTGACGTCCGATGGAGATAGGAATGACATGTCTCCTTGAATCTCCTTTCTTGTCGGGTAGGGTGTAATCTATCCACCTTCCCTCTAATGGTTGTGTGTAGTAGAAAGCTGCATTGTGAATATCGATAAGATTTGCAGTTTCTAGATCTTTCGATTGCCCTGGAATCTTACCTTTGTCAAACGGAGGAACAGCAGCCACCAGCTGAGCTATTTGTGATTCTATTATTTTATTAAAGCTATGTTGGTTCTTAATGGCAGAAGCAAAGCTATCCATTCTATTATTTATGTTTTCTAGAATTTTGTCATTGGTAGCTACCTTCTTAGATAATCCATCCATAAGTCTAGAATGGCCAGCAATTAATTCTCTCAAGGGTGGTTGATTGAAATTATTATAATTGTTACCTTGAGGGTTGCCCTGGTAATTACCTTAGTAGTTTGGCCTCTATTGTTGATTCCATCCTTGATTTTGTTGAGGACGATAGTAGTTGTTGTTGACAAAGTTCACATCCTCTTGGGTTTCAGGACAGCTGTTCCCTGAGTGCCCAGTGTTTCCATACTCTTCACATGTCATGCGAGAATCATTAATGTGCAAAACTTCTTTCTTCTCACTGGTTCGGTCTGTGAGCTTCTGCATCAACAGTCCATCTTAGCAGACAGCATGTCTACCTCCTTGAGTTGATACATACCTCCACCTCTCTTGTGAGGTTGAACACATTCTTTATTCCAACTTTGGTTGGAAGCCATCTTCTCCACAAGAGCTGTGGCAGCTGAAAGCATAAGTGACAAGAATGCACCTCCAGCAGCAAGATCCATAGTCTCACGGGTACTGTTGGTCAACCCGTGGTAGAAAGTCTGCATGAGTAGCCAATTCTCCATCCCATGATGAGGATATTCTGATATATAGTCTTGAAAGCGTTCCCATGCCTCAGGGATAGATTCATCGTGTTGCTGCTAAAAACTTGAGATTCCCCCACGCAGAGCATTAGTCTTGCCTATGGGAAAGAACTTTATTAGGAAGGCAGTGGAGCAGTTATCCCATGTAGTATTTCTATCTTTGTTGGCATAGAACCACTACTTTGCCTTCCCCAAGAGTGAGAATGGGAAAAGGCGGAGTAGTATGGCGTCCTTGCTCACTCCTGTCACAGAACCTCCTAATTATGATGGCCCACAAGTACCCATCATTGCCATAATGACCTCTGATAGCCGTACTTATGTTCACCATAACTTAAAAGGCCTGCTTTCCTCCGAACAGGATCCAATCACAGGAGTATTGCAATATTACAACAGTTTATTCAAAATATTCAACAGAGTAAAGTAGCGGAAGTCTTACAATAACATAGGTTTACAAACCAGTTTTCAAACTTCAAACCTTAGGTAACATTATTACAAACTAGTAGTAGAGAAGTATCGGTAGTAACTTTATTACAACACTCAAGCGAGATGCCTTGCCCAAAGGCCACACAGTCTACTCGTCGTCACTGTCTTCAACCACGACGGTCATGCAACAAGGCTCGAAGCAGACTTGTTCATGAACCGCACCTGCAACAAGGGGTTCAATAAACCCTGAGTACGAGAGTACTCAACAAGACTTACCCGACTAAGACAAAGACTCCAAGGGCATGCTAGCTTTAGGGAATCAAGGTATGGGTAATCTAGAATCAAAGTTTTCTTTTGCTGAAAAGCTTACTAAAGTAAGTCCTTATCTTCAATATTTTACTTTTACCATTGATGGTTCATTAACCAACTCTAGGTGATCCTAATCTAGATCAAAGTAATTATCATTAAAACACTTCACATTCTTTCTTTCAATTCCAGTTCTTAACTACGCTGTAAGTCAGGTGATCAAGTCTCCATAACCGAGGAGCAACGACGATTCGAACCGATTATACCCAGCTGGGGATCCCTAACATCACGACATATGTAGAACCGAATCTGCATATATCAACCCTCATTTAGATCTCCCAAAACCAGAACGTGTCCATCGCCACCCGAGAGTACAGTACTCCTCGAACCCGGCCCAATTCTAGCCCCGAGGGTACACGCTACTCCCGCCATCTCTCCACTCCCAGTGCGAGGTTAGACGTTCTCGTAATGGAATCACCAACATTTTGGGCTTACCCAAGGCATGAGGCTAGTTGCAAAGTCTCGAAACACAGGCCGGCTTACAACGGACGGTCCTTAACTGACAAGGCGGAAACACTACATTGAGACTCCTTTCCCAATGCATGTTAGCAGTGGCCAAACCACCCGCCCGATCTTTCAAGTTCATTCTCATCTTTCAATATTCATTAAGTATGCCGTCATGGCTATGTAAACATTTCATTTAAAAGCTTAACTTCTAAGCATAGCGAAGCATACTACGCATTTTCCGTAAAACAGGTATCAAGGTTGATATCACAATAATCAAGGATGACAATGCAGCAATTAGGTTATCACTCAACTCCTAATTACTTAATGCAATAAACCATAGTATAAATAGTAAAGATTTGTAAATATCAAGGTAGGGTTTAAATGCACCGGGGCTTGCCTTGCTCTGACACGATGACCGACTCAGACTCAAGGACTCCAACGTCTGGTCCGGAACCCACCGACGATCGCTCTTCTCCGGAAGCTTGTTCAGCGACTTCTACTTCCTCGAAAGCAGAAACTACACGAGTACATAACATGCTTTAACATGATGCTCGATGATAAACATGATGCTTGATGATAACATGCTACGAGTTATGACTTGAGTACAACTTCCCTTCATGGTACAGTCGTAAACAGAAAACCTACTAACTAGCGGCGACAACTCTAGCGATTACCAGCTTTTATCACTAAGTTACTAACGAGTTCAAACATGAAATTAAGGTGCCAAAGATCACCAAAAGGGTAGTGACCTAAGGACATCACTCAATCAAAAGGGCACACAACACTTAAAGTTCTTAAATTAACATTTATTTACTATTTAAATAATTAGGACATAATTAGAAGTTGATCAAACTTTATCTAAACAAGCTCAAACTTTTTCTATGGGTTAAGAATGATTTATAATAGTGTCATAATAAATTTCATAATTTTTGGATAAATAAATTAATTATTAAAATTCCTGGAAGTTGCATTTAATCTTTATTGGAACCAATTAATTCTACTACACAAAGTATTCAAATTCATGATTTAACATTTTTCCTAGATAGTTTATACATTGAGAAGCTCACACAAAAATTTTCATGAATTTTGGAACTCTACGCAATTTTTAATGAAACAAACAAATAATAGCACTATTCATTTATTTGAAAAAGAAAAACAAAAACGAAATCCGAACCGGGCTGCTTCTCTTCCTCCCCTCCGGTCCGGCCCAGCCAAACGGCCCGCGTGCCCGCGCGCTCGCCCGCGCTCACGCCGGCCCAGCAGCGCGGCCCAGCAGGCGGCCTGCCTCGCGCGCGCGCGCCCGCTCTCCCTCTCTCTCTCGCTGACAACGCGGCCCCAGCTGTCATCGCCAACCTCCCGCTCTCTCCTTCTCTCCCGCGCGCTCGCTCGCTCTCCCGCGGTGGCCGGCCGATGACCGAAGCCTCGGTCGACAAACCGACCCTACCATCACCATCTACACCACCCCACGACTCTGTTTTGCAAAGTAGCGCCATGGTTCGAGCCCTAGCGACCCGCGAGCGACGGCGATGGCGGCACGGTGGTTACGGAAGCAGCACGCCGGCGCACACAATGCAGTAGCGACTAAATTGAAGGGTCGGGGAGCATCAGTGGCTCACCGCGGTTGCAGTGGAGCTCTCGGTGGCGATGGGGAGCGGCTGGAGTGGCCTGGCCACGGGAAGGCGAGGATGGCGGTGGGTTGCCAGAGTTGGGCACGGGAGCAGGCGGTGCGGAGGTTTGGGTGCGAAAACGGTGAACTCCGGTGGTCCACGAGGTGCGCGAGGCCGAGGCAGAGCTAATGGTGCGGTTGGCGTGGCCGGAGATGGCTTGGTGGCGGCAGCGGCGAGCGGCGGAACTGCTCGGTGGCGGCAGCGGCGAGCGGTGCACTGCTCGCGTCGTCGCGCTGGCGTTCCCGATCGCGCGCGAAGGCCGTGGAAGGCCACGGCGGCGATCGGTCGGCGCCCATACCGGCCGGTGGCCGTCGGTGATTGGCGTGGCACTGTAGCTCCCCCCCCCCAAATTCTAAATTTCAAACTGATTTTTCAAATTACTTTCAAATTCATGTAACAACTTGAAAAACTTCCAATCTATGAAATCTTCAGAATTTCAAGCTCTACAAGTTTTGTATTGAACACTTTTTCAAATTCTCACTGGATTTTGAAATTTGAGTTTAAATTCAAAAGGGGACACATTTTGAGGATTTGGTAATTTAGAAATTACTTTTGATTTCATATTGAAACTTCAAACTCTCCAAACACCAAAGTTGTATATCTTGACAAGACCTACAACTTTTCTGTTCAAAACATTTTCAAAATCTGCCTAAATTGTGAAATCTTAATTTGGGGACAAAAATGAATTAAATCTAAAATTTGTTTATTTTCAAAATTGCTCCACATTTTACACTAAAACTTTGAAAACTCAAAACACCAAAGTTGTAGCCCTTGAAAAGTTCTACAAACTTGGTTTTAAACTTTTTCCCAAATTTTGCTTAGATTTTGAATTATTTCAAAAGGGGTAAAACAGGGTTTTGAAATTTAGGGTTTTCGGAGGAATTTTCAATTAGCATTTGTTGCTACTTTGATTTGTGATTACTTAGTGATCAAACCATCATCCAAGGGCATCATTTGGACCAACATGACATGGTTGACCAAAGGTCACTCTTGGTTGACCAACTTAGCTTTTGAAATTCTTTTACATTTTTCCCCAAATTTGAATTTGAATTCGAATCGAAAAACTCGTGACAAGTTTTGGGACTCCAACTCAAACTCAAACTTGGAGCTTCAATTTAGTGTTGTACTTGAGCTCATACCCTACACTTGACACTAGTGTGTAACACGGTCACACACCTCAAATTACGCAGGGCTTGGACTAAGTATTTGCGTTGGCATTCGAATTTAGGGTTTTCGGGTTCGAAACACACCACTGAGAAGCACATCCAATCTAGATAAGTAAACTTGTTTTAGTTGATGCATAACAAGGTTAACCTAACATGGATGCTTTGCAATGCATTATGATGACATGGCAGATTAATTAGCACTATAACACCCGGGGTGTTACAACTCCCTTGATGGTGAAAGTGCTACAGATTTCTAGAAAGTGTTGGAGATGTACACTCGCATCTTCATGTGCCTTCCCACAAAACTGGCTGGCTTGCACCATGTTGATGAGAGCTGGCTTGAGCTTGAATGCTTTGTCTCCAACATTGATAGTTTGTCACACCTGGTTTTCTAAAGAACAAAACCAGGCTAATCATATGTGTGCCCAGGAAGTCCACACATATGTCAGAATGAAAAAGTACCAGAAACAATGTTATTATATAACATATACATAGCTATATTAACACTTACATCAGAGTATCGCGGAACGGTGACTAAACTTCAGGCTCCATTCTTCTCAGGGACGGCTGACTGGTGGCTCCGTATGCCAAACACTTCTGAAAGACTTCTGGAAACTCCACTACCTCTTTATCCTTCTTCTGAACAGCACCTCACTACACACTGAGGTGTGGGGGAAATAGCAAGAGTGAGTCCATGTCGAACTCAACAAGTACAACACAGGGTTCATGAGGCACAAAAGGCTAGACACTATTTGACTGCATTTAGCTTTTATTCATCATGTAATTAGCAATTGAGTAGTATCAAGGTAATCCACTTCCCATTAAAGAACCAATGATCAATTGTAATAAAGATAATGAATAGCATTAACATGAGCATAATAATAATAATAATAATAACAGTAATTAAGCATGATATAACAATGGTGATCATCTATCTGTAAATGTTCCAAGGCCGCCCGTATCCGTGGGCACGGCTAGTATACCAGTTTTTAACTCTGCGCAGAGGTGTACACTTTCACTGTGAGTCATAACTTCCAAATGCATGGTTTCGCGACTCCCCAAAACACCAGAAATCATATAAAGCCACTTAAAGGTTCGTCTAACAAGTTAGGGCCATTAGATTCACTCGGCAGGCAGATGTAGGAACTCCCTTTTCAAATGGCACAATTCCTTCTCGGCTATACTCATTGACTAGACGTTGTCCTACATCCAACGTGGCAAGCCGTTCTTACGCCATTTAAGGTAACCACTAACAAGCTAGAAAAGGTCCTTTAAGTAACTAAAGCCAGAGCCATATAGCCCTCACAGCTGTACTGTATGTCCCGGATGATCACGTACAGATAAGTCCTTATGGAGAGAAACCAGAGCAATAATAGAACCCCTTGCTCTGGCCCCCTTTTCAACAGTAATAAAATCATCATTAAAGGTTGATTGCTTAATCCATTAATCAAAATTACAAGATCATTGTTCATGATTAAGCACTAGCAATAGCTACCCAAATGCATCCCCAAGGTTGACAAGGAATCAAGATAACAATCACTAGGTTATAATCTCTAAGGTTGTCAAGGTAGACACATGCATATGATATTGATTATAGTGAATAGGTAACAAGGATAGCCCCATGTTATACTTGCCTTTTTCCCAAAGTTAAGCTGCTCAGAGGTCTTCAACCTCCGTCTCTGATCTTCAGCTTCTGCTATACTCGTCGGTCCTCACCTCCTAGTCTTTAGCGCTCGTGAATCACACTTCTACTCGCAGCAACCAAACACAGCAAACAGACAACAAACACATCTAAGAACAAACATCATACAAAGAAGGCACTTTAAAAGGAAGCGCACTAAACGTCACGGCTTGTTGCTATGGTTACGGGAACGCAAGAACGACTAAGGACGGAGCTATCGTTACCGAGGACACGTCTATCAAGATTGACAACATAACTAAAGAAGACAAACTATACACTTGATCTATTTTGGTTAATGAAATTAAGTGATTAAACAATTTAAAGAATTAATCTAGAACTAAATTATTCTAATTATAGTTAATTAGAAAAGGCAGAATTAAACCTTAGTTATATTTTATTTATGAATAATCAATAGTACTTAATATTTATAAATTATATAACCTGACACATGTACAAGCATTAACCGAACCATCTCATGTTTTATATTTAAACTAAACAAATTATAATCAAGAACCAGTAATATTAATTCAGTTAAAGCTAATTATATTTTATTTGATAAAGTATTGTCACATAATTTATATATTAAACAAGTTAAACTTCATCTGTGCAGAGAAAATAATTAAACATGTGAGAACTTCTACTCGAACTAGATAGGACATGTGTTCAAGCTAATAAATTATAATTAAAAAAAATACATTGATGACAGAAGTTAAATCATGTTAAACTTTGACTTAGCAAAAGAAAAGTATATATGTTAGAATCTAAACAAGTTTGATATGTGCAACGTGTTTGATCTATGCAAACTATAATTCTAAAATATTTTAGACTAGCAATTAATCACATTAACATTCTATATATATATGAATCACCGAGATATAAAACATATATTGTTTTTAATTTACAAAACTAGTTAAATAGTTATTTAATTAAATTAATATTTAAAGCATAGAATTCAGAAACATGAGATATGGTAAACTTCAACACTAACATGTAGCTTGTGTCGACACGATCCTAAAGCAACAAGAACAAACTAAATCGGAGTTAAAACGGTTAAACGGTGGAGATTAACAGCAGAATGTCAAAATCGTAATTAGCTGCTTCTTCTACCTTGCGCAGTTCGTCCAGAACGTGGTGACCTCCATGTCTGATTTGGCCTTGCCAACCGCGTAGGGCAAAGGCGGCTTGGGTCTGGGCCTCGGCCACGTGGTTGCGGCCAGGGCGCTCAGACGTCCGCGGGGCGATGCCGGCGGCGGGAGGTGACCGGAGAAGACGAACTATGCCCGCCGGCCAGACCAGACTAGGGCGACGACGGCCACATGGAGCTGGATGGCCGGGCTGGAGCGGCTCGTCTGGCTAGCAGCAGCACGAGGGAACCGGCCACAGCGACTGCTGCCCTGCACGCACACTCACCCAGCAGGCTTCGGCGGTGGAGATTTGGGCGGCGCCGGCGCATGTTGGTCAGTTAGGGCTTAGGCGCTGCATGTTTGTGCGGGGGAACAGGAAGAGGCGATTTTTGACTAGGAAAAGAACGTAGTAGAGAGGGACGGCTTTGGTTTTTAGATCGATATGGAAGTTTCCTTGCAGCCCACGAGAAAGACCCCTGCGGCTGCCTGCTGGAGATAATAATCAAGAGCTGACCTTGGGGCTTGGGGAGCAAAGAAACAAAGGAAAGGAGCAGCCGGGTTGTTTACGAGCTGGACTCGTGAAAGCAAAGGGCGATGAAATCTACAGCAATGGTTAGACTTTGGCCTAGTTATCAGCTTCCTGGACGTCACGTAAAGCACTTGCATGCACGTATACATGTATATATGTATAATTAAGATACGGCGAGAGGTGAAGGGAGCTACGAGCGACGGCTCGCGATAAGAGTTGTACTTCTGAAACCAGGGCGTCGAGGGCTACGCCGGCATATATATAGTTGTAGGGTTTGGAAACTTTTCGGATTTTCTTAATTTCGGGATTATTTTAATTCCACGAATAAAAATAATTCCAGAAAATCTAAAATTACCTTTTTGGCCGCAAAAAATAGCCCGGAGCTCAGAAAAATCACGGGAAAAATCCTGGAGACTCTTGGGGAGATAAGGAACTCAACTAAATGAGTTTGAGCTCATGAAAAGATGGATGAAGAGATCAAGGAAAAAGATTAAGCTCACGGAAATTGAAATTTTAAATCCAGAAAATACCAAAAAAATTTCCGGTGAGAAGTAAACGTCATCCTATGGTATTTTGAAAAAATAATAGCACTCACCAACACCTAAGACAAGCATCACACAAACACCACATTATCAAATTAATATGAAAAAGTTTAAAACCACAATTTTCTATATTTAAATTAGCAGCAACTTAACTTATCTAATAAATTTATTCAAACATTGAAATCATTTATTTTATTTAGTGTTTTTCATGCACAATCTAAAATAGGAAATTTTGGGTGTGACAATTCTACCCCACTTAACAGGAATCTCGTCCCGAGATTCAGAGAGACTAGGGAGAAAAATAAAGTTGATTCTGCAAGTCTTCACTCTTCCTTCATCAACTCCTATCCAATGATGATGCCACAAGCTCAAAACCGACTTTATAAATGTCTCCTTTAGACCCTTACGATTCTTGTAGATGTATCTAACAGGTTACCAACCCTGAGAAAAGATACCTGCGCTTGATAATGACTTTGCAACCATGTAGATAGCTGATGCTTCCAAGTGACGAAATAGAACGTATAAAATCGCCATCTTATATCGTCTTTAGTTCGTCAAACCCCCTTAAGAAGAGATCAACTAGAGAACATCAAAGGATAACTTGCATTTGTTTCTGAGTGATAACTACCATCATGTCCTTCTGGCATCCCAAAGAGATTCATGAGCATATGCAAGAACAAGTAACATGCACTTCCTCGCGAGCAGAAAAACAGAGTGATAACTACCATCATGTCCTTCTGGCATCCCAAAGAGATTCATGAGCATATGCAAGAACAAGTAACATGCACTTCCTCGCGAGCAGAAAAACAGCAGTGCAGAAATACAGTTATAACTCAAGTTCTACGAATCCAATGATATTGTAGCTTATACCGTTGGAAAGCTTATCAAATTTACTACAACTTTCTTATAGAACACTTCTCCAGATTCTGCAGTTAAGGTAGTCGAAAATTATGCACAACAGAAACTATTCCAGGTTGCTGACAGCACAGATGCGTCGCCTTGTGATTTTCATAACTCCCAAACCATAATATCTATCAGGGCGGTTCTTACGGTCAGAGAAAGATATTGAAGTCTACTGTTGTCCAGAATTTATCCCTGATTTTTTTGGCGTCCAAAAATAGAGATATAAGCTAAGGAAGACATACTGCTCTTTAAAAGACAGGATAAGGTGGGAACGAGATTCAGAGAGACTAGAGAGATAGATAACGCTAATCTTCAAGTCTTCATACTTCTTTGATTTGTGCTGATGAGATATAAGACATGGATTGAGTATAGCCAAAAGATGACAAGAAAGATAAAGTTTGATCTTCAGTTCTTCGTACCTCGTCGCTTGAGATTAATGATGGTAGCGGACACTACCCCACTTAACAAAGATTTTGTTCCACCTGGCAATGTCATTGAAGGCAACACTTTCTTTAAGGCTTGCTGCTAATGATAAGTCCTTCACTTAAAACTTACTAAACATACTTGATATGGGGGTGATGTCATATAAGTTTTCATGAAACTAACTATAGACTCCCAACATCTCCTTCCTATGTCGTCCATGCTAACTTGTATAGAGTATGTTGAATTGAATGTTGAACTCCCAACTGATGATAGCTTGAAGTGAAGACCAGTCCTGACGAATACCCGAGCTTCTTGTAGACGATCCAACAAAGCACTGATCCCAAGCAAACAACACTAGCACATGAGTAGACTTCCAATCATAGAGATAACCACTTCTTCCAAGTGAAGCACTAGGACATACGAAACCTTCATCTTACAACACTCACAACTTTGCTACCCCCCTTAAGAAAAAGAAACTAGGGGACACCAAAGTAACTTGCATCTCCTTTTATACTAGATAACCATAATCATCTCTAATGTAAGATTCCAAGGCAAATCAATGAGATTCAAAGATATCCAATGATATATTCACTTATACAAGATAAGGAAGTAATGCAGAAAATTTCTGGCGAATTCCAATTTTAACAGTTTAGTAAATCTGGCATAACTCGAGCTACAAAGATCCAAATGAAGTGATCTTTACATGGTTTGAAATCTTATGAAATTATCTACAACTTTTATTAATAACACTTTTCCAGGTTCTGTCATCAAATTAATCAAAAACAGAGCTTAGCCAATACTGTTCCAGAATTCCAGACTGTGCAGTAACCTCAACTTAGAACAGGTATATCTCTTAGCTCAAAATAGATAAAAAGGTAAGTCTAGTGGGTTTGGAAAGATACAGAAGTCTAGTTATTCCCAGTAAAATTTCATAAATTTCTCATGTCCATATCTTGAGATATAACAGAAACATTGCAGACTGTTATAGAAATCAGCATGCGGAGAATTACGTAAAACCTAACCCACTTAACATGGATCAAGCTACTCCTTAAGACTTATACCTTCCGAGCCACCTTTGAAACACGAGAACAAGGCAACACACAAGCAACACATCAAGCAAAACAAGCACACATCACATCATCGGTACTACACGTGCTTCTTCAACAATGGTGGTCATCCTAACGGCACATTGAAGATGATGAAAGACCATGGAACTTTTGAACAAGGTGGGATCAGAAAACTTTTAGTAAAAACAACATAAAACAAAATCCAAGGGAGTAAGAAATAATAGCTCAAAGAAAGCTATCAAGGATAGGATACAACAGGACAAGGAAAAGAAAATAGTCAAAATCAATGAGTTAAGGGATGACAAAATAGTTTTATAGTAAAATGAGTTTTAGAATACGTCCGGTGCTACTTGGCATACGTCCTACAGTCAACACCGCTCCGATACCACTCTGTCACACCCGGTTTTCTAAAGAACAAAACCAGGCTAATCATATGTGTGCCCAGGAAGTCCACACATATGTCAGAATGAAAAAGTACCAGAAACAATGTTATTATATAACATATACATAGCTATATTAACACTTACATCAGAGTATCGCGGAACGATGACTAAACTTCAGGCTCCATTCTTCTCAGGGACGGCTGACTGGTGGCTCCGTATGCCAAACACTTCTGAAAGACTTCTGAAAACTCCACTACCTCTTTATCCTTCTTCTGAGCAGCACCTCACTACACATTGAGGTGTGGGGGAAATAGCAAGAGTGAGTCCATGTCGAACTCAACAAGTACAACACAGGGTTCATGAGGCACAAAAGACTAGACACTGTTTGACTGCATTTAGCTTTTATTCATCATGTAATTAGCAATTGAGTAGCATCAAGGTAATCCACTTCCCATTAAAGAACCAATGATCAATTGTAATAAAGATAATGAATAGCATTAACATGAGCATAATAATAACAGTAATTAAGCATGATATAACAATGGTGATCATCTATCTGTAAATGTTCCAAGGCCGCCCGTATCCGTGGGCACGGCTAGTATACCAGTTTTTAACTCTGCACAGAGGTGTACACTTTCACTGTGAGTCATAACTTCCAAATGCATGGGTTCGCGACTCCCCAAAACACCAGAAATCATATAAAGCCACTTAAAGGTTCGTCTAACAAGTTAGGGCCATTAGATTCACTCGACAGGCAGATGTAGGAACCCCCCTTTTCAAATGGCACAATTCCTTCTCGGCTATACTCATTGACTAGAGGCTGTCCTACACCCAACGTGGCAAGCCGTTCTTACGCCATTTAAGGTAACCACTAACAAGCTAGAAAAGGTCCTTTAAGTAACTAAAGCCAGAGCCATATAGCCCTCACAGCTGTACTGTATGTCCCGGATGATCACGTACAGATAAGTCCTTATAGAGAGAAACCAGAGCAATAATAGAACCCCTTGCTCTGGCCCCCTTTTCAACAGTAATAAAATCATCATTAAAGGTTGATTGCTTAATCCATTAATCAAAATTACAAGATCATTGTTCATGATTAAGCACTAGCAATAGCTACCCAAATGCATCCCCAAGGTTGACAAGGAATCAAGATAACAATCACTAGGTTATAATCTCTAAGGTTGTCAAGGTAGACACATGCATATGATATTGATTATAGTGAATAGGTAACAAGGATAGCCCCATGTTATACTTGCCTTTTTCTCAAAGTTAAGCTGCTCAGAGGTCTTCAACCTCCGTCTCTGATCTTCAGCTTCTGCTATACTCGTCGGTCCTCACCTCCTAGTCTTCAGCGCTCGTGAATCACACTTCTACTCGCAGCAACCAAACACAGCAAACAGACAACAAACACATCTAAGAACAAACATCATACAAAGAAGGCACTTTAAAAGGAAGCGCACTAAACGTCACGGCTTGTTGCTATGGTTACGGGAACGCAAGAACGACTAAGGACGGAGCTATCGTTACCGAGGACACGTCTATCAAGATTGACAACATAACTAAAGAAGACAAACTATACACTTGATCTATTTTGGTTAATGAAATTAAGTGATTAAACAATTTAAAGAATTAATCTAGAACTAAATTATTCTAATTATAGTTAATTAGAAAAGGCAGAATTAAACCTTAGTTATATTTTATTTATGAATAATCAATAGTACTTAATATTTATAAATTATATAACCTGACACATGTACAAGCACTAACCGAACCATCTCATGTTTTATATTTAAACTAAACAAATTATAATCAAGAACCAGTAATATTAATTCAGTTAAAGCTAATTATATTTTATTTGATAAAGTATTGTCACATAATTTATATATTAAACAAGTTAAACTTCATCTGTGCAGAGAAAATAATTAAACATGTGAGAACTTCTACTCGAACTAGATAGGACATGTGTTCAAGCTAATAAATTATAATTAAAAAAATACATTGATGACAGAAGTTAAATCATGTTAAACTTTGACTTAGCAAAAGAAAAGTATATATGTTAGAATCTAAACAAGTTTGATATGTGCAACGTGTTTGATCTATGCAAACTATAATTCTAAAATATTTTAGACTAGAAATTAATCACATTAACATTCTGTATATATATGAATCACCGAGATATAAAACATATATTGTTTTTAATTTACAAAACTAGTTGCATAGTTATTTAATTAAATTAATATTTAAAGCATAGAATTCAGAAACATGAGATATGGTAAACTTCAACACTAACATGTAGCTTGTGTCGACACGATCCTAAAGCAACAAGAACAAACTAAATCGGAGTTAAAACGGTTAAACGGTGGAGATTAACAGCAGAATGTCAAAATCGTAATTAGCTGCTTCTTCTACCTTGCGCAGTTCGTGCAGAACGTGGTGACCTCCATGTCTGATTTGGCCTTGCCAACCGCGTAGGGCAAAGGCGGCTTGGGTCTGGGCCTCGGCCACGTGGTTGCGGCCAGGGCGCTCAGACGTCCGCGGGGCGATGCCGGCGACGGGAGGTGACCGGAGAAGACAGACTATGCCCGCCGGCCAGACCAGACTAGGGCGACGACGGCCACATGGAGCTGGATGGCCGGGCTGGAGCGGCTCGTCTGGCTAGCAGCAGCACGAGGGAACCGGCCACAGCGACTGCTGCCCTGCACGCACACTCACCCAGCAGGCTTCGGCGGTGGAGATTTGGGCGGCGCCGGCGCATGTTGGTCAGTTAGGGCTTAGGCGCTGCATGTTTGTGCGGGGGAACAGGAAGAGGCGATTTTTGACTAGGAAAAGAACGTAGTAGAGAGGGACGGCTTTGGTTTTTAGATCGATACGGAAGTTTCCTTGCAGCCCACGAGAAAGACCCCTGCGGCTGCCTGCTGGAGATAATAATCAAGAGCTGACCTTGGGGCTTGGGGAGCAAAGAAACAAAGGAAAGGAGCAGCCGGGTTGTTTACGAGCTGGACTCGTGAAAGCAAAGGGCGATGAAATCTACAGCAATGGTTAGACTTTGGCCTAGTTATCAACTTCCTGGATTGTCGTCACGTAAAGCACTTGCATGCACATATACATGTATATATGTATATTTAAGATACGGCGAGAGGTGAAGCGAGCTACGAGCGACGGCTCGCGATAAGAGTTGTACTTCTGAAACCAGGGCGTCGAGGGCTACGCCGGCATATATATAGTTGTAGGGTTTGGAAACTTTTCGGATTTTCTTAATTTCAGGATTATTTTAATTCCGCGAATAAAAATAATTCCAGAAAATCTAAAATTACCTTTTTGGCCGCAAAAAATAGCCCGGAGCTCAGAAAAATCACGGGAAAAATCCTGAAGACTCTTGGGGAGATAAGGAACTCAACTAAATGAGTTTGAGCTCATGAAAAGATGGATGAAGAGATCAAGGAAAAAGATTAAGCTCACGGAAATTGAAATTTTAAATCCAGAAAATACCAAAAAAAATTTCGGTGAGAAGTAAACGTCATCCTATGGTATTTTGAAAAAAATAATAGCACTCACCAACACCTAAGATAAGCATCACACAAACACCACATTATCAAATTAATATGAAAAAGTTTAAAACCATAATTTTCTATATTTAAATTAGCAGCAACTTAACTTATCTAATAAATTTATTCAAACATTGAAATCATTTATTTTATTTAGTGTTTTTCATGCACAATCCAAAATAGGAAATTTTGGGTGTGACATAGTTGGTCCAATACGGATGTTGGCGGTGGTTGGAGCAGAGAATTCGCGAAGAGTCTTGTCAGCCATAGCTTCAAATTCTGGTGTTAAGCTTCACCTGCTCTGGTTGTCATTTGACTCTAAAGCTGAAACTTTCTTGAGCTTAGCTTTAGTTCTTCTAATTAATGCTTCTGGATCTTCAACGTAGTCTGTCGGAAGGTTAAAACCAATCATACATTACCCTGCATAAGATACACAAGTAGACAACACAAGGGAAAGCCTGTTTGAGCATAGGTCAATGGTTATTTCAATCACATCAAATAATATAAGTTTATCAATACTTCCTTTGCTAGCTATCTTCTCCGGCAATGGCGCCAGAAATGCTTGTTGGTATTTATTAACTTGTCACTTGTTTCAGTAGCCACCTATTATATACCTACATCTCCTAGCATTACTTGTACTATAGGTTGTTATCCCTAATGATGATGCTAGAGATGTTTGTTAGTATTAACTAGCATTACTACTAGAATAACGCTAAGTAATCCTTCATCATTTTATGTGACTAGAAGGAATATATAATATGAATGAAAAGGTATCTGCAAATGCACAGATAATTATACCATTGTAGCACTTCACCCGAGAGTATTCCAGGTATCGTTATTTATATTTTATCACAAGGAAGGTCTAGCATGGACATGTATTGATAATTTATACTATTAATGGAGAAGTAAACCATAACCATATCTACTTATAATAGGGGTAAGTCATAGGATAAGATGTATATATATAATAAGTATTGATCAATGATAAATCACTCAGAGTACTCCTTTCTATGGTATTAGCATGGTCAGGTAGAATATTAGAGGAATAATTCCTAAGTCATTCTTAATTACATGTCAAAGCATACATTGATTAGTGTAATTACACTGAGTAATCATGGCTAAGATGATCTTCATATCTACACATAAGGGATGTTACTAAGGGAGATTAAGAATAAAGCTTGCTCTTTCTTCGTAACCTTATCCTACGTGCTACCTACATCGGGGAGTGGACTACAAAGGACTCAACGGGAGTGTCACATCTGCGATCTACTACATGACCTGGAATATAGGGTGTATCATCAGGTAAACAATGTATAAGCACCACGCTTACACAATGTCGACCAGCCATCCATGGATCCTTAGGGTGAGCGCTATACGAACATATGTATGAATATGATGATAATCCAACTATACTAAGTATATAATCAAAGTAGACGATGAACATTATAATGAAGAACATAGTCAAGATGAATACTAATATTGTCATAATAATTGTAGCAAGCATATAAAAGTAATGGAGATACAAAAGAGAGAGGGGGTACAAGAATTATACCAAATCGTGCTCTTGACAAGATCGGGAATCCAAGTGAAGCCTGCTTGCCTCCCTCTAGACCTAGCGTAACTAGCTATGCCCTAGAATATGGTGGAGCTCTAAGGATGATTAGGGTTTGTCTTCTCAAATGACTTGATGATTTAGGGTGGCAGGGGCTTGCTTATATAGGCCGGAGCTTGCAACGTGAGCCCTTGGATCAAACCAACTTGAAGTAACGGCGTAGATGCATCCTAGGAGGCAGTGGAGAACCAACGTAGCAAAGAGGGACTGACATGTGGGGCCAGGGGGTTGGCCGGCCTGCAGGTGGGGTTGGTCGGCCCCACATGGCAGCCTCCTAAGGTCTGCTTCAGGGGGTTGCCTTCTGGGGTCCTCTAGAATCTTCTAGAGTTGTTACCATAGCGAATAAGCGCGATTAAGTCTGACATGTAGGTCCTCCTTGATGGTTTTTTGGATAAACCCTGCAAAAATCATAGATTCACCAAAACTTATGGAACTTGTTAATTTAAACCCTAAACCTTTGTTGGTGATCACAATTGTGCCCTTATACATGTTTCTTTGATAGTTTATAATGGTTGTTAACAACTGTCAACAGCCACCCTTGTCTACAACTTTTATCTTCTAATCATGCTTAGATGCAAATGTTTGACTCATGAATGAATGTGAAGCTCCAGAATCAAAAATAATAATTGCAGGGTTTTGGTTCACAAAAAACATACCAGCAGCGACAACCTCTCCAGTAGGGATTTCTTCCATGGCAACGTAACGAACATGCCCTGGGTGTGCCTTAGCATTTGTCTGCCTCTGATTGCCTTGGTTCTGGTTATTGCCTTTCTTAGGATAGGTGATAAGTACCGATCGGATATCGGTACAAGGTTGGCCCGATCTTCACGACAGTAGGTTGATGAACATAGAGATAACTTGTTGTAGAACAGCGGATAACTAGCTTTATACCTGCCAAGGTTGGATGCGACCAAGCGACGGGGAGAGAGACACCGAAACCGCGAAGACTTCGACTCGATCTCCGAACGACCGCAGAACCACAACCGGAGCTAATCCACACAAGACGGGGCAGCCGTACTGGAACCCGTAGAGCACGAATCAGTGGATCTCAGAGAGATGTCCTCACAAGTCCAGGAAGAACAAGGAAGAACAAGGGTTGAGTAAGCACTCGGCAGCTCGGCTGCAATATATCTGGGATTATCTCAAATTATCAAAAGTCCTTTACATCTGAGGCATAGGGGAGTATTTATAGATGGAACAACCCTCCATAATAGGTGAAAACACGAAGCAAAAAAAACTCGTCGCTAGTGTGAAAGGACCTCCTCGAAATGGCTCCAATGCTGATTCTGCGTGGCTGTTTGACTCTGCACAGTCTTCAGTGTTTTGACAATAACTCCTTCTAGGAAACTTCAAATACAAAGATTTGGACTTCAGGCAGACTGTGGACCCTCTGACCAGTCAACACTAAAACTGGTCGGACGCCTTGAGGAAAACTTCAAACTGGTCGGGGTTAGAAGCATTGGAAAATAGACTTCAAGAGCTTTCCAACAAGTCCTGAATGACCTTCATATCCTTTGGAAGTCAAAAGATATGACTGTTCCTTCTTGACACTCCTGTCACGCTGGACTGACTTGAGCTTGGTTCTTCGTTCTGGTTCGCTCCTGATGTATTCTGCTTGTTCTCTTTTGTGTACCTAAGCAATGTTAACACACAAGATTTAGGTAGCATAAAGTTCTCATTAGTGTTTAATTGAAATTCATAAAGTAGCGCGTGCACCTCTTGTTGTATCTTCTTAGCGCGGTTACGTGTGATCGGTCATGAAGGGTCAGAGATGTAGCCGGAGAGGTCGATGAAGAGGTGGAAAAGCTCGGCGAGATCGCCGACGCTGGCATGGTTGTATCATCCTCCCCCCTTCAAAAAGAGTCATCCTCGACTCTTCCAACCCAAAGAATGAAGAGAGGTCGGACACATTGAAACTTGTACTCACACCATAAGTACTTGGCAAATCAATTTCATAAGCATTGTCATTGATCTTGCGAAGCACTTTGAAGGGACCATCAGCTCGGGGCTGCAACTTGCTCTTGCGTTGTTCAGGAAATCTATCCTTGCGTAGATGCACCCAAACGAGGTCTCCTGCTTCAAATAACATCTTTTTTCGACCCTTGTTGGCACGCTTCTCATATATCTTGGTCATCTTCTCAATGTTGGTTCGAGCTCGGTCATGAAGACTCTTGACAAATTCAGCTCGCTTGCTTGCATCGAAGTTCATCCGTTCCTGCACAGGTAAAGGCAAAAGATCTATGGGAGCAGTGGGTGTGAACCCATATACGATTTCAAATGGGCAAAATTTAGTAGTTGAATGCACTGCCCTATTGTATGCAAACTCAACATGTGACAAACTTTCTTCCCAAAGTTTTAAATTCTTTTTGAGAACAGCTTGCAGTAACGTTGATAGTGTTCGATTCACAACTTCAGTTTGTCCATCCATTTGCGGATGACATGTTGTGGAAAACAACAATCGTGTCCCAAGTTTTCCCCATAAAGTTTTCCAGAAATAGCTCAAAAATTTTGTATCTCGATCAGAAACAATAGTACGTGGCACTCCATGCAAGCGCACAACTTCTTTGAAAAATAAATCAGCAATATGCGAAGCATCGTCACTCTTGTGGCATGGAATAAAATGCGCCATTTTGCTAAATCGATCAACCACAACAAAAATCAAATCCTTTCCCCGCTTAGTGCGTGGTAACCCAAGAACAAAATCCATAGATATGTCTTCCCAGGGAGCACTAGGAATAGGAAGAGGAGTGTAAAGTCCATGAGGGTTCAAACGAGACTTAGCTTTGTGGCATGACTCGCAGCGAAGAACATGTCTCTCTACGTCTCTTCTCATTTTTGGCCAAAAGAAGTGGTCGGCTAACACTTGCTCTGTCTTCTTGGCTCCAAAATGACCCATAAGCCCACCTGCATGAGCTTCCTGCACAAGTAAAATTCGAACAGAGCAATCTGGAATGCACAGTTTGTTAGCTCGAAATAAGAATCCATCATGCACATGATATTTTTTCCATCCTTTGCCATCACAACACTTTGTATATGGTTCAGCAAAGTATGAATCAGTAGCGTATAATTCCTTTATACTTTCTAATCCAAGAATTTTAGCATCAAGTTGTGTAAGCAAAGCATGACGTCGGGACAAAGCATCAGCTACAACATTTTCCTTTCCTTTCTTGTATGTAACCACATAAGGAAAAGATTCAATGAATTCACACCATTTTGCATGTCTTCGGTTTAGTTTTAGTTGACCTTTAAGATGTTTCAAAGATTCATGGTCAGAGTGTATCACAAATTCTTTAGGGAAAAGATAGTGTTGCCAAGTTTCCAAACTCCGAACAAGAGCATATAGTTCTTTATCAAAAACTGAATAATTAAGAGTTGGACCACTTAGCTTTTCACTGAAGTACGCAATTGGACTTCGTTCTTGCATGAGCACACCTCCAATCCCAACTCCGCTTGCATCACATTCAATCTCAAATGTTTTACCGAAATCTGGAAGTGCAAGGACTGGAGCTGTTGTTAGCTTCTGCTTTAACTCATCAAATGCCTTTTGATGTGCGTCTTCCCACTTGAAAGGCACTTCTTTCTTAGTAAGCTCGTTCATAGGGGCAGCAATAGTGCTAAAATCTTTCACAAACCGCCGGTAGAAACCAGCAAGCCCAAGGAAGCTCCTCACTTGACTCACGTTCTGTGGAGGCGTCCATTCTCGTACGGCCTTGATCTTTTCTTCATCTACCTCCACACCTTGTCCTAAAACAACAAATCCAAGAAAAACTACCTTGTCGGTGCAAAAGGTGCACTTCTCAAGGTTAGCATACAATTTTTGCTCACGTAGGACAGCAAGCACGCATTGGATATGTTCTACATGATCGTCAAGAGACTTGCTGTAAATTAAGATGTCATCAAAATAAACAACAACAAATTTTCCAATAAAGGCTCTAAGCACATGGTTCATCAATCTCATAAATGTGCTAGGTGCATTTGTCAAACCGAAGGGCATCACCAACCATTCATACAGCCCAAATTTTGTCTTGAAGGCTGTTTTCCATTCATCTCCTTCTTTCATACGAATTTGGTGATAACCACTCCTTAAATCAATTTTAGTGAAAATTATAGCACCACTAAGTTCATCAAGCATATCATCTAATCTTGGAATGGGATGCCTATACCTCACAGTGATGTTGTTAATTGCTCGGCAGTCCACACACATTCGCCAAGATCCATCTTTCTTAGGAACTAAAAGGACTAGAACAGCACAAGGTGAAAGGCTTTCTTGCACATACCCTTTTTTGATCAAGTCCTCCACTTGTCGCTGGATTTCCTTGGTTTCCTCCGGGTTGGTGCGGTAGGCAGCGCGATTTGGGAGGGAAGCACCAGGAACCAAATCGATTTGATGCTCGATCCCTCTCTTGGGTGGCAGCCCTGGTGGCACCTCGTCTGGAAACACATCCTCAAAATCCTATAACACATCAAAAACAACACTTGGTAGGGTAGAGGGTAAGGTGTTAGTAGCAAAAAGAGTGTCCTTGTACAAGAGTACAAAGAACATGGCATTAGGTTCACTCAACTCCTTTAGATCCCCTTACCTAGCCACCATGACTAACCCTTCTTTCCCCGGTTTCTGGGTTCTTTGCAGCTGTGGGTTTTATTTGGCTGTGGAAACTCTCCCTCACTATTTTTGTGGATCACTCTTAAGTGGTTCTCGCTCTCTCGCTGTTTCTTTTTGAGATCATCTTTTAAAATTTCCTCCGGTGTCAAAGGAAGCAAAGAAATTCGCTCTCCTTTGTACACAAAAGACAGCTTGTTGGTTCTTCCAAAAATCTGAACATCACGATCATATAACCATGGTCTACCTAGCAGCAGCTGGCACGCTTGCATAGGCACCACGTCACACTCCACATGATCATTATATTTACCAACAGAGAAAGGCACAGTCACAATATGACTTACACGCAACATTCCACAATCATTAAGCCACTGCATCTTGTATGGCTTAGGGTGACGCCGCGGCTTCAATCCCAATCTGTCCACTAATTCTTGGCTAGCAATATTATTGCAACTTCCATTATCAACAATAATTCGACATAACTTATCCTTGATCATGCCTCTGGTATGAAAAAGATTATGTCGCTGCCCATTCTCTTCCTTTTCAGCAGTGACACTGAGCACGCGAAGAGAAATAAAACAGTTGTGTTCTCCTTCATTAGGCTGAATCTCATTCTCTTCCTCTTGAACTTCCTCATCGAATATCGGTCAATCATCTTTGGGATCACTTTCAGATTCCCATTCTCCTTTCTCATTCAACAACATGGTCCTTCTACTTGGACATTGGGCAGCAACGTGCCCACGGCCATGACACTTATGGCATTCAATCTCTCTGCTTCAAGTGGAAGAAGTGGCACCAGAAGCAATGGTTGGGGCTACTGAATTTGCAGCAGACCGCTGCTGATTTGTTGATGATGATGCTGTGGAAACCGCCATCTTTGAATTAGTAATTGATGGAGAAGACCTAGCTGCAGCTCCTTGAGATCGTCCCCCACCATAAAAGGCATTGGACTGCTGTTTGTGCCATGGAGCAGCAATGGTATGATTGCCAAAAGATTTCCCTCGTGACTCCTGCTGAATTTTCTTCTCTGTACGCATAGCTTGATCAACGAGGTCTTGCAAGTTATGATATGGAAACATCTCCACATAACCAGAGATTTCTTCATTGAGACCTTCTAGAAATCTTGCCATCTTAGACTCTGGATCTTCTCTGGTTCTAGTCCGCACTAACAGCAACTCTATTTCCTTGAAATATTCATCAACCGATCTCTTCCCTTGCTTCAACTTTTGCAATCGGTTCCTGAGATCTCGCTGATAGCTCGAAGGTACAAATCGTCTCTTCATTACTTGCTTCATCTATTCCCAGGTGTTAATATACCCAAGTCCCAACTCAAGCTGATTCTCCTGAATTTGATTCCACCAAGTGAGAGCATAACCAGAGAATTCAACTGAAGCAAGGTTCACACGGCGCTGATCTGAAAGATTATGAATTCTAAAAATTTGATCACACTGCTCAGCCCATTCAAGGAACTCATCTGCATTCTCCTTGCCGGTGAATTTTGGAATACTTAACTTGACACGAGCAATATTGTCCGGTTCTTCATGCTGCCAATGACCACGGCGATATCCCCCATCTTCAAAATCAGCATGCCGGCGATGATACCGACGCCGCTCAAATTCCCCGCCATGACCGAAGGGATTTTCGTCACCATAAGGCCCTTCCTCTTCATCATGGTCGTCAAACTCTTCATCTTCAAATCGTACATGACGCCTATGTGCACGATGCCCATGTACACGACGGCCACCACGCTGATCATCAAAATCAACACGGCGACCACCACCATGTCCTCCACGGCCATTCCTAAAATGATTGAATCCATGGCCAAAACCAGAATTCTCATCTCCAGATTCCTCTTGATGATGGTCTTCATGAGGGCGAGGTGGTCCTCGGCCTCCCGCCATGGGAAGACACGCATCAAGCATCCTCTCCATTGCCTCCACAAGTGAATTAGCCACATGACGTAGTTCGGCCCGTGAGACAGGGGCTCCCTATCTCCACGGTTCCCACCATGGACACTTGAATCTGATCCTGCCATGTTAGGGACAGCAAGAGAAAGTGGAATAGAAAATTTATGGACACACACAATCTCACCTCTTACTTACCCAAGTTCTTTCCTGATCTCAAAGACTGTAACGGTGCTGGTGTGGCAGCTTCAACGGAGGTGGTTGAGAGGTCGTAAGGATTACGAAACGATTGTCCCGGTTTAGGTTTTGGTGGAGCTATAGGTGGCTAACAAGGAGGGTTGTGGTACTGTAACAAGGTGATACAGATCGTTCAAAACAAGATATGTATGTTGCTATCCAGTGCACCACAAACTGAATTTACAGATATAAAACTTGGGTTTTCAGAAACCGTAGCACAACCCCTTTCCACTTCTCTTCGCTTCTTCTTTTTTTCTTCTTTTTTTATCTTCTTTTTTTTCTTTTACTCTTTCTTTCACACCTTTTTTTCAGATTCTTTTTCTTCAGCAAACACAAGATAACATATGAGTGGTGCGGATAAAAATAAAATGAGAGTACGGCGGAAGGACAATGATGATGGTGACTAGCAACAAGATGAATGAAATGAACACAAAGAAACAGTACCATGAAATGGCTATAGGATTTTTTTGTGGCTTTTTAGTGGACTATAGGACATGAACAAATCACAAATATATATATGATGGATGAAAACAGTAGCAAATGTAAACGAAGGATGGATATATAAGTGGATGATAACAAAACCTACCGTGACAATGATAGCTCTGATTACCACATGATAAGTACCGATCGGATATCGGTACAAGGTTGGCCCGATCTTCACGAACAGTAGGTTGATGAACACAGAGATAACTTGCTGTAGAATAGCGGATAACTAGCTTTATACCTGCCAAGGTTGGATGCGACCAACCGACGGGGAGAGAGACACCGAAACCGCGAAGACTTCGACTCGATCTCCGAACGACCGCAGAACCACAACCGGAGCTAATCCACACAAGACGGGGCAGCCGTACTGGAACCCGTAGAGCACGAATCAGTGGATCTCAGAGAGATCTCCTCACAAGTCCAGGAAGAACAAGGAAGAACAAGGGTTGAGTAAGCACTCGGCAGCTCGGCTGCAATATATCTGGGATTATCTCAAATTATCAAAAGTCCTTTACATCTGAGGCATAGGGGAGTATTTATAGATGGAACAACCCTACAGAATAGGTGAAAACACGAAGCAAAAAAACTCGTCGCTAGTGTGAAAGGACCTCCTCGAAATGGCTCCAATGCTGATTCTGCGTGGCTGTTTGACTCTGCACAGTCTTCAGTGTTTTGACAATAACTCCTTCTAGGAAACTTCAAATGACGTGCGGTTGGATGCGTTTGAAAGCTAACTGGATAAGCTTTCACACCATGTGCACCTTGCTTTATGAAACTTTGTAGAATGATACAGTTTAATACAAAGATTTGGACTTCAGGCAGACTATGGACCCTCTGACCAGTCAACACTAAAACTGGTCGGACGCCTTGAGGAAAACTTCAAACTGGTCGGGGTTAGAAGCATTGGAAAATAGACTTCAAGAGATTTCCAACAAGTCCTGAATGACCTTCATATCCTTTGGAAGTCAAAAGATATGACTGTTCCTTCTTGACACTCCTGTCACGCTGGACTGACTTGAGCTTGGTTCTTCGTTCTGGTTCGCTCCTGATGTATTCTGCTTGTTCTCTCTTGTGTACCTAAGCAATGTTAACACACAAGATTTAGGTAGCATAAATTTCTCATTAGTGTTTAATTGAAATTCATAAAGTAGCGCGTGCACCTCTTGTTGTATCTTCTTAGCGCGGTTACGTGTGATCGGTCCTGCAGGGGTCAGAGATGTAGCCGGAGAGGTCGATGAAGAGGTGGAAAAGCTCGGCGAGATCGCCGACGCTGGCATGGTCGTATCAATAGGGCCACTCCTTTGCCCAGTGACCAAGCTGGTTGCAATTGAAGCATGGCATGTTGTTCTTTGGCCCTCCTGAGCTTCCCTGCCTTTCACTTCCCTTGGGTAGAGCAATAGAAAAAGCCCTAAGATACTTCTTCTACTGCTGATTAGGCTGGGTCTTCTTCTATGGTGGCTTGAACTTCGGTGTAGGTGGACGATACTGAGGCCTCATTGCCATAGGAGCTTTCTGCTGAGATGAACCTGCCTCAAAGGCCCTCTCAAACTCAGGAGCATACCTTGACAAATTGTTGAAAGCATGCATATATTCAGTGAGGGTCATGGTTCCCTGAGTGAGCTTCATGAACTCTGTAGCTTTCATCCTCATAAACCCTAGGGGTATGTGATGTCCTGTAAAGGTAGTCTTGAATTCATCCCAACTGACATTAGCACCGGCAGGTAAAGTGGACAAGTAGTGGGTCCACCATATGCCTGCAGGTCCCTGCAGCTGGTGTGAGGCATACTCAGCCTTCATCTGATCTGTGACCCTCAAGAAGCGAAACTTCTACTCAATTGTGTTTAACCACTCATCAGCTTGCAGTGGTTCCTCTGTGTCCTTGAAGATGGGTGGCTTTGTGTATAAGAAATCCTTGAAAGTGCTATACTGGTTGGGCTTTGGACCTTGACGCTGATGTCCCCCGCGTGTTGTATTCTGCTCGATATTGCGTAGCATCTCCTCCATAGCACACTGGTTCCCCAGCAACTGAGCAAAGAACTCTATTGCCGAGGGCGACGATGGCGGGGGTGGGTTGTTGTTACCACCCTGACCACTACCAGACCACTGTGCACGGGTGCGCGTCATCTGCAGAATTTCAACAAGTAATTATTGGATGATGCCGAGAAATTGTAGAAGAATTATATATTTATGCCAAACTGAATTCACTAGAGAGAATAAATTCACACAATAAAATAGAGGCATAATAATTCATTTCCATAACACAACATCACCAATTTTATTACTTAACATTCTCGCAACGCGTTCGCATACATGCCAAATTTTTGCAAGCAAGACAGAACTAGACTTTTCCTAGCGTTCAAACACCATCATGGACCAACCATACAAGATTCCAAGTTACATCAAAGTCCATTAACTAAACTGGAACTTAGATTACATGTCCATCACTTAAGATTGTAGAACATAACATCTAGCGTAGCTAGCTAGTCACTACAGCTACTCTACTCGTCAGAGTGGTCATTGTCAATGTCGGGCATAGGATCATCATTGTTGTCCTCCACGGGCTCAACATCCTCCTCTGTCTCAACCTCAACCTCCTCCCAACCATCATCCTCAATCAACATCTCTGGATCCTCTTCCTTTGCTTCGACTGGGAGAGGAATGGGGTTGATGATATTGTTGAGGTGGTGGACTGTTGAAGCTCTGTGATGGTATTCTAGGACTTCTAAAGTCGACACAAGTACTCCTTCTCCATCCAACCAAACTCTATCACCTGCTGACTAGCTAGAACCATAGTTTTCGTCCTGACTTCCTCTAATGCCTCCATGCGACGATTGGCAGCGTCGTTCTGCTGGCCGGCGTGTACCATCTGAACCTGAACAGCCTCCATCACTGCTTGAGTTGCATCCCTATCCTCAACAGCACCCCTAGCTATCCTCCTATGCCAGCGCACATGCCTCCTCAGCCGCTGTTGTGCGGCCTCAGCTCTCATGAGCTTGTCCATGCAAATGGTGTAGGACTCCTACCAGAACTCCCAAGTATCCTAAACATCTGCATCACAGCAAACATGGCACTCATGGCTGGACTCGAACTCTGTGCCTGCTCGTCATGGTCCCGCACCAAAGCATTGTGGCCAGACTATACCCAAGCTATCACTGATGGATCTACCTGAGGAAAGGTCCCTACTACACTGGCTGTAAGCTCATCACCACGCTGTTGATAGATCTTCCTCAAAACCTCAAAAGCTGCCACTTGTGCACCTTCCCAAGGGGACTTTCCCTCGGACTTAGCCATCCATTCCTGCACTGTGGTGCTGAAAGGTCCAAATATGGCTAGAGGGGGGTGAATAGCCTATTTAAAAATCTAAAAACTCACTAGACCAAATGGGTCAATATAACAAATAGCAAAATGCAATTTTGCTCTAGCTCTACAAGGATTGCAAGCCACCTAATCAAGCAATTCTAGTCATTATGATCACTAGTCACACAATTGCTATGTTGCTACTTTCTAAGTTAGTGTACTCACAATGAGCTAGCTAAATGAGTCACACTAACAAGTCCTTACAAGCTCTCAAGACTAGTTACACTAAAGAGCTTGCCAATTACTTTGCAAGAATGTAAATGAGGGGAAAAGGTGATTATACCGCCGTGTAGAGGATGAACCAATCACAAGATATGAAGATCAATCACTGGGAGAAATTCAATCATACACAAGATGAACACAAGGTTTTTCTCTCGAGATTCACGTGCTTGCCGGCACGCTAGTCCCCGTTGTGTTGACCAACACTTGATGGTTCAGTGGCTAAGAGGTGTTGAACAAACCTCGTCCACACACTTGGACACCGCAAGAACCTACCCACAAGTGAGGTAGCTCAATGACACGAGCAATCCACTAGAGTTGTCTTTGGTGCTCTGCCGGAGAAGGCACAAGAACCCCTCACAATCACTGGGAGGTGGCCAAGAACAATCACCAACTCTTGCCACAACTCCTCCGCTACTCCAAGCCATCTAGGTGGTAGCAACCACCAAGAGAAACAAGAAATCCACAGCCACAACGATCCCCAAGTGCCACTAGATGCAATCACTCAAGCAAATGCACTTGGAATCACTCAATCTCACTTTGAATTCACAATCAAGCAAGAGAGATGAGTGGGAGGGAGTTTGCTCAGCTCAAAGGGTGCTATCACAAGTAAGAATGACCAAGAGAGTGAGCAAAGGCTGGCTAACAAGCTTATATAAACGTCCCAAGAAAATAGAGCCGTTGGCCCCCTCACAGTGCTGATTTTCGTACTTATCGGACTCGCTACAGTATGACCGAACTAACTACAACAGCGTCCGGTCATAGAGTCCGATCGCTAACAGAGAGGTTCTAGAGATGATTTTTATTAACCGGACGCGTCCAGTCACCACTGACCGGACTCTCCTAGTGTCCAATTGCTCTCCCTCAGCTTTTCTAGGCCCCGAACAATGGCACAGGCGCGTCCGGTTGCGCCCCGGAGCCAGAGTTCGGTTGTAGCCACATATCAGCCCTCTCAACCGCACTAACCCGACTATGTGACCAGACTCGCTACAGTATGATTGGACTCACTACAGTAGCGTCTGGTCATAGACGTTCGTTCGCTCGAACGGCCGTAACTCTTAGCTCCAAACTCTGAATTCGATGATCTTGGACATTTTGGAAAGCTTATTCAGAGGGCTACACAACCCACGTGAATACTTGATCCAAAGCATAATGGATCAATATAGTTTTCCAATCCAAGAGCCATCCCTTCTCTTTTTAACTCAAGTTCCTCCAAAATTTCTCCAACTTCTTCTCCTTTGCAAATGTGCCAACATCACCAAGTGTACACCACCATGTGCAAGTGTGTTAGCATTTTTAAAGCATTTTACAAGGGTCACAAGTTAGCACACTAGGTTCATAAATGCAATGCATGAATGATGTCTCCTAGTGGCACTCGATAAACCGCTTAGCCAAAGATTTCCCCTCTTTATAGTACGGCTATCGATCCTAAATGTGATCATACCCTTCATGGTGTCTTGATCACCAAAACTAAAACCTTATGCAATACCTTTACCTTGATCTCCATCGGGTTTTGTTTTTCTCTTTCTTCTTTTCCAAGTTGAGCACTTGATCATCATTTCATGTCCACCTTCCTCACCATGGACTTGAATCTTGCTCCACACTTGGATTGTACCAACCTCATCTAATGCACACACTTAGCATAGAGGTTAGTACTAAGGTTTCATCAATTAGCCAAAACCAAACTAGGGCTTTCAATCTCCTCCTTTTTGGTAATTGATGACAACCTTTTTCACAAAGATTTTCAATAAAATTCTTTTAGATTCATGTTGCTTGCCCAAGTATTTTACCATGTGTAAAGGATATGGACAAGTTTCATAAACCTAAATTGGTAGCAATTGCTCTCCCTACATATGTGCTAAGAGTTTGGATTTGGGAGCTTGCACATATGCTTAGATAGGAAATATAGGAGTCAATTTTTACCAAATGATGCTAAGGTGTAAAGAATGGACCTTTCAAGCGTGATACCAATCAGCAATATATACCATCCTTAGCACTATTAGTAACTAAACATTCACAAAAACTAAAAAAACCCCGTGAGATCAACATTATATGAAAGTGCCTAGTTTTTACAAGATAAACACTAGTTTAGTTACTCTACCTATGCATGCTAGTAATTCATTTCATCAATCATGTTCTACTACTTACATACACCACACAAGCATGGATATGGAATTTTAAGAACTTGTGCCATACAAGCAAACATATGTAATGCACATACAAGTTTATGAGCTTGCTCCCCCTACTTGTGTGCTTCAAATTTTAATTGATCCCCTTCCTTTTACCCATCTTACTATCGTTGGTTTCTCTATTTGATCCCCTTCCTTTTACCTATCTTACCATCATTGGTTTCTCTCCCCCTTTTGCTTATCTTTGGGAATTACTTCTCCACCTTTGTCATTAATGACCACAAAAGGTGAGCTCAAATTTTAAGGTTGTGTGAAACCATGATAAGTGAGGATCATCTTCCCAAATTTGGTTCAATCTAGAGTACTTGCAAAAGATATTTAACTCGGTTTGAACCAAGGGCAAGCTTCTTCACACCTCCAAATAAGGGTTATCATGCACCATGTTGAGTTAAACACTTATAGCTCATTTTCTAGATCAAACACTAGGTTCACACGCCCACAAATATGTCATATGTTACCACTAGATCATTTCAAGTATACAAGCAATAGTGGTACCATACAAGCATCAAATTCATTTGATTATCATGAATGAGCCTAAGACATGATAGGAATGACTAGATGCACTAAACAAGTCCTTAGCAAAGGATGAATGACATGTCAAACAACTTTACCTTGCTTTGCTCGAAGGAGAGGCATGTCATATAATAGGGGTTCATCAACACATATTTGAGAAGCCAAGTATGTTCAATTCATTCCATAGCTTGCAAAACCTCTTCTCATCAAGTGGCTTGGTGAATATATCGGCAAGTTGATCATCGGTGCCAACACTCTCAATACAAACGTCCCCATTTTGTTGATGATCTCTTATGAAATGATGGCGGACATCAATGTGCTTTATTCTTGCATGTTGAACCGTATTGTTGGTGAGCTTCACGGCACTTTTATTGTCACATAGCAATGGCACTTGTTTAAACATGATTTCAAAATCATTCAAGGTGGCCTTCATTCAAAGAATTTGTGCACAACAACTACCGGCGGCAATGTATTCGGCTTCGGTGGTTGAAAGTGCAACACTATTTTGCTTCTTTGATGAATAATAAATAAGTGATCTTCCCAATAGTTGACATGTGCCCGATCGATGTGCTTCTTCTCTCAACCTTGCATCCCGCATAATCGGAGTCCGAATATCCAATTAACTCAAACTTTGCTCCTTTGGGATACCACAATCCAACATTTTGTGTATGCTTCAAGTATCTCAATATTCTCTTTGCAGCCTTCAAATGACTTTCTCTTGGTGAGGCTTGAAATCTAGCATACATGCATACACTAAACATCACATCCAGCCTTGATGCGGTCACATAGAGTAGGCTTTTAATCATAGACCGATACATCTTTTGTTCCAACATATTGCCACTTGTATCACTATCCAAGCTTCCATTTGTACCCATTGGTGTACTGATTCCCTTTGCATCCTCCATGCAAAATTTCTTGAGCATGTCTTTGATGTACTTGCCTTGACTCACAAATGTACCATTCTTCAATTGCTTGATTTGGAGACCAAGGAAGTAACTAAGCTCTCCAATTATAGACATCTCAAACTCATTTGCCATCATCTTTCCAAATTCCTCACAAAACTCTTGATTGGTTGATCCAAATATGATATCATCAACATAGATTTGCAACACAAACAAGTCATTTCCAATCTTCTTGGTGAAGAGAGTGGTGTCAACCTTGCCCATGATGAACCCTTTAGAGAGTAGGAAATCCCTCAACCTCTCATACCATGCTCTTGATGCTTGCTTCAAACCATACAAAGCCTTTCTCAACTTGTAAACATGGTTGGGCTTCTTTTCATCTTCAAAACCGGGAGGTTGTTCAACATAAACAAGCTCATTGATGTACCCATTGAGAAATACATTTTTCACATCCATTTTATATAGCTTGATGTTGTGGGCATAAGCATAGGCTAACAAGATCCTAATTGCTTCTAATCTTGTAACTGGGGCATATGTTTCTCTAAAGTCAAGACCTTCAACTTGAGTATATCCTTGAGCCACTAATCTTGCTTTGTTCCTTACAACTATCCCATCTTGATCTTGCTTGTTGCGAAAGACCCATCTAGTTCCAATCACATTGTGTCCCTTAGGCCTCTCAACTAACTTCCATACTTGATTTCTTGTGAAGTTGTTTAGCTCTTCATGCATAGCATTGACCCAATCAACATCCTTCAATGGATGACATGAATGAGAAGTGTTCACAAAATGATGCAAATCTTGATCTTGTTTGTACACCTCTTGAGATATCACCAATTATGGAGTCCAATGGATGATCTCTTGCAATGTTGGTCGGTTGGAGAAATTGCACTTGATTGCTTGCATTTGATTGATCATTGGGTTGAGATGATGTACTAGCCACTTGTTGTTGATCTTGCACTTGAGATGATGAACTAGCTCGATTTTGATTATGAGAACCACTAACTTGCACTTGATCTTTGTCTTCTTCAACTTCAATCACTTCTCTAGGCCTTATGTCACTAATATCCATCTTCTTCATTGCATTGCCCAATTGAGTGCCTCTCACAACATCTAGATTTTCATCTTCCTCTTGAGAGCCATTGGTTTCATCAAATTCCACATCATGAACTTCCTTAAGAGTACCACTAGCTAAATTTCAAACTCTATAAGCTTTGCTAGTAGTGGAGTAACCAAGCAAGAAACCTTCATTGTATTTCTTCTCAAACTTGCTCAATCTTGTGTCTTTCTTCAATATGTAGCATTTGCAACTAAATAACCAAAAATATGCAATATTGGACTTTCTATCATTCAAGATCTCATATGGTGTCTTCTCTAGGAATTGATGGCAATAGAGGCGGTTGCTATAGAAGCAAGCCATGTTGATAGCGTCGGCCCAAAAGGAATGACTAACATTATATTCACTCAACATTGATCTTACCATGTCAATCAAAGTCCTATTCTTTCTTTCAACTAGCCCGTTGGATTGTGGTGTGTACTTAGCCGAGAATTGATGCCTAATGCCATACTCATCACAAAGCTCATCAATTCTTGTATTCTTGAATTCACTATCATTGTCACTTCTCACTTTCTTGATTGTGGTTTCAAACTCATTTGCACTCTCTTGATGAATGTCTTGAATGTTGCAAATACATCACTCTTGTCAACAAGAAAGGCTACCCAAGTATATCTAGTGAAATCATCCATAATCACAAAGCCATACTTGTTGCCACCAATACTTGTATATATTGTTGGCCCAAACAAATCTATGTGCAATAGCTCAAATGCCTTTGATGTGCTCATTGTGCTCTTCTTTGGATGAGTGTTGCCCACTTGCTTTCTGGCTTGACATGCACTACATAGCTTATCCTTCTCAAATGTGACATCTTAACTAAGTCATGCTTCACTAACTTGTTCAATTGCTTCATCCCAACATGACCAAGTCTTCTATGCCATAGCCAACCCATGCTAGATTTAGTGAGTAAACATGTTGACAATCTAGCCTCACTAGCATCAAAATCAACTAAGTGTAGATTCTCATATCTAAAGCCTTTGAAGATCAAGTTAGAGCCATCTAAACTTATGATCTCTACATCATCAACACCAAAGATGCACTTGAAACCAAGATCACAAAGTTGAGCTACCGATAAAAGGTTGAAGTTCAAGCTCTCTACTAGTAGCACATTAGAAATGCTCAAATCATTGGATATAGCAATTTTACCAAGCCCCTTGACCTTGCCTTTGCTATTATCACCAAATGTGATATTTTGAACACCATCACCATCATTTGACATGATTGAATTGAGCATTCTTGAATCACCAGTCATGTGTTGTGTGCACCCACTATTGTAACGCCCCAGAGTCCAAACGGCTCAGATCCACTCTGCACGCTGAATGAACCACACCTATCACCATCCCACTTACGCTTTCGTCCTCGCTTCACGTAAAAGGATTAACCCGGGGATGGTGAGATGGACTCTAGAAGCCTTATATGTTGGTCTATCCCACTCTAAACAACCAAGGTGGGACTAAACTCTCCACAATATCTCATAACATTCACATGGGCCACTATGGGGCAAATTCCAAATTGGACTGGGTGTGACATACACCCCCCCTCAAAGAACTCGACATTCTCGTCGGGCCCAACATACATACAATCAGGCAAACAATAATCAAGAACGTTCCCTCTTAGCACACACGACCGTGCGCCCAGTGCCAGCACATGTGCCACGCCATGCACTCTGCAGAGCCTACACGCGCAATGAACCCCATGTCCAGACCCTGGCCCGTACGCGCCCGTGGCCGCGAAGGTCGGCTCTGATACCATTTGTAACGCCCCATATTCCAAACGGCTCAGATCCACTCTGCACACTGAATGAACCACACCTATCACCATCCCACTTACGCTTTCGTCCTCGCTTCGCGTAAAAGGATTAACCCGGGGATGGTGAGATGGACTCTAGAAGCCTTATATGTTGGTCTATCCAACTCTAAACAACCAAGGTGGGACTAAACTCTCCATAATATCTCATAACATTCACATGGGCCACTATGGGCCAAATTCCAAATTGGACCGGGTGTGACAACTATCAAGCACCCAATGCCTTGCTCTGGCTTTATAATTGACCTACAAAAGAAGATCAATTCTTTTTAGGTATCCAAACTTGCTTGGATCCTTGAAGGTTAGTCACTAAGTTCTTTGTACCCAAATGACCTTCTTCTTTGGGTCCAACAAGGATATACCAACAAACTTAGCCTTCACACCATTGGTACCCTTAGTAAGCAAATAACAAGAATCAAACTTAATTTAGGATACATTAGCATGTGATTTCTTGTTCTTGCAATATTGCTCTATGTGACCAACTTGCTTGCATCTAGTGCAATACCGGCCATTGTTCTTCACAAAACTAGTCTTGTGAGGAGGAAAGGCAGCCTTGCCTTTATTAGGGGTATAGCCCAATCCCTCTTTGTTGAGAGATGCTCTTTGGCTACCCAAGCACATAAGCAAGCGGTCCTCACCATCAAAGGCCTTGCCTAAAGCACAAGTGAGCTCATGACCTCCTTCTTGACGGTCTCATTCTTAACCATTAGTGAGGCATCACAAGTGAAACCATCACTAGTAGATGAGGTGGATGTGGGAGTGCTACAAAAAGGGTTAGTGGAGGCAACAATAATAGGACTATAAGAAGATTCATCAATAAGATCACATGTTAGTCCCACATCACAAGTCACGATTACTTGCTCCATCTTGGTCTCCTTCTCCTTAGCTTGCTCAAGTAGAAAGAAGTGAGCTTTTTCAAGCTTAGTGTGAACAAGGCCAAGCTCCTCATGGTCTTCCTTTAGACACTCATGAGATACTTGGAGCTCATCAAAGGATTGCTTAAGGGCTTTGAGCTCCTTTTGCAATGCTTTGCACTCCTTTCTCTTCTTTTCATAGCTGGTGCTAAGTTGCTCACATATCTCTATGAGCTCATCCTTGGAGTAGTCCTCCTCATCATCACTCCTACAATCATCACTTTCACATACATCATCACTTTCATCATATTTTACCTTAGTGAGCTTTGCCATAAGGCATGTCGAAGGGGTGTCGAACAGGGATGGCTTGTTGTGGATGGCGATGCTTGCAAGTGCCTTCTTGATGGACTTCTTGTCATCATCACTTGAATCATCATCATCACTATCATTGGTGCAATCACTATCCCAAGTGACCACATAGTCACTTCCCTTCTTCTTCTTGAAGGTCATCTTCTTCTCCTTCTTTTCCTTCTTGTCCTTCTTCTTCTCATCCTCCTCATTGTCATTCTTGTAGGGATAATTTGCCACAATGTGATCTAGGCTCTTGCACTCAAAGCATAGCCTCACATGATCCTTCATGTGATCTCTTCTCTTCCTTGCACCATAGCCTCTCTTTTTCATGAATTTGCCTAGCTTGCGCACTAGAAGAGCCATAGCCTCATCATCAAAGTCACTTGTATCTTCATCTTCACTTGATGCTTCTTTCTTTGCTTTGCCCTTGCTCTTGGATGAACTGGATGCCTTGAAAGCCACACTTTTCTTCTTGTCACTATCCTTCTTCTCAACTTCTTCATTGTCACTATCATTGTATTGGGCATCGATCATATCTTCAAGTACCTCATTGGGAGATACACCGGTCAATCCTCCTCTAAAGATGATAGTTCTCAACGTCTTGAACTTCTTTGGCAAGCACATCAAGAACTTATGAGAAAAGTCTTCATCCTTCACCTTCTCACCCAAACTCTTGAGATCATTGACAATGACTTGGAGCATATAGAACATCTCCGGAATGGATTCATCTTCCTTTATCTTGAAGTTGGATAGCTTGTCCTTGAGCATGTATAGCTTGGCACCCTTTACCATTGTAGTGCCCTCATATGTTTCCTCTAATCTCACCCAAACTTCACTTGCTCTGTCAAGATCTTTGACTTGCTCAAACACCTTTAAATCAATACCATTGTAAATTGTGTTGAGTGCCATGGTATTGCATTGCTTGTTGGCCTTTTCATTATCGGTGAGATTGGTGGGATCAATGATGACAAAATCATGCTCGGTTACATCCCACACTCTATCATTAATTGAATCAAGGTACATCTTTATTTTCTCTTCCAATAGTCAAAAGAGCTTGTGCCATCAAAGAAATTAAAGGTGGTTTGCCCCCAACATGGTTGAACACAACTTGAGCCATAATTTGAGCACTGAGGTTGTTAAGCCTTCAATAAACAGTGACCACGGCTCTGATACCACTTGAAAGGTCTAAATATTGCTAGAGGGGGGTGAATAGCCTATTTAAAAATCTACAAACTCACTAGAGCAAATGGGTCAATACAACAAATGGCGAAATACAATTTTGCTCTAGCTCTACAAGGATTGCAAGCCACCTAATCAAGCAATTCTAGTCACTATGATCACTAGTCACACAATTGTTATGTTGCTACTTTCTAAGTTAGTGTACTCACAATGAGCTAGCTAAATGAGTTACACTAAAGAGCTTGCCAATTACTTTGCAAGAATGTAAATGAGGGGACAAGGTGATTATACCGTCGTGTAGAGGATGAACCAATCACAAGATATGAAGATCAATCACCAGGAGAAATCCAATCATACACAAGATGAACACAATGTTTTTCTTCTGAGGTTCATGTGCTTGCCAGCACACTAATCCCTGTTGTGTCGACCAACACTTGGTGGTTCGGCGGCTAAGAGGTGTTGCACAAACCTCATCCACACACTTGGACATCATAAGAACCTACCCACAAGTGAGGTAGCTATTGATGGTCACTAACGTCAATTATAAATCGTCAACATTACCTGCATATATGCTTAATTACATCACCAAACATAAGTATAGGAGTTTAAACTAATGAGTTCCACGAGTTTTGGTGCTCGCACTTGTTTTGCAGGACATTCAATTTTTCACTGAATAAAAGTATCTCAAATGATGAATTGGAGTGCACTATTGCGAAGAGCTCGCCGAGATGATCGAAACGGATATATTATTTGCTATATTTGGAGCCCAGAATCAAGAGATATTAATTCCGCATAAAAACCAAGTTAAGAATCTAGAAGACACGACAAGGCGTGCCACCGAAGATGGGGCCCACCTGCCATATGTTGACACTAGCTAACACCACTTGAATACTAGGTTGTCATCCCTAGCATGGTGCTAGAGCGTACTAAGGTATTTATAAACATAAAGGCTCTCTAGAAAATAATCTATTCTATCCGCAAGCGCACAGATAAAATACCTCATTGTAGCATTTCACCAGGATAAGTATTTCAGGTATCGTTATTTATAATTTTGCTTAAGAGAACGGCGAAAGCGAAAACAGGGGTAAAATCTATCAAGGCTTAGACTAGAGATAAACTTGCAAGAACATGATTACTACTGAGAAACTCGTCACACAGTCACTTGCTTTGGCAGGGGGTAAGCCATAATAATAAAGATAATGAAATATAAGCTCATGGGTAAATAACACAGCGATTAGAAATAGACTACTCCACATAAATGTAAGGTGACGTCGGACTAGCAAGAGAATGGATTCTAAGTATCTACTATTTACTAAGTCATAATCTACTCTAAGCATCTACAAGATCATATATAGCACAAAAAACTCTTCATTCATGTATAAGGAACATTGCTAAAGTAAATCAGAACATAGCAAGACTTACTCCGCAATACAAATTCTGCCTGTCCTATCAACGGAGGGTGGACTATATAAGAATCAACGAAGCTGTCACCATCGTGAACTACCACACGACCCGGCCAATAGGATACATTTGCAGGTAAATAACATCTAAGCACCACGCCTACATGTGATCTACCACTTAACTCCCACGTGAAAAGAGCTAAGCGCTTTGCAAACTCATGCATGAACTCATCATCAATCATAACTATATCACTTATAGAACTAGAGCAAACTAGGAACATAATAAATAAAGACATAATGCAATTAGAATAAAGTCGTAGAGAAAGATATGAAATAATACCAATCTTTATTGATGAAGATCCGAAATCCAGAGCGCTAGGCCCTACTTCTCTAATTCTATCTAATCAATCCTATAAAACTTGAAAGAATTGGGAGTAGCTAAATCTAATTCTCTGCGGGAGAGAGAGTTTCTAAACCCTAAACTTGATGGCTTCCTCTGATAATGATTTCTCCTCTTCCCCTGGGGTGGAGAGGCCCTGCTTATATAGCCCCCTCAAATGATCGTGGGCCGTCGGATCAAACCGACATTAATCGCATGGTTTTCCTTGATCCTTTAGGTCGGTGGAGCATAATCCGCAAAGTTGACGCTGATTGGCCACGGGAGTAGGGCGGCCGCCCCAAACCCTAGGGCGGGCGCCCTGGGCTGGGCCCCGTTCGGCCTCCCGTTCGTTCACGTGTCTTCTGGAGTCTTCTAGATGATAGAAAATTAGCGCACATGTTAATATCTCTATGTAAACCCGACGTGTGGGCCTTCTCTCCGTATTTTCTGATAACCCCCTGCAGAAATAGACAAACACCAAAACTCGTGGAATTCTGTCAGATAAAACCCTAATTCTAGATGTCTAGTGCATATTGATCATTTTCCATGTTTAGTTGACAATTAAATTTGATACTTAAGGATCGTCAACAAACTCCCCCAAGCTTACCCTTTGCTCGTCCCTGAGCAAACAACTAAAACTCAGATGGATCAGGAGTTGCTTTGATGTTTTCTTTCCTGACAGACACACATGCTTTCATATAAAATTCTCCCAGATTAGAGTGAAGTGTCTTGGGGATTAGCACCTGTACTTAAGCCTTAGGTAATTGAAAGACAAAATAATTAAGCCAAGCACTATTCCTCCTGTCTATACCTCACCTTTGTTCTGGAGTTTTGCATAAGTTTTCAAAATAAAGCTCAGAGTTCCTAGACATGATTCACTTCAACAGCCCATACATATGTTTAATCGAACTGCGGATCCAAAGGAACTCAACATACAATTAAATCAAGACGTGCATGTGTGGTGGAGTAAATAATAGTGATGGTGATGATAAAACTTATTGCTCACTGTTCCTCATATTGCTATCTCTCCTCCTCTCTTGATCTTTTATTGGGAGAGAACATGGGCTATCTCTTTTTCTTCTTTTTTTTCAGGTGGGTAGTAAATACCCCTAATTCTACTGTCAGACACTTGTCCATTTTTTCCGCTCAGGTGGGTATCTTTGTACCCCTAATTCTACTGTCGGACACTTGTCCATTTTTACCTCTCGTCTCACTCTTTTTCTTTTCTTTTTCGAGGTTCCGGGCACTTGCCCCTTTTTATTTCCTCGCATATTTTTTGCATAGCCCATGTCTCTTTCTGCATTTGATCTTTTAGGAGAGAGAGAATAACAATACTTTGGGACAGTGAGTGATAACAATATTTTTAACAGATTTTTAATGATTGGTGTAATAGATGTGTGCAAGTGAGTATCTTGATTTAACCACATGAAAAGCTCCTAAGGATCTACACAGCTCAATGAAACTCGAAAGATACAGCAATTATAGCAAGTATGGCTGTGGTAAGAATGTTATGCTAGGAACTCATCATGTGATTTGCAGGTTTTTTTTTCAAAATAAATTTCCAGAACTTAGTGTTGTAAGAACAAGATAAACAGCAGCTCAAACTTTATATCATGTCTTATCTTTTACCTAGACTTTAGTTTTAGGCTCATGTTCCCACAGATAGTAAATTTCAGATTTTAGCAAGTCTTGGGAGAACTCTAATATAAAAGCTAGGCACTTGAAGGTAAGTAAACAGAGCAACTGTTCATCATTTCCATCATACATATTTTTGGATTTTCTTCATTTATGTCTAGAGATTGAACTAAACAGGAAAATAAAGCACACTTATCTACACACTCTTTTTATTTGGTTTTCATTTTTTTAGGAATGCAGTAAATTAAGAAAGAAAATATTTATTGGGTTTTCTAAGTTTTTTTTAAGATATAAATATCTAAAACAGAAAAAGAAAAACTGAAAAGTAAATAGGAAAAACAATTAAAACTCACTCGGTAACTGGGGAGGAACTCCCCCAAGCTGATTGTTGTCGTGGCTCTCTTCACTCAATGTTGAAGTAGCGCAGCATGGTCGTGACGTTGTTGTTCAAGGTTGTGGTGTCTTCCCTTATTGCTTGCACTCTAGTGGCTTGCTCCTGGTTCCATTTTTGTTGCTCCTCCAGGAGTCTTCCGTGCTCTGCTTGCGTAGTGCGGATGTTGAGGAGAGTGTTGTCGGTGCGGGTGTAGAAGGCGGCAGTCTCTTGGTAGTAGTCCCCCGAGAAGGCGTAGGAGGCGTCGAAGTATCTTCCTGTATCAAACTGGGGCTGGGGCCTAGACCCTGAAGCTCCATATGGGTCAGTGGAGTACCTTCTTGTAAAAGGCGGGTTCTCCCACTGGTGATATTGTCCCTCCGGCCATGTCTCTTGTGGTGGTTCTTCTGGCTGGACGTGTCGCGCCCATGGGTCCCGAAGAACTCTGGGGTTGTAATCATTATAGTGCAGATGTGCTGCCTCTTCTGGCCCGAAATCAGCTCCTTGCCATGTATGTTCCTGATGGGTGGCCATCCGTGCGGATGCCGCGCGCTGTGGAGCTCTCCGGTTCACCGGTGCAGTCTCTTGGAGTAAGGCGAAATCGATGGTGGGAGTGTGAATGAATGTCTTGTTTTTCAACTGCTGGAGAATCTCCTTCTCCCTGCGATTCCTGAGCCCAAGGTCTCCTGTCTTGAGTAGGACCTTGTTTGGTGCACCCGACGAAGACGATGGAGCTTGCGGAGGTGCCGAATCGACACTCATCTCCGACTGGCGTGAGGAGAGTCGAGATGAACTCCTCGTACCACTCCTGAGAGACTTGGCCGCACTCTTTACTTTCTTAAACATCCTGCAGAATAATAGGGACAAACAGAAACTCATGGAAATATGTGAGAAAAATATGTTAGTGGTTAGCTGTCCGAGAAGTCAGTCGTCCAGGGGTTAGTCGTCCGAGAGAATTATAAATTTTAGCAGCACTTCCCCCTAAACAACTTTTAATTCCGCTTGGGACAACGAGAACACTAATTACTAGGTGATCTCACTCTCTATCTCAAAAATTTTCCAAACTCTCTTCCACTCTTTCTTTCCCTTTCCACTCTCCTTCTCACTCTCCCACTAGATCACTTCTTCTGAAAGTCGAGAGCTCATGCTTGCATATGTTTTCTGGAATGTGTGTGGGACGAGAATGAGGTAGAGAGGTGGCCTTTTATAGTTGGAGCTGGGGGCAGGGCGGGCGCCCCACTTGAGTGCCCTCTGTGGCTGAAACTTTCCCACTCCCTCACATGCTTCACTCCTACGCCAGATAATGCTGCATAGGTGGTGGTTGGTCGGTGGAAGTTGTCTGGTTGAGTGGAGATGAGTTGGTGGGTGAAATTATGTGTTATGATGTATGTAAGGTGTAGTGTATGACATATGGGACCAAAGGATGTGGGTCATGCTTCTAGAAGATTGCTATAAATAAATATAATGCAGGAAAAATTATGAGAATTGAAACTAAAAAATGATCATGGAAAAATATTTTTGTGCCTCCACAATAATTAATAATTATGGGTTTTTACACACCACAAATATTATTTATATGGGACTTTTGATTTTTATAATAATGCTATGGATGAGTATGACTAATGCAAGAATTAATTATGCAAAAAATTAAATGATGTGGATAAATACCGAATTACCTCCCGGCGAGGGTTTGGGAATTTTAGGTCCCCCAAGCTGGACCTCCAAATCTTTTTAAACTTCTGAATTGCCTTCCTCTGGAGATGGTGTCTCCAGTGGTTTCTCTTCGTGAACCTCCTCCACTGTAGAGTCTCTCTCTGGTTTGGGCTTGAATGTGAAGTGTTCTTCTTGTCCGTTTATGCTGAACTTGATTTCTCCCTTACTGACATCAATGTGGGCATTGGTGGTGCTCAGAAATGGCCTTCCAAGGATGATGGACACTTTTGAGTCGGGGTTCATGTCCAGTACCACGAAGTCTACTAGCACAAGGAAATCTCTTATTCTGACTGGGATATTTTCTGCGATGCCCATCGGGTGTCGAACTGATTGATCTGCTAGTTGTAGGCACATTGATGTTGGTTCTAGGGTTGTGTGTTCAAGCTTCTTGTAGACTGATGCTGGCATCACACTGACACTTGCTCCGAGATCACAAAGTGCATTGTTAAAGTGCTGGTCTCCGATTGAGCAATCAATGGTAGGACATCCTGGATCTTTCTTCTTCCTTAGTGGTTGGTTGAGGATGGCCGCACTACATTCTTCTGTCAGCTTGATTACCTCAGTGGTGGGCAGTGGCCTCTTTTTGTTAAGAATATCTCTAATGTACTTCGCATATGTGGGTACCTGTATGGCATCAAGTAGAGGTATGTTGACATATAACTTTTGAATGACCTCTACAAACTTACCAAACTGCTCATCCGACTGTAGTCCTCTGTTTCTTCTGGGAAATGGCAAATAGTTGGTGTCGTGAAAATCTTTCCTCATTTCTCCAGTTCTTGATGGTTGTAGCAGATCTTCTGCTTCAACTGGTCTCTCTTCTTCTATCATTGCTGGTTGCACTGGAGCTGGTGTTCTTTGCTTCTCTCTTGGGTGTGGGGGATCTCTGGTAGATCTCCCTCCTCTAGTAGTTATGTTCTTTACCTGCTCAAGGTTAGTGGCAACAGGCAAGACAGCAGCTAGCTTAAGCTCTACCCTCTTATTAAGAGTGTTTTGCTCATCAAAGGCAGTTAATAGAAAATCCATTTTATTGTGTATATCTTTTAAAAATGATTCATTTGTATCTAGCCTTTGTTTGACTTCATCATTAGTTTTAGTTTGTTGAGCAATTATCTCCTTTAATGAAGGTTGTTTGAGAATATTACCTGAATTCATACCTTTGCTATTGGGTTGACTTGAGGTGGTTTGATATTTGTATACTGTCTCTATAGCCCTTTGATCTTCTTTGAACTTGGCCCTCTGGTCAATCCAATGGAGCAAATCTTCCATCTTAGTTGATAGTGCTTTTACTTCTTCTGGTATTTCTTCAGTTTGATGACAATGTTGAGTCTTGTCTTGGAACTAGCTTTGGTTTTCTGCTATCTTATCCAAAAGTGTCTCTGCTTTTCCAATTGTAAACTCCAAGAATGATCCTTCAGCAGATGCATCTAGGCACTCACGAGACTTTTGGGTTAATCCATGATAAAAGGTCTGCATAAGTAACCATTTGGCCATTCCATGGTGAGGACAATCTGATATGTATCCTTGAAAATGCTCACATGCTTCTGGAATGGTTTCTGTCTTCTGCTGTTGGAAACTGACAATATTTCCTCTTAAGGCAGCTGCTTTGCCTATAGGGAAAAACTTTGATAGAAAGGCATCTGACAGGTTCGTCCAATTTTTGATGTTTGCTTGATTGGTGTAGAACCACTTCCTCGCCTTCCCTTCTAGTGAAAATGGAAAGAGGCGAAGTAGTATGACGTCTTTGTCAACTCCGTTGATGCTAATTGTGCTTCCAATCTCCAAGAAGTTCTGCAAATGTGCACTAGCATCTTCGTGTGCCTTCCCACTGAATTGTGTAGCTTGCACCAAGTTGATGAGGTTTGACTTGAGCTCGAACTCAGGTACTCCTACTTCAAATCTTGGACCAGTAAGAATGTTCTCAAGACTTGGGGCAGAAAATTCCTGTAAGGTCTTCTGTGCCATCACTTCAACAATTGGTAGCTAGCTTCTTCTTCCTTGATTGCTTTGGTTCTGATGATGAAGAATTTAATTCACCAAAGTCAATCCTGATATACCCTGTAAAAAAATATAAACATAGGAAAACAACAGGGTGAACCTGCCAAAGCAGAGGTGCCTTGCTATGATTTCTCATTTATATAGTAGCTGTTATGCAATTATTTCTCAATAGTCTAGTCTAAAATTTTATTTGAATAACCTTGACCGACTTCCTGACTTTCCTTACCGTTCTCCGGCAACGGCGCCAGAAATGCTTGTTGACACTAGCTAACACCACTTGAATACTAGGTTGTCATCCCTAGCATGGTGCTAGAGTGTACTAAGGTATTTATAAACATAAAGGCTCTCTAGAAAATAATCTATTCTATCCGCAAGCGCACAGATAAAATACCTCATTGTAGTATTTCACCAGGATAAGTATTCCAGGTATCGTTATTTATAATTTTGCTTAAGAGAACAGCGAAAGCGAAAACAGGGGTAAAATCTATCAAGGCTTAGACTAGAGATAAACTTGCAAGAACATGATTACTACTGAGAAACTCGTCACACAGTCACTTGCTTTGGCAGGGGGTAAGCCATAATAATAAAGATAATGAAATATAAGCTCATGGGTAAATAACACAGCGATTAGAAATAGACTACTCCACATAAATGTAAGGTGACGTCGGACTAGCAAGAGAATGGATTCTAAGTATCTACTATTTACTAAGTCATAATCTACTCTAAGCATCTACAAGATCATATATAGCACAAAAAACTCTTCATTCATGTATAAGGAACATTGCTAAAGTAAATCAGAACATAGCAAGACTTACTCCGCAATACAAATTCTGCCTGTCCTATCAACGGAGGGTGGACTATATAAGAATCAACGAAGCTGTCACCATCGTGAACTACCACACGACCCGGCCAATAGGATACATTTGCAGGTAAATAACATCTAAGCACCACGCCTACATGTGATCTACCACTTAACTCCCACGTGAAAAGAGCTAAGCGCTTTGCAAACTCATGCATGAACTCATCATCAATCATAACTATATCACTTATAGAACTAGAGCAAACTAGGAACATAATAAATAAAGACATAATGCAATTAGAATAAAGTCGTAGAGAAAGATATGAAATAATACCAATCTTTATTGACGAAGATCCGAAATCCAGAGCGCTAGGCCCTACTTCTCTAATTCTATCTAATCAATCCTATAAAACTTGAAAGAATTGGGAGTAGCTAAATCTAATTCTCTGCGGGAGAGAGAGTTTCTAAACCCTAAACTTGATGGCTTCCTCTGATAATGATTTCTCCTCTTCCCCTGGGGTGGAGAGGCCCTGCTTATATAGCCCCCTCAAATGATCGTGGGCCGTCGGATCAAACCGACATTAATCGCACGGTTTTCCTTGATCCTTTAGGTCGGTGGAGCATAATCCGCGAAGTTGACGCTGATTGGCCACGGGAGTAGGGCGGCCGCCCCAAACCCTAGGGCGGGCGCCCTGGGCTGGGCCCCGTTCGGCCTCCCGTTCGTTCACGTGTCTTCTGGAGTCTTCTAGATGATAGAAAATTAGTGCACATGTTAATATCTCTATGTAAACCCGACGTGTGGGCCTTCTCTCCGTATTTTCTGATAACCCCCCTGCAGAAATAGACAAACACCAAAACTCGTGGAATTCTGTCAGATAAAACCCTAATTCTAGATGTCTAGTGCATATTGATCATTTTCCATGTTTAGTTGACAATTAAATTTGATACTTAAGGATCGTCAACACCATACGGGCAGGTCGGCCGACCCCACCCTAGGTTGGCCGACCTGTGGGTCCCCCTATCCGCCACCACCTTCACATGTCGGTTCTCCACCGCCTTAGGGTTTGCATCTCCACCCTTGATTGAAGTCGGTTTGATTCGAGGGCGCTGGTTCATCCCACCGGCCTATATAAGCAGCCCCGTACCCCTGAGGCAAAGGCATCCCTGAAACCCTAATTCATATCTCTCATTTAGAGATCAGGGTACACTAGGAGGATTAGGTCTAGACTCTCCAATGTAGTAGATTAGTAATTCGGGAGCGAGGATCAAGTTCCGGATCTAGTCTTAGAGGCTTGGCAAAGCCTTGTATCTTCACTTCTTTATCTTGTAAGACTTGTTCTTAATTTATCATATTCTTATCTACATGGCTATGCTTACTTTGAATATATATCTTGCTTTATTAAGTTTATCAATACTTTTGTGTGTGGGTTCATAGAGCGCTTAGCTTGCTATAGTTTGTCGATTGGGTTAAGTAGCCGAGCCTCGTGTAAGCATGGTGCTTATACAATGCTTTGCCTATGAGTGCATCCTATTCTCTGGTTGGGTGGTAGCAAGGGAGGTGACAGCCCCATCTATCCTTTGTAGTCCATTCCAAATTGAGCAGGTTCTTAAATTGTAGCACCATAGTCATGTCTGTAGAGTTATCCATTGTGGGTGTTCTACTGTCTAAGGGACGTCCCGAAGTGCACAATAGTAGAGTTAGTCTTAGCTTAGTTGGATACATATATATTTTAACCATGTAATAAGAATGACATAGGAATCCACCTCACCCGAGTTAACTAGTTTACATTACTTTAGTGACCTATCCCCTGAGTATCATTATGCTTAACTCCTATCATCACATTTATCCCCTACTCTAGCTATGTTGGTATATTAATGGTTACTCCTTTGCCATTACTAAATAAATTTTTACTCCATTGTTTCCCTGTGGTAAAATATAAATAATGATACCTGGAATACTCCTGGTAAAATGCTACAATAGTATTTTGTGTGCTTGCGGAATCCTTCACATTCTATTTGCGTTAATAAATACCAACAAGCATTTTTTGGCGTTGTTGCCGTGGAAACAATTGGCATAAAGATTTAGATCATTAACATACCACTAGCTTTAGTAGGATTTCCCCTGTTCTATTGAATTGTGGAATAATACAGGACAACAGATGCCGTTTTGACCTTCCGGCAAGCTTCCACGAGAAAAGAAGAACCCCAGGGTGCCTAAACATTCAAGATCCATCAATATTGGAATCTCGCCATCTCACAGGTTCGTATAGATATATATATTATTCTAACCATGTGTAGATTGGAGAAGAAGGTCAACGTCACAAGAACTCAAATCACATCTCAAGTGACAGAAACAAATGCTGCACCACTCACAAATTCCATCATGTGAGTCATGGTAAGTATGATCAAGAAAGGTGAGATAGTCTTGCTCATAGACATTAAAATTGATGAGTAGTTATCTTTTAAAATCTTGCATACCATTGCATGTTTACTTTAAATAATCCATGCATCCACTCTGTTTAGTTTAAATTCTTTCATATCAAATCCATAGCATATTTAGCTCCTTGCATATATTCATGCCACTTGCATCTTAGATTTAAAAAATAAAACAAAAAAATCTCACAATGATCATACTTTTTTATCTTCAATTGAATATATCTCTATAGTGCTTTCATGCTACCTTTGTTTGCTATAGTAAGTTTTGGTTTGGAAGTACTGGACATACTTCCAAAGGCTTTTAAATTAAGCATGGTGCTTAGGTTAAAATGCCTTCCTTAATCAAAAACTAGACATGGAGTTTAGTTTGGTTATTGAATTAAAAATTACTTGTGTAGACACTGGATATTTTGCTGGACTAACCCCTGCAGGGAAATTCTCAAATTCAATCTGAGAAAGTCAAGAGATGAATTCACATTAGAGATGAATCAAGGCATGACAACTTTGCACAAAAGAAGGCCCAGTTCATTCTTCATCCAAGGAAGAACTATGAGTATCAAAGTTTATTCACTTATCTTTTGTTGCAAGTTATCTTAGCCTTGAACCATGTCAGAATGCAGCCACACATAAAATTTGTTAATAAATAAAATTTATGCTAAAGCAATTCTAAAACCATCCTTTCATTAGCATAGAGGAAAACTACAAAAGTTATGGACAACAACCCATACTTCAAATTTGTTGTATTCCCTTGGGTATGTGTCCAATAATATTTTACAGGAAAGAGTGAATCTACACTGTGCTTGTTTATGGTTTGGCATGAACCTGCCAAATCACCACTTCAGTGATGAAACAAAGAAGGAGATGAGTGCCATGTAAAGCACTCACTCATAGGAAGTGGAAGAACAAATTGATAGACCACGAGCAATGTCATCTTAGCATTAAACCGTCCCAAGACTCAAGCTGAGATGATGATGAGAAGCAGGATGCAACCCACCTTGTTTTAGCTAGAATATGCCTGCTTTCATCATTTTCAAGAAGACCAACTCGTACGTCGACAGCAAGGACTAGGATAACAAGAGCCACTACATCATGGTAAGCATCCTCGTATCAACAGACATCAGAAATCAATGGAGGACTGTCAACGGTGTCTCAAAAGGCTATGACCATGATCACAAGACAACATCCCAAAGTTGTTGAAGATGAAGCTTCCATGCAAGTACCAATGAGGTTCTTTCCTTGACAATCAAGACGGCTAGCGTATCGCTTATAAACAAAGAAGCACAACTTTTCGCCATGTCGTTAGACAACCAAGGAGGAGCTTGAGTTTGCATCTCCAATGAACCTCAACTAGTCAACCAAGGATCAACAAAAATCAAGAAAGATTGATGGAAGAAGAGCATGTAATTGTATGTATCCACATCTCCATAATTGGAAGGTGCAAAGAAAAGCTGAAGGCGAGAAGAGGTCCTGCTCAATGGGCCTAAAGCCTTGATACCCTCACTAATAGGTACATCGGACAAGTTTCCTTTAGGTATGTTTGTCATTACTTATCTCAACAAAAACAAGGAAAGCATAAGGTATATCTAACCAAGCATTATGCAACATAGAATCACATTCATAGGAGAATTCTATCATCCATGCCAGATTTTGCATTCTGCGAAATTCAAGTCTGGGGGATAGAGTTCTTTAAAACATCTCATGCCATGTTGCTAATTTGTCTTGGTCATCTTTACCTTTATGTTATGCTCAACCTGCTAAATCATGAAAAAAATTTAATAATCATGCTCCCTTGGTTCACCATACATATTCTTATTTCTACTTGAATGAATCTCTTTAGTCTTTTAAGCTTTCTTGTCTATTACAAGTATGCTTCAGGATTTTTATTCAGAAATGATTATTGAATCAAAACATACCTATATAAAATTTGGTTGTATGGACTAACTCTAGCAGGAAAATATTCAAATTTTATTGGAAATGTTAGGAGATCATTCGTAGAAACAAATCAAGGTTAGAGGTATTCTTCAAAACAATTTCACACATCTTTACCTTAGCCTTATCGAAAGATTGAAGTAGTGGTGAATAATAAAGGCACATTATTTAAAACATAGGATACATATGACCTTTAGATCTATAACAACACTATCCCCATTTTGAAGCATTTGTATACTCCTTCGGATATGTGTTGTCTACTAATCCTTTGTAGAGAAGAAACAATAAGTAGAGCAGAAGGTCCAGTAGAATGACAAGATCCACAAAGGAAAGAGGATGGCATGACAAAAGAGTGAGGAGTGAAACATATGAGACAAGATGCTCATGAACAACTCAAGATGCAAGGAAGGAAAGGACCACTGAAAGTCATCTACCCTTCATCACATGGTGTCATCACGCTCCAATGATGAAGGTAACATCTTAAGGTAAGTGGTGATCATTTTTCTCTTGATCTTGGTATGCATATAAATGAAGACACAAACATATTTGAGTTACAATTTTGCTTAATTCAACTTGATTAACTCAACATGCCTTGCTCCTTAAGTTGTTCATAGCACCACTTTCTTGATCTCATTCTTAACCAAATAAGCTAAAATGTTGCATATCTTATCTTTGGAAGATGATAGTCATAGTCATAAAAAGTTTGATATATTATATAAAGATGGACAATCCTTCCATAGGTTAAGCAACTCCACTCTTTTTGTCACAGTCAAAATGCTACATTCATGCTCATCCATCTAATCTTATCACCCATATTATAAATGAACAGTGCACATAATATCAACCTTGTCATGATTCAAAGTATCTAAGGCTAGAGAAGAATGAATAAATTTCTAGTTATGTTGGTGTTTTCCCACCAACAGGGCCCATGCACTTGATCTCTACCTTGTCATTATGAGCAGAACACACTTCGAGCAAAGTGTGAGGGAGTGGATCCCCCAAATTCTACAAGTGAAAGTTCTAAACCAGAGGGAGAACAAGTTAAGAAGGAAGGACCTATAAAACCAAAATCGAATTCAAAACCAAGACAGATTTGGCAGAAAAAGGTGGCACCACTATTGGAAGCGCCACTAATAGAGGCACCACCACAAGAATCCTCATCCTCGAGAGCAAACCAAGACATCTCACTCTATTCGTAGATGAGAAGGACTAATCGCCGGTAACCATGCTCTAAGAAGGATCACTCAACATTCAATCGACCACAACAACATCTAGCTAGGGGGAGGAGCATCCCCCGTGTATCTAGCTAAGTATTTCTTTCCCTTTACAGTTTTACTATTTTGAGTTTTCTTTCCATTAGTTAAAAGAAATAAAAAATGATTAACAAACTAAAATAAAATAAAAATTTGTCTTAGCTAGTTATATATATTAGTAAGGTGTGATCTTAAAACTCTGCAAATAAAATAAAAAGGTGTGTCTAGTTTATTTTTAGGAATTGAATAAATAAGAGGACTCAGAGTAATCTCTTAAATGGAAATGATGAATAGTTGCTCTATCGTAATTCCTTTCTAGTACCTAGTTTTCAGCCTCGAATTCTCCTGAGTTTTGGATAAAGCTATTTTGATATAAGGATTTACTCTGAGCTTGAAACTCTTGGGTAGCAAATGCTTGATCTAAGTCTAGGTAATTGATGGATATGATATGAGATGGTCTGAGCTGCTATTTATCTTGTTCCTAGCGATACTAGAGTTCCGGAGATTTATCTTTTGAAAACATAAAATCTTTTATGATGAGCTCCTATATGACAAAGCTTGAATTCCTACCAAAGCCCTATATGATGTTTAGAATAGGAAAACTTTCACTCATATATGTTGCTTGCTTTTGCATTGATTTTTGTCAAGCTTTGTTGGATACATATACACTTTAACCATTGTGGGCGCTCTACCGTCTAAGTGACGTCCCAAGTGCACAAGAGTAGAGTTAGTCTTAGCTTAGTTGGATACATATATACTTTAACCATGTAATAAGAATGACATAAGAATCCACCTCACCCGAGTTAACTAGTTTACATTACTTTAGTGACCTATCCCCTGAGTGTCATTATGCTTAACTCCTATCATCACATTTATCCCCTGCTCTAGCTATGTTGGTATGTTAATGGTTACTCCTTTGCCATTACTCAATAAATCTTTACTCCATTGTTTCCCTATGGTAAAATATAAATAACGATACCTAGAATACTCCTGATAAAATGCTACAATAGTATTCTGTGCGCGTGCGGAATCCATCATATTCTATTTGCGTTAATAAATACCAACAGTAGCTCAATGACACGAGCAATCCACTAGAGTTGCCTTTGGCGCTCCGCCAGGGAAGCACAAGAAACCCTCACAATCACTGGGAGGTGGCCAAGAACAATCACCAACTCTTGCCATAACTCCTCTGCTGCTCCAAGCCGTCTAGGTGATGGCAACCACCAAGAGAAATAAGAAATCCACAGCCACAACGATCTCCAAGTGCCACTAGATGCAATCACTCAAGCAAATGCACTTGGAATCACTCAATCTCACTTTGAATTCGCAATTAAGCAAGAGAGATGAGTGGGAGGGAGTTTGCTCAACTCAAAGGATGCTATCACAACTAAGAATGACCAAGAGAGTGAGCAAAGGCCAGCTAACGAGCTTATATAGACGTTCCAAGAAAATAGAGCTGTTGGCCGCCTCACAGTGCTAATTTTCGTACTCACCAGACTGGCTACAGTATGACCAAACTCGCTATAGTAGCATCCAGTCGCAGAGTTTGGTCGCTAACAGAGAGGTTCTAGAGACGATTTTTATCGACCAGACGTGTCCGGTCACTACTGACCGAACTCTCCTAGCGTCCAGTCGCTCTCCCTCAGCTTTTCCAGGCCCCAAACGGTGGCACAAGCGCGTCCGGTCGTGCCCCGGAGCCAGAGGTCGGTCATAGCCATAGATCAGCCCTCTCAGCGGCACTGACCGGACTCTGTGACCGGACTCGCTACAGTAGCATCCGGTCACAGATGTTCGTTCGCTCGAACAGCCGTAACTCTTAACTCTAAACTCCGAATTCAATGATCTTGGACATTTTGGAAAGCTTATTCAGAGGGCTACACAACCCACATAAATACTTGATCCAAAGAATAATGGATCAATACAGTTTTCCAATCCAAGAGTCATCCCTTCTCTTTTTTAACTCAAGTTCCTCCAAAACTTCTCCAACTTCTTCTCCTTTGCAAATGTGCCAACACCACCATGTGCAAGGGTGTTAGCATTTTCAAGCATTTTACAAGGGTCACAAGTTAGCACACTAGGTTTCTAAATGCAATGCATGAACGATGTCACCTAATGGCACTCGATAAACCGTTTAGCTAATGATTTTCCCTCTTTATAGTACAACTATCGATCCTAAATGTGATCATACCCTTTATGGTGTCTTGATCACCAAAACCAAAACCCTATGCAATACCTTTGCCTTCATCTCCATCAGGTTTTGTTTTTCTCTTTCTTCTTTTCTAAGTTGAGCGCTTGATCATCATTTCATGTCCACCTTCCTCACCATGGACTTGAATCTTGCTCCACACTTGGATTGTACCAACCTCATCTAATTCACACACTTAGCATAGAGGTTAGTACTAAGGTTTCATCAATTAGCCAAAACCAAACTAGGCTTCAGGTGCTTATGCACGAGTGGAAATGGTCACCTGCACCTCAAACCATGGCCGCCCCTCCATGTACTCCTATGACCAAAAGTAGCGAGGCAGCTCTGTGTACCCCACTAAGTGCAACACCCTCCAAAGCAGAGCGGGGGTGCCAAACAAACCCAAGAACGTTATCGTTCCCAGCCGGTGACCCTGGTGCTGCCATCTGTACCAAAATGGTGCAACTCTGGTGAGAACAAGTCTTACATTAGAAAAATTTATTTATTGTGATAAGAAACTTATAAGGGGAGGAACAATGCAAAAATGTGAATGAATGAATTATCATGATGCATGCACGTTCCATACTTTCTCACAAACTTAGGAAAAATCTCAAAGTTCTAGTGAAATACACAGTGGCATACATACGTTCTCTCATAATATAAGCGTAACTAGTCGAGCTACACATTTCGCTGTTAGCGTACCTACAGAAGAATTTCATTTCAGCCTAGCCCCACAATGATATATATGCAGAAATGAAAGTCCGGTCTCTAGGTTGCAAGCTAAATACTTCCATATATATAGTATATACTTCCGTACCAAACTACCCATCAGTAAATATGTCCATACATACATATAAATATGCATATACAGCCATACCAAAACTAACCCACAATTAAATACTTTCGTATATATATGAAATATATATACTTTGGTACCAAAACTACCTTTTTCCCCATTGACCACACGATAGCATCTCGCTGTCATGCCACTTACCTTCTTACCTGGGCATAGGTATGATATTGCAAAATTTAAATAGTAGAATTTAGAACCCCCAAAGTTAGTCTTCCTTAAAGCCACCTAAAGTCCTTAACTTGGCATAAAGGAGATGATCACTGGCATACTTTAGATTCAAATTTCAGATTTGAACACATCTATAGCTATAAGTTGCCAAAACTGGTTTTGTAAAACAAAAACATTTGTTTTAATTACACATATGACAAGTGATGTTGAATCTTGCTCCGTGCCAGCTGTCACAGAACCGTCCAATTTATAAGAGCACAAGTACAATGGCAACCACCGGGGCAGTCACACCGTCATACTTGAGCCCATATAAACCCGGTAGTCCGTCGAGTATCACGAAGGATCTCGAATCATAACCAACATACAAACCAAGATCGTACATGATTCAACACACATGTCACATGTCACACAAAATTCACAAGTAGTTCAATATACATCAGAGTACGAATAAAGTTATTACAACACCAAGTTCAAGTGTAGTAGCAGAAGCAACATAATTTTGAAACCATCACACACACACGGTTCATGATCAAGTCCAACAAAAGCAATATAGGTGAGATAACATAGAAGGGCCGTGCCAGCGGCCTCACTCCTCATCCACAGCTGGAGAGAAGCAATTCTTGTAAAGTCCTAATTGAAAATCCTGCTGAGGAAATGTAACACCCTAAAATTTGCATTTATCCAAAATAGTTAAAATGATTTATATAAGCATTTTTGTGAGCATTTTTACCTAGGGAAATAATAATTTTTCTGAAAAATTTAAAACAAATATAAGGATAGAAACATGTTCATGCATCCATGCCGCTGCATTGTATTTTTGTGATGACTGGATTTGATTCAAATGCTAAAAGGTTTCAAAAACCTTTTCAAAATGAATTTGGAAAAGTGCTATAGAAAAAGAAAAGCAAAATCTTTTTTCTCCTCCTCTTTTCCTCGCTTTCGGCCTGTTGGCCCAGCTCCCAGCCAGCCCGCAAGCTTCCTCCCTTCCTTCCCCTTCCTCCCTTAACTGGCCGAGGCCCGGCCCAAGCGGTGGCGTCCTTCTTTTTCCTTCCCCTCATTCTATTCCTAGGCCGGCCCGATCGGCCTCAGCAACTGTTGCTGCCCTCAACCTCTCTCACACTCACTGACGAGCAAGGCCCACCCGTCAGTCGCCTCCCTCCTTCCTCCGAATCGAGCACAGCCGACGGCAACCGCCGCCCGCGCCCACGTTCTGCGCGAGTGGGAGCGTCCCCGCGACTCGGACTTGTTTTAAGGGAGCGCGGAACCCGTCTTCCTCCCCCTGCTGCGGTTTTTCTCTCCCAAGTCGTCACACAAAGACAGCAGCGATACGTCGAGTCGACCCGCTGGAGGCGCCGCCGTAGTGTACACCTTCCGCCGCCCTGCTGTTGAATTGAGCAAGCCACATAGCACGTTTGCGTGGTAAAGAACCTCCCCACTCCAAATTTTCCCCCTCAATTTCGCTCTTCGTTGCTCATGTTCTCGATTCGAACCTCGCAGAGCACCGTCGTCCGCTACTCTCCGTGATTCACCGTCTCCGTTCCGTCTCTGTCCTCCTTCTTGCCGTGGTGAGCACCCCCCGCATTCCCCTCTATCTCCCCATGCCTTTGGTCTCTCGAATGGTAGCCTCTAGGGCCCTAATCACCTACGCCGGTGAGGTCCTTCTGCCGCCGGTCATGGAGGGTGCCGCACAGGACCTTCCCTATCCGTGAAAATGGCATGGTTGAGGTCGCCGCTCCCTCCTCTTTCTCCCTATGCCCGCGGAGTTGAGAACCGTGCACCGTAGCACCTCTTTGGGAGACTCAGGCGAGCCCTCCACCGTCGCCGTGTCCTCCCCCAACTCCGGCGACCGGCTCCCCTTTCCCTTCCCTTGCCTAATCTGAGCCGTCCATTTTAAATCATGTGGCTCAAGATCACCGATACCCCTTCGTGGGTCAATTTGCTAAAGAGAACCCCAAGAATCTGTAAATTGAACCCACAGTCCTCAGTTCAAATGAATTTCCTGATTTTTGATTTATTTTAATTCTGAAAATGCTTTCAATCTATTTACAGTTTTGCCACTGCAGTAAAACGCTTATAAAATCGTCGTTTTAGCTCCGATTCGACCCGTTCAACTTGCGTTAGGTTCATAATTTCTTAATCTACGCATTACTGCTACTGTTAGACCTGTTAGAAGCTTTTGAATTTCTCTATTAATTCTAGTTTAATAGCTAGCTTTTGGAACCTTAAATAGCTCGTAACTTTTGCGTTGTAGCTCCGTTTTTCATGAACTTCGCGTCGATGTGTGTTGACGGTCCTTAAGTACCAAATATAGTTATCAAATAAATAAAGAAAAGGATCCAAATGCAAGCAACACCTAGACTTAGGGTTTTATCTGACAGAATTCCATGAGTTTTGGTGTTTGTCTATTTCTGCAGGGGGTTATCAGAAAATACGGAGGAAAGGCCCACACGTCGGGTTTACATAGAGATAATAACGTGTTCACCGATTTTCTATCATCTAGAAGACTCCAGAAGCCACGAGATCGAACGGGAGGCCGAACGGGCCCGGAGGCAGGGCGCCCGCCCTGCTCCCTAGGGCGCCCGCCCTGGCTTGAGAGCCAATCAGGCTCCGTCTCGTGGATTATGCTCCACCGACCTAAGGGATCAAGGAAAACCGTGCGATTAATGTTGGTTTGATCCGACGGCCCACGTTCACTTGAGGGGGCTATATAAGCAGGACCCCTGGCCCCTGGAGGAGGCACTCCCTCATTCTCAATTCTTCAAACCCTAATCTCAGGAGGAGAGTCTCTGATCAAGCCCTAGAGCCACCACATCAACTAGATCTCTAGTATAGCATAGCTACATAGGATTAGAACTAGAAGGAGTCAATCTTCGATTGGTTTCCGGATCTGTCAAGAGGATTCTTGGTAATTCCTTTACTGTTCTTCATTGTTCATCTTTGTTCTTCAATATTATGAATACAACTTTGTTCTATTTCAATATATTGATTATGACTATGCTCTACTTGTTTATGTTTGCGATTATATTGTTCTTAGTTTATCGTAGTTATACGCTTGGCTTAGTTAGATTGGAATTATATACATGTTTAGGATCGTATAGCGTTTATCCATCGGATCCATGGGTAAATGATAAATATTGTGTAGGCGTGGTGCTTAGACCATATTTATCTGCGATTGCACCTTATATGCCGGATCGTGGGGTGGTCCGCGATGGTGACAGCTTCGTTGGTTCTTATATAGTCCCCCTCCCGTGTGTAAGGCAGGCAGAACAACATTATTACGGGGGAGTGATTGCTATGTTTCTCATCTTCCTTGATAATATCACTATGCATGGGCGTAGTCCTTTCTCGCAATGATTGCCAAGTGTACTTGCACTAACTATGATATGCTAGACTTTATAGTTAAGAATAACTTAGAAAATATCATTGTAGTTCGTCCTAATACCATGCTAATGACTTGCTAGAATATCTGTTGAGGTGCTTATCATTATTATATGTGGCTAGCTGATCAGATTAATTATCTTTGTCACCATTCATACTTTATCTATATTTTATGTGACACTTACCCCTGTATGCAAGAGATAGATGAATGCTCTCACTTATACATGCAATGATTGATACTCATTCCTATATTCCATTCCATAATCAACATTGATGTTAGTAATCCCTTCCCAGTGGTAAAAATATAAATAACGATACCTGGAATACTTCCCGGTTAAAATGCTACATCGGTATTAATCTGTGCGCTTGCAGATCTTATTTATTATTTATTTAGAAGAGCAGTTGCATATTTCAATACCGCGTCTCTCATGTCATGCTGGGGATGACAACTTGGCTTAAGTGGCATGAGGGATAGGTTCGGCATTTTTGGCGCCGTTATCAGAATTAGAAAACTAAGTCTACTTTTGGTAATGACGTTAAGAATGCCCAACAAGCATTTTTGGCGCCGTTGCCGGGGAAGGTTGATTTACTAACAAGGAATAAATACGGAATTTGAGTCATCATTCGCATCATTAAGTGATTGAGATCATCAATTCTCCCATACAGATTTACCCCTGTATTTTTCCATTCTTATTGTTTTGCAGGGTGATATATGAATAGAGGACATCTTCCAGAAAATTTTGTTGACAACCCCGAAGCATTAATCAGAGGGGCAAGAGCCAAGCTCAAGAAGTCAACACTTCGACGCAACACTTCATCCAATCCAGAAGACCGCCGAATTTTCATCCGGAATTTGTCAACAGAGTTCGCAGCCATGGCGAACAAAACGATCCGCGAGTTCTCAGCTCCCACTACGGACAACATCCGCACTGGACCTGCCGCGGCCATCGACAAGAACTTTGAGCTCAAGCCAGGGCTCATCAACATGGTACAAGCCAACCAGTTTTGTGGGAAGCCGCACGAAGATGCAAGTGCTCATCTCCAATACTTCCTGGAGATTTGCAGCACATTCACTTTATTAGATGTTCCCAGAGACGCCATACTACTTCGCCTTTTCCCATTCTCACTATTGGGGAGAGCGAAGCAGTGGTTCTACGCGACGAAGGATAAGAACACTACGTGGGCACTCTACTCTACGAACTTTCTGGCTAAGTTCTTTCCCATGGGCAAGACCAATGCTCTCCGTGGGAAGATTACAAGTTTTCAGCAACAACATGATGAATCCATTCCAGAAGCATGGGAGTGCTTTCAAGATTACATCCTAGAATGTCCCCATCATGGAATGGAGAGCTGGCTACTTATGCAGACTTTCTATCATGGGCTCATCACTAGTGCTCGTGAGACCATGGATGCTGCAGCTGGAGGCGCATTTCTATCACTCACCATACCACAAGCTACAGCCCTTGTGGAGAAGATGGCGTCCAACCAAGGTTGGAACGAAGAGAGGACTCAAACACGCAAGAAGGGTGGAGGTATGCACCAGCTCAAGGAGGTAGACATGCTGTCTGCAAAGTTAGACCTACTCATGAAAAAGCTCGATGACAAAGCTGGAGACAAAAGAGAAGTCATGAACGTCTATGACTCTCACATGACTTGTGAGGAATGTGGAGATACTGGACACTCAGGCAATCACTGCCCTGAGATGCTTGAGGATGTAAGGTACATCAACAACAACAACAACTACAACCGTCCTCAACAAAATCAAGGTTGGAATCAACAGAGGCCTAACTACTCAGGTAACTACTCAGGTAATTATCAAGGTAATAACTCTTACAACAACAATAATAATTTTCCACCCCTGAGAGAGTTAGTGTCTAATCAAGGAAAGCTAATGGATAACTTGTCTAAGAAATTGGCATCCAATGATAAAATACTAGAAAACATAAATAATAGAATGGATAATTTCTCTACTGCCATCAAAAACCAAATTAGCTTTAATAAAATGATTGAATCTCAGTTAAATCAAATAGCTGCTGTTGTTCCTGCTACTAACCCCGGTATACCATCACAACCGGAAGGATTAGAATCTGCAAATCTTGTAGACATGTTTGATGCAGGTAACTATTGGAGTAATCTCGCTGTCGGAGTACATAATGACCTTCTGCCAGTCAAGAGAGGCGATCCAGGACGCCCCGTCATCCCGATCTCCATCGGCATGGTGGACTTCCTAGAAGCACTCTGTGACTTTGGCTCCAGCGTTAACATTATGCCCAGGGTACTCTATGAAAAATTTTTTACATATCCTTTATCAGAAACAACTATGTGTTTGCAGCTTGCAGATCGGACACTAAGCTTTCCTAAAGGAATATTAAAGAACATGTGTGTCCGAGTTGGTACCTCGTACGCTCCAGCTGACTTCGTGGTGATAGAGACCGGGTCCGATGAGAGGTCACCAGTTATTCTGGGAAGGCCATTCCTGAACACCTCGGGAGCTGTCATCTACGCCAGCGCTGCGAAGATCAACTTCAACATCAAGGGGAGGAAGGAGACGTTTTCCTTCAAGAACAAGATTACACAAATCCCAGAGCAACCCCAACATGAACCAAGGGAGAGGACCAACAGGAGGAACAAGCAGAACAAGAACAACCAAGGATGGACCGAATCAGCTAAGATGGTCACTGCAGTTCAAGGAGGTCAAGATGGTCGACTCAAGTCGCCCTTCCTGAACAAGAAGGACGACCCAGGTATGCCAAGTATTGAGTGCTCAATCAATGGATACTCCTTTCAGAAGGCGCTCTGCGACACTGGATCAGGCGTCAACATAATGGCCACAGTCACCTATCAGCTCTTGTATGGAACCATGCCCTTAAAACCAACATACACTCAGCTCCAGATGGCAGATCAGACATCCCGAAAGGTCGAAGGTATAGTAACCGATGTCCCTGTTAAAATTAACGATCATTTTGTCCATACAGACTTTCAGGTCATTGACATGGGAGACGACGAGTACGAGCCACCCATCATCCTAGGAGGACCGTTCCTAGGCACCGTCAAAGCAATCATCTACATTGGAACCGGAGAAGTCCATATGCATTTCCCCTCTGAGAAGATACGCCGCTACTTTAATGACCCTAACTATATAGTTGAAGATTCTAAGCAGGTCAGGACAAGAAGAAGGCGACGTAACCGTAACCAAAGGAGGCAAACCATCAAGGACGTATGGGCAGACTATGAAGGAGAGGTCATAAGGCCCGAGGATACACAACAGGAGACCGAAGCACCAAGTCGGGTATGGAAAGCGAAGACAGTTACACAAGAAGAGGAGGCGCTGCTAGAACCACCGTCTACGCCACCCAAATCTCAGGACAACTAAGAAGAAAAAAAATCCTGTTCGGAGGACTTAAAAACACCGAACGCCGTGCCAAGAGGTAAACTTGGTAGTTATCATTTTCCCTTTAATTATTGCTCAGTTAATCATGTTCATTCTGTCTAAAAAAATGTTAAAAACAGTAAGCCCCATGTGAGTATGCGAGTGGCATAAAACCCATAAGTACATTCACTGTGGTGGTATAAAAAATAATAATAATAATATATATTTTTTTCTATTCTATAAAAATGAAAATAAAAATAGAGAGTGACATTTACCAAGGAAGCTCAAACATGATAAAGGCTAGATATTTATGCTAACGCTTAATCAAGTTCCACGAAGCTTTGTTGTCTATTTGAGCTCCACAGAATTCAGGAAGACTAGCAGACGGAGGATATCCTAATCGCTGTCAGGGTGCTGCCGACATTCAAATACACCTCTGCACCTGCTAGCTACATCAGAAGAAATTACGTCAAGATCCAGCTTGGGGGAGAGCACCCCCATTTATCCCGATAAGTATTTTTATCTACATTTATACCTATGCTTTATTAAAATAAAAAGATGCATAATCATGAAAACCCAAATAAATATTTTGTGTTTATATATATTTGCTTAGTTTAATAAATAAATAAAGTAGCTATGCTAAACTGAATCTTGAAAATAAAACTCTAGCATGGATATGATGAATAGTTGCTCTGCCTAATTTTCAAATTTATTTTCTCTCTAGTTTAGACATAACTGTTATAATTTAAAACTGGCTCTAAACCTGAACTAGTGGGAAGAGAACTTGATCTGAAGTCTAAGTTGTTAGCGGATATGATATGGGAAGGTTGAGCTGCTGTTTATCTGTTCCTAGAGATGCTAGAATTCTGAAGAATTTTATCTTTGAAAATCTTTAAAATGTTGCATGATGAGTTCCTGTATGATGAGAGTTTAAATTCCTACCACAGCCATATATACATGCTTGTTAGAATAAGAGCCGCAGTTTTACTACTTACTGCTTATGGGCATTGAGTGTGGTCAAGCTGTGTAGACCCTTAGGAACTTGTCATGTGGTTAAAATCAAGATTCACTTGCACGTTCACTCATACATGCTGCTTCTACTCCGGAAGTACGCATCCACATATATCCACTCATTTCCATCTCCAGATTCACCCAAAATTATTCTACTCCTGACCCGGGAGAGAATAGCCAAAAACATTATCCCATTCCTGTTATTCCCTGTGAAGTTAATGCTCAAGTCATTTCTACTACCACTTGCTATATTTTCAAAAGAGGGAGATTGCTCTAAAAAAACGAGGAAATAAAAAGGAGCAAGTGCTCGGAACCTCGAAGAAAGAAAAAGTGAGACGAGAGGTAAAAATGGACAAGTGTCCGACAGTAGAGTTAGGGGTACAAGATACCCACCTGAGAGAGAAAAAAAAGAGCATCTCATTCCCCTCAAAAGTTTTAAAAAGCAAGAAAGGTATGTATTCCCTCAAAAAGAGCATTAGACTTTTGTTATCACCATACACCACTCATTCACCACACATGCACATCTTGATTTGACTTATTGACTTGTTTCTCTGGATCCATGGTTTGACTATGCAATAAATGTTCTATGAGTATGTATACTGTATCTCCCACCTATGAGCTCCAGATATCAAAGCCTTATTAGAGTAGGGTGAGAGAAGGCAATGTCACTACGCCTTATACCATAAATACCACATACTTTGAGAGAGAGGGCATATACCATTACTGCCTTGGTAAGGATCCAGAAATACCACAAAAGAGAGACCCGAGAAAGTCATACAAGGAATCTCTGAGTTTTATTTGAAAAATTTGCAAAAACTCCAGAGCTATAGCTGATCAAGAATAAGAGACATGGCGTTTGACTAGACCGTTCTATCTTTTAACCACTCAAGATGCAGGTGACGGTTGCAAGCCCCATGGTGAAAGGTAAAATGAGTAAGTTTTAAGTCTTGACAGTTTACTCTAACTCAGGGATGAGACCTTATTTGAAAGCATATGTACCGTCAACGTTCAAAGGCGTTGCAGCAACTTCTAATCCATAATGAGTCTATCCTTGCTCAGGGACGAGCAAGAGGTAAGCTTGGGGGAGTTTGTTGACGGTCCTTAAGTACCAAATATAGTTATCAAATAAATAAAGAAAAGGATCCAAATGCAACCAACACCTAGACTTAGGGTTTTATCTGACAGAATTCCACGAGTTTTGGTGTTTGTCTATTTCTGCAGGGGGTTATCAGAAAATACGGAGGAAAGGCCCACACGTCGGGTTTACATAGAGATAATAACGTGTTCACCGATTTTCTATCATCTAGAAGACTCCAGAAGCCACGAGATCGAACGGGAGGCCGAACGGGCCCGGAGGCAGGGCGCCCGCCCTGCTCCCTAGGGCGCCCGCCCTGGCCTGAGAGCCAATCAGGCTCCGTCTCGCGGATTATGCTCCACCGACCTAAGGGATCAAGGAAAACCGTGCGATTAATGTCGGTTTGATCCGACGGCCCACGTTCACTTGAGGGGGCTATATAAGCAGGACCCCTGGCCCCTGGAGGAGGCACTCCCTCATTCTCAATTCTTCAAACCCTAATCTCAGGAGGAGAGTCTCTGATCAAGCCCTAGAGCCACCACATCAACTAGATCTCTAGTATAGCATAGCTACATAGGATTAGAACTAGAAGGAGTCAATCTTCGATTGGTTTCCGGATCTGTCAAGAGGATTCTTGGTAATTCCTTTACTATTCTTCATTGTTCATCTTTGTTCTTCAATATTATGAATACAACTTTGTTCTATTTCAATATATTGATTATGACTATGCTCTACTTGTTTATGTTTGCGATTATATTGTTCTTAGTTTATCGTAGTTATACGCTTGGCTTAGTTAGATTGGAATTATATACATGTTTAGGATCGTATAGCGTTTATCCATCGGATCCATGGGTAAATGATAAATATTGTGTAGGCGTGGTGCTTAGACCATATTTATCTGCGATTGCACCTTATATGCCGGATCGTGGGGTGGTCCGCGATGGTGACAGCTTTGTTGGTTCTTATATAGTCCCCCTCCCGTGTGTAAGGCAGGCAGAACAACATTATTACGGGGGAGTGATTGCTATGTTTCTCATCTTCCTTGATAATATCACTATGCATGGGCGTAGTCCTTTCTCGCAATGATTGCCAAGTGTACTTGCACTAACTATGATATGCTAGACTTTATAGTTAAGAATAACTTAGAAAATATCATTGTAGTTCGTCCTAATACCATGCTAATGACTTGCTAGAATATCTGTTGAGGTGCTTATCATTATTATATGTGGCTAGCTGATCAGATTAATTATCTTTGTCACCATTCATACTTTATCTATATTTTATGTGACACTTACCCCTGTATGCAAGAGATAGATGAATGCTCTCACTTATACATGCAATGATTGATACTCATTCCTATATTCCATTCCATAATCAACATTGATGTTAGTAATCCCTTCCCAGTGGTAAAAATATAAATAACGATACCTGGAATACTTCCCGGTTAAAATGCTACATCGGTATTAATCTGTGCGCTTGCAGATCTTATTTATTATTTATTTAGAAGAGCAGTTGCATATTTCAATACCGCGTCTCTCATGTCATGCTGGGGATGACAACTTGGCTTAAGTGGCATGAGGGATAGGTTCGGCATTTTTGGCGCCGTTATCAGAATTAGAAAACTAAGTCTACTTTTGGTAATGACGTTAAGAATGCCCAACAATGTGATCATAGTGAGACGTAGAATATTTTCATAAACTTTTTATCTTGTTTTTATACTGCTGGTGTACTGTTCTAATTATAGGTTTGTTTGCTATGCATGAATGCTCCTGAAATGTGTATGTTGCAGTGTTGGTTGAGTTCAGACGGTGAGGAGTACGTTGGAAACCAGGAGTACTTCGAAGACCAACAGGACCAGCAAGAGTTTGTGAACCAAGGCAAGTATAGCATGGGCTTACCTTGATGTCCTATTCAATATATAATCTACTCATTATGCATGTGTCCAATTTTGCTCGACTATAAGGACATCCTAGCCATTGATGACTTGTACCTTGATCCCTATGGGTTTTATTGCACATGGGTAGAATGCTAGTGCTCTATTTAAACATGATCAATACTAGGACTAATGGAACAAACGGATAAACATGATGGTAACAATTGAACTATAGGGTGAAGATGCAAATGATGATGATCATGTTGCCCTAAATCCTCTGTAAGGACTTATCTGTCGGCAAAAGCTAGGATTGACAGTGCAACCGTGAGAGTCACATGGCTCTGGCTTTAGCTCAGTAATAGGATCCTTTCTAGCTTGTTAGAGGTTACCCGAAAGGACGCAAGAGGGGCTTGCCACTTTGGGTATAGAACTGCCTTTGTTCTGATGTGTATAGCCTGCGGGAATTGTGCCATCGAAAGGGGGGTTCTCTATATCTGCCTGCCGAGGAAACATCGCGGCCCTAACTTGTTAGAAGAGACCTATGGAAGGCTTCATAGTGTACCCTGTCCTCTCACCTTGGTAGTGTTATGGGAGTAATTAACCCGGGCATATGGGCAACATGACTCACGGGTAAAGATGCACAACCTATGCAGAGTGTTAAAATTGTTATAACAGTCGTGCTCACGGTCACGAGCGGCCCTGAAAACTCACAGAATAAATGGTTACTTATGATGTTGTTCATGGTGAACTATGATGGTATTATGATGATGATGTCGATGATGATGATATAATGTTGATCAATGACTCCATTTAATTCTAGTATGTGATCATGTGGGTTAATTTGGGAGCTTAAGCATAATTTGATATTGATCAAGGACAAAATGTTGACTTACTAAAATGCTAAATGCAGTAAACCGTGTCTGCCTCTTAAGCCTCATGAATCCCCATGTTATGCTTGTGGAGTACGAAATGTACTCACGCTTGTTTATTTTTCATTACTTTGGAAAAATCCTGGATGGGTACCAGATTGCCAGAGATTGGAGCAGTTAGGCTTGTGATCAACCAGTCAGTTATCCCTATGGAGTGGAATCTTCACCTGAAGACCGGAGTTGTCTTTCCGTTGTTTGCTATCTAAGGTTATATCTTTTATGCTAAGTATGTTATGTATTAAGCATTGTCATTTGATATTACCTTATTTGTTGCTATATGTGAGATGTGACTTCCTGGGCTCACATATGGTGTGTATCTGGTTTTGTTCTTAAAACCGGGTGCTACAGGAAATAATACATTGAGCTTTGAAAATCTATACCTAGAGTTTCCATTATCCAAAAATCACTGTCTTTACCAATATGGAAAGCAAATGAAAAGTACTACAAGTCTCTTATAATTTGTAAAGTCCTATAATGCATCTAAGGTTCTAAAATTCCTCCAGTTCTGTCCAGGATTTTGTCAGAGAATGATAGTCAGCTTAGAAAAATCATATGTCTAAATCCATTTGGGTTAAAAACAAGAAATTTCACAAGTTAACAGATCGTAAGGTACTCTACAACTTTGCAGTTCAACACAACATTCAATTCAGATTTCAATTGACCCTAATCGCTCCACCCTATAAAAGCTACAGGTACTGCACAACTAAAATCTAAGGAGTGACATCCCAACAACATTTCCTCCCCTCTATTCCACTTATACCCAAGGCCAAACCCATCATAGACATCTAATTCATGCAGGGAAGGACAGAATCCTACTCACCTTTGTTACCCCTAAACCCTAGAGCAGCGGGAAGAGATGGGGAAGGACCAATCTCCATGGAAGATGCACCTCTTCTTGCTCCCCTTGATTTCCCCTATCCGATTTGCTAGCTGGGTTTGGTGCTACAGTGGAGAGATTTGTGGGAGGGAATCCATGGAAGAGAAGGGGAGGAAGCAGTGAACATAAAAAAAATGTGGCTGGTCTAGAGGTCCAATGAGAGAGAGAGGGGGGTGCTCGTCGCCTGGTCTAAAGGAGATAGAGGGATATGGGCTTGTTGGATGGGCTTGGGCCTACCTATGGCTGGCCTAGCAAGCATCCCCTTTCCCATTCCTATTCTTTTTCTTTCAAGTGTTATAGTTAGTCTTGAAGGAATATGTTCTACCAAGTTGTAACAACATGTAACTTCGGCCCTCTTTGGCGGTGTACCCCCTCCTGTTCCCTAGGAATGCCAGGTGTATTTGTACAGCCAGTGCTTTGGGCACCACGTTCAATATAAAGTAGGTGGGGCATCGCAACCCAACCCCCCCCCCCGAATTGATCAAAAAAAAGTCACATATCCTCCATGGAAAGGGCAAGCCCTAACGCATCTCTCCAGCACAAAATCTGTAGTAATTTTCTTTGGTGACCGCATTTTCTTTATTTCCTTTTGGGTCTCTTGAAGCCCTCCTGTAAACTTTTGTAAACCCCTTTTCAATTTATATAAATTCTTGTAGGGGTCCAGGCCCCTCCAGTTTCATAAGAAAACAAATGATTTAAGCTGAGTCTTCGGTTCAACTCTGAAAATTATGTAAATCATATCATATTATGTGTACTATATATTCTTTTCATACCGCGCCATATGGTAGGCTTCAAAGGAAGTACCACGATATTTGTTTCATTTATGTGTACTGTTCTTTTGGAAAGGTTTGTTACAAAACATATTATGTTCTTAGAATCCATGAGAGATAGACACAGATGGGAGAGGTACATAGCTTATATTTGAATTAAACAAACATGAGCTCTGAAGAAAATAATATCACAGTGCAGGAACCAATTAAAAAGATTAAGTCTGATGGTATATTACTCATTTTATTACCGGCTTACCTATTCGATTAACAAAGAGGGCAACAGCGGCTATCATCATTTGGGCGGACGGCAGAGGGCAGATTGCTGGCTAATGGCGAAGAGCTCCTTTTTGGCGGATCGGAAGGGCAGCGGGAGGTTCGCAAAACTGAATTGCAAGGCCACCGGTGAGCCCAGATTCCTAGCACATGGTGCCGAGGAGGCCCTACAGGCGGGCACCGACCCCTGTCCAACTGGCAGTGTCAATCCTTGTCTACCAGCCGGGCAGTACCAAGCCCCAGCAACCCCCTCCAGGAGGGCAAGCACCGGCATGGAATCGGCGTGGTTGCGTGGACAGGCGGTTGACGGCGGCGAGCCAATTCGTGCAACAAAAGGAGTTCTAGCTGAAGTAATGACTGCATATATAATTATACTAACTACCCTTACTAACAATTAATCACATAAATTAATTTCTTCCCCACAACAGTGGCTGAGATTAATCTGTCTAGCTAGAAAGGAACTTCTGGTTCCTACTTCAGTATCCTGCGTGATAATGTTGCTCCAGATACCTCCTACTCACAATGAGCTTAAGTGTTCTTCGATCACCCAATTTTTCACTCTGTCTCTCCCCCATACTGTTGCGTGCACTGGTTTCAAGCCACTTGCTACTCGGTAGCAGACACACACAAGGATACATTTTTATAAGATAGGCAGAGGTGAGAAATCACATGAAGCTTACCAAACAACAATTATGGATGTTCATGGCAGCGCCTCAAGCCATGTATAATGCGAGCTTGCATTGGTAGGTAGAGCACTATTCCTGTACTTTATTTGCTCTCCATTGCTCCATAGATGCATGATCTATTGGATACTGTAATGCAAAATATTTTCAGCATTCATGCACTTCAATTCAACTGCCGTTTGCTTTTTGTTCCAAGAACGAAAGAATTCAACATGTCTTCTCTGATTGTTTATATATGCTAAATTTCTCTAGAGAGCGGTTCACTTTATACTAACATTGACACCTCCAAAAGATGTCCATGATCTTTTCTATATGTGGTACAAATAAGTGGGAGTTTCAAATAAATCCTTGTTGCTGATAGGATGTGCAGTTTTGCTAGACAATATGGATTACCAGGAATAAAGTTGTTTTTGACAAGTATCGACCCAAAACTTTTTTTTAGGTTATATTGAGGAAACTTTTTTGCACTTTATTTTGCTGAATTTATTTCCATTATCTAAAAAGAAATTCAACTACGGTAACCATAATCATTCCATGAAATGGTAGTATTTGTCATTGATATGTATGGTTGAGTCCAAAGCTTGAACGTGTGTACATGGATGTGTTTATATATGGTGATTGACGGTTCACTCTTTCGTAACAGCAGCACTGACCTGCAATTGGGCAAGGTGTCCTAGTCACTCATTTAGTCATTTGACTGCAGAATCATTAGTGTGTACAAATGCCTGCATTATCATTGAAAATTTTCTAACAGCTATATTTTTCTTTTCCACATAAAAGAAAGAGCATGATTGTGACAATTGCATGCATGATGCATCACCTGAGAAACAACATGATTGTACCAGTCACTCAGCATGAAAGCAGGCCTCCATCTTTGAAGACATCAATGTTGAATCTATTTTCTATATAAACTTAATTAGTCAAATCTTAAAAAATTGACTTAGTCAAACATAGAATTGCACTATGTTTGGAACAGAGAGGGTAAATCAAATGTAGCTTGAGCATCAACTTAATCTGTCCTTTGGCTCGCTTGGCGAATAATGCCAGGCATGGTCGCGGTACCCTATGCATATGCATGGAAGAGCAGAATAGAGGAGAGCACTCTATATACACACACGCGCGCACGCATCGGAAGTTCAATTCAGAACAGGGTATCCAGTATCGGATTCATTGGGAGAGGAGATCTAGCCTCCACAGCCATACGTTCATCAGTCCACTACCCCTTTTCCTCACACGTACATATAGTCTAATGTTGTACATGTACTATTTTCGTTTAATTTGCTTTATTGATGAAGTCGCAACCGTAAAGATTGCATTGTTCAACACAAGCAGCAGCAGCATCTCCAGTGCTACGTACTTATACCTATGAGCTTCAACTTCAGGTTGGCCTAAGCACAAAGTTTCCGGCCTTCCCCAGCACACAACCAGGCGACCAAGAAGTAAGGTTTCTTGCTGACATCACTATGAAGGCAACTTGTCTCTTATGTTTGTGATGAACCCCTCATCATGTGCACATGAAAACTAGAAACACTAGTGCCAAGGAAGAGCGGAAATTGGGGTTTGCTCGTCATGACCGAGGGGTCGTGTGATTCGGCCTCCAGCGCAAGTAGCCATGCATTAAAGGGTTTGTTTGCTTCGGACCCTGGCCTAGGCAATGCTGCTAGGCAACTTGATCCAGGCCCAGGAGTCCAAAATCGGACGTATAGAAGCGCTGCCTGGACTAAGCACGTGTTCCAGTCCATGAAGCAAATAGACACTAACCACTGCATCCTTCCAATAGAGTATGGTATGCAACTTAATTGGCTAATAGAGATGACGTTCCAGATGACTCCTACTCGCAATCCACTACTATGTTGTTCTTCTATCTTCAAAACCTTTAACAGCCCCCAACACCCACATTGTTGCACACTTGCACTAGCTTTGATGATCTACTAGAACCTAGTCGCACAAGGGATGCATATTTATATAAGATCGGCAGATTTCACATGAAGCTAAGATTGCCTGCGACAAGTATGGCATAAATGTTCAAGCCATGAATAATGGAAGATTGGTAGGTGGTGCACAATTTTTGTTCTTTATTTTTGCTCTCCATTAATCCATAATGATATATTGATGATCTCCTGCATCTTGTAGTACAAACTATTTTAAGAGTTCTGGCATTTCAATTCAATGGCCAAACTCATGCCTTGAAATTAAATGGTACCGTGTCTTTCATTGATATGTACGTTGAGAGACGAGAGCTTGAAGGTACTTCCATAAAATTTCACTGTGTGAGTTGAACTTGATTGATTATAGGGTGATTCATGGTTCACACTTTCATAAAAGTACCACAACTCTGCAGTTGGGCATGGTGTACATGTCCAGTCACTCATTTCGCCATTTTCACCGTGGAATCATTAGCAAATATATTAGGAACCCTACCTAACCATTAGAACCAGAAAGTCATCTAGTGAATTAAGTGAGAAACAGCAAGATCCTGGTTTCCAAATTCACTAGAAATGTTTTCTGCACTTACAAACTTCCCCGGCTTCCTTCGCTTTGGCCATGAACCGTAACCCCCGGCGGCAGGTTGATCTCTGTTTGTCGCCCTAGTGTTGGTGTTCTAGAGGTCCCATAGTTCCTTGCAGTGGTTGATTCGGCCAATGCGGCTGCGGCAACCTCTTCATCTTGAGCGAGGTTGCATCGGTTCCTTCAGACTGCGGCGGCACGAAATCTTTAGTGCGCGCCCACACCGTTGTCGTGCTCCAACACACCTACCTGGTCTCCATCCTCGCACATGCATTTAACTCCAAACGAAGAGGGAAAGGAAAAGATATGCCCAGAGTTCCATCTACGAGCTCCATAGCTTGATTATTTTTCTACTTCGATATCCTGCTGGGTAGGTAACGTTGTTCCAGATGTCTCCTACTCACAGTGAGCTTTGTTGTTCTTCGATCACCCGATATTTCGCTTCGTCTCTCCTCATAGACTCAAACTGTTGTACTCATTTTAAGCCACTTGCTAGCAGCCACACACAAGGATACGTACTTATAACATAGGTAGAGAGGTTGTATGAAGCTAAGAACCTGAGACTACCAACGACAAGTGTATTTATAATATCCAAGGCAATGCTAAAAGCCATGAATAATGCGAACCTGGTAGGTACAGAGCACTATTCTTGCACTTCATTTGCTCTCCATTATTGATCAATAGATATGCATGATTCGTTGGATTCTTTTATGCAAAATATTTTCAACATTCATGCACTTCAATTCTTGCATTATTCATGTAGCATAGAATGTGCTCTTCATGTACCCTTCATGTAGCATAGAATGTGCTCGATCAACGCGAGATGAGGTTCTCAGGGATCATGTATGAAGAGACACACCCGTTGTACTGCATATGCTAAGTCAGGACGAGTCAACTTGAGGTACTAAAGAGTGTTAGCAAGACCCTGGTACTCAGTAGGGTCAGCAATTGGTGCGCTATCTGTGGTGAGACAGCTTCGCACAAGCATCCACAGGTGTCGTTGTAGAGTGACATCAACCATGCCAGCCCGCTGTACTAAATCAATGGCATATTGTTGCTGAGATAGGACCAAGCCATCAGAGGAGCACGTTACAGACATGTCGATCGAGGAAGTGGTGAAGGTTGCTAAGGTCGTTCATGGAAAACTCAAAATGGCAACGGCTGGCAATGGCTAGTTTGACATTGCAGGGCACCGAATTTCTCTCATGTGGTCACTAGAGCTATCCGATGCTCACTACAAATGCAGAGTGTGCAACGTCTAGTTTATTGATTTGGGGCTATATATACCCATACCCGGCTGATTAGAGTGTGTTGAAGCTGCTGGTTGAAGTTGTAGTTGAGTTGAGGCTCATCTCTTTGTTATCTAACCACTACATGTGCTTAAGACAAGAGTAGTCAATTATCAAAAGCATTAGGATTGGTGCTTAGACTAGTTTAGTCCATAGTAGCGATTGTGCTTTAGGTTTTGACCTAGAGTTTAGTAAGATTTGCATACCTCTTGGCTATAAACTCTTGCACGTACCAAGGTTGTACATTTTGGGACTTCTAAGTCTTGCAAGATCACTCCAACTACATTTGTGGAGTGGTCTCTGGTGGTCTATGAAGGAGGAGAGGCTCTTGGCATTTTGGTCGAAGCTCTACCAAGTGGAGATAGTGTATAGCATCTAGGATAGGCTCGGCAGAGACCCACTTGCGCATGAGGAAGGGCCGTGAGGTATCCACGAAGTTACCCGACTGGGAGCTTGGCCCTTGCAAGGGCATCCTTGTAAGGGGGCTTCAATTAGGACTAATGGAAAGCATAGTTTACCAATACCATACCTTGGTAACAATATCACTGTGCGGGAGTTTGCATTCTCTAATCTTTTTACATTTCGCGCTTATATTCTTGCATTCCTTTGTATTGCATATGGTCTTTTCCAGTCTAGTCGAGTTTTCTAGATTATTTAAAAAGGATTGGAAACTAGGGTACATATCTTTTGGCATTAGAGATAGCAACACTTGGAAAAACCTTGTACACATATAGATAGAACTTGTGTAGGTTTTTATTAGTGGATTTTTGCCTTAGTTTTTAAGTGACCCAATTCAAACCACCCACCCCCCTCCCTCCCATCATAGCACCCATTATGTTCCAAATCATAAGTTATTCTAGCTTGTCCTATGTTAAATTTGTCTAACTTTAACCAAGTTTATTGGAAAATGTTTTAACATGTACAATATCAAATAAATGCAATATCAAAATGTATTTCATGATGTATCTAATTAATCTAGTTTGATGTTGTAGATGTTTAACTTAGAACAAACCTAAAACAACCTACACTTTAGAAGGGTTTGAGTATATATTATCACTAAAACATCCTCAGAGGTGGATTACATATATATATTTGGTATGACCGGCAAGGCTAAAAACAACATTGACAGCATGCGCCGCCATATATATACTCCTCCAATCCTACAGAAGAAGTCAAAGCAATGACGAGAGCATCCACAGTACATGTTGATCCTTTGACAAGCGCAAGCCTCCCGCGCAAAGGGCAGTAGCGCAAGAAGAAAGGATCAAGACTAGAGCACAGTGGGACCTTCATCATCCTATATGGATGCACCCAACTAAAAAGATGGAACATGCTAGTGGAAGAGAATATTTTCGCCCTGCCACAACTGAGCTTGGAGTGTCAGCCAACTAGATGGGGTTGACGAGGGTTGGATTGAAAGGCTCATGTACGCGGGCAAATAATTTCGCTAGACTCCCGCGCGTGCATGTCTTTCTCTCTTTTGGGTGGACCACGAGCACGCGAGCGTGAGCTCGTTTCTGCGCACAAAACACAAAGACGAGCACATGCTAGCTTAGTTTCTATGCGTTCGAGGCACGAAAATCGCTCCGTGACGGGGAGGCACTGACCGGAGAAACCTTTCCGGTTTTTCTTGTTGCCATGCGAAGGATGGTTCTGTGCCCGTGACGGAGGATGCGTATCCGAGGGGGTTGCTCCCAGCTGATGGGAGAAAATTGATCTGGAGTGGTGACTGCGAAGGCTTCTACCAGCCTGCTGCAGACATGCAAAGCAATTTTCTGCGCCATAGGTAACGTTGTTCCAGATGCCTCTTACTCGCAGTGAGCTTTAATTTGTTCTTCGATCTCTCAAACTTTCACTCTGTCTCTGCTACCATACTGTTGCAATGGTTTTAAGCCACTCGCTTCCCACTAGCAGCCACACATAACATAAGGATACATTTTTATAAGATAGGCAGAGGTGAGAGGTCGCATGAAGCTAATAAGACTACAAAACAACAAGTATGGATGTTCAAGGTAACGCTTCAAGCCATGAATAATGTGAGCTTTGGTAGGTAGCGCACTACTCCTGCGCTTTATTTGCACTTTATTTGCACTAGTAGCGTTACACTTCAGTGCTGCTGCGCTAATGACCTGCAATTGGGCGAGGTGTCCAGTCACTCATTTGACTGCTGAATCATTAGTGGATATACATAATAATGCCTGCATCATTAGTGAAAATTTTCTAGTTGTTTGTGTTTTTCTTTTTCACATAAAAGAAAGAGCATGATCGTAACAGTTGCATGCATCGACTGATAAACAGCAAGATTGTAACAGTCACTTAGCATGCATGAAAGCAGGCCTCCAGCCATACATTCATCTGTCGGTCAATCCTCTACCTCTTTCCCTCACATGTACATACAATCTAGTGTTGTACCTGTACTACCAATTTCGTTTAATTTGCTTTACTGATGAAGCCGCAACCATAAGAATGCATTGTTCATCCGTAAGATTGCCTAATTAAGCACAGAGTTTCCGGCCTTCCCCATCACACAACCACAGGCGAGCAGGAAGTAAGGTTACTTGCTGGCACCACCTTGGAGGCTACTTGTCTCTTGTTTTTGTGATTAACCCCTCACGCCCACATGAAAACTAGGGACACTAGTTCCATGGGAGAGCGGAAACTGGGGTTTGCACATCCTGACCAATGGGTCGTGCATTTGGCCTCCAGCGCAAGTAGCCATGCGTTAAAACGTTGTTTGCTGCGGACCCTTGGCTCAGCATGGTTGCCATGCAGCTCGATCTGCCCCAGGCACCCAAAATCGGACGTGTGAGAGCACTATCTGGAGCAGGCATGTTTTCTCTAGTCCACGAAGCAAACAGACCCCAACTATGCACATCCTTCTAATAGAGTACGGCATGCAACTTGATTGACTAACATAGGTGACGTTCCATATGACTCCGGCCTACTCCCAATCCACTACTATGTTGTTCTTCTATCTTCAAAACATTTAACCCCCCAACCACACACACACACACACACACATTGTTGCACACCTGCACTGGCTTTGATGATCTACTAGACACCTAGTCACACAAGGGATGCATATTTATAAGATCGCCAGTGATAGGTATGGTACAAATGATCAAGCCATGAACAATGGGAGATTGGTAGGTGGTGCACTATTTCTGTACTTTATTTTTGCTCTCCATTAATCCATAGATGATAGATGCATGATCTGTTGGGTCCTATAGTACAAAATATTTTTAAGAGTTCTGGCATTTCAATTCAATGGCCAAATTCATGCCTTGAAATTAAACGGCACAGTATCTTTCATTGATATGTACGTTTGAGAGACGAGAGCTTGAAGGTACTTCCATAAAATTTCACTGTGTGAGTTGAAGTTGATGAATTATAGGGTGATTGATGGTTCACACTTACATAAAAGTACCATAGCTCTGCAGTTGGGCATGGTGTACATGTCCGGTCACTAGCTCATTTCGCCAATTTGACCGTCGAATCATTAGAAAATATACTAGGAACCCTACCAAACCATTAGAACCAGAAAGCGATCGAGTGCTAACTGAGAAATAGCAAGATTCTGGTTTCCAAATTCACTAGAAATGCTTTCTCTGCAGGGAAACCGAAAGAGTTTAATTTACCAAACAACTGGAACACTATCAAACTGGACCTTCCTGTGGTGCAACACTTACAACTTCCAGCAAGATGTTTTCCTCGTCTACTTGGAGGCAAACGAGATGAACCTTGAGGCCACAACGTGCTGAAATCAACCACCACACCTATGGCTCCAGAGAGTCGCATGTACAGACGAATCAAGTAACCAGGCCTTTCACTGATATGTACATGATTTGGTTCTATTTGGTTCTACACTTTCAAGTAGACTCCTTTCATGTGTAGGAAGGCAGCGGCCAAGCACCAAAAGACTATCACCAGGAGGACAAACGCCAAGGGATTCCCCATCGTGTTGACTAGCTATAAGATGGGCTGGAGCAGAGATTCAGTAACATCCACCTGAAAGAGAAGGGGAGGCGTTTGTAAGAGTGTGTGTATGTGTGAGCATGGTGGATGTGTTGTAATTTATTTGTTATCTCTTTTTTAATGCAATGATATGCAACTCTCCAACGTATTCTACAAGAAACAGAAGGGGAGGTTTCCCTTATTATGTTTAGCGCTTTCTTCCTAAGAAAATAACAAGGGCAAAACCTACAGAACAAGATTTGGTGCGCAAAATATTGGTCCAAGTGTGAAAACATATAACAGATTTGGTAACACGCGAGACATTTACCAGGTTGTTCTCAGGTGACCGCCAATAAAACCCTTGAATAAGGGTGGGAAACAGCTCACAAGCAGGAAGCAGCAAGAACATAGACTATAAGTGCGTTCATGCCCATCCACTGGAATAGTTTGAAGGGCTTCTTAATATGAATAACATCAACCTACAAAATAGACAGAGCCTATGTAATAGGATGCATCTGAACCCTCCTGCTAGTAGCAAGCATTGCCTTCTAATAATCTAGTTTGTTACAAACTCGCCTCTTTTCCACAACATGCTCTGTGTGTAGCGATGTTCGCCATGGTGAGCATGAACCGAACAACTCAGGCTGCATCGTGGACCAAGCATGCCTTCAGCCACATGCCTCCCCTAGAATAGCTGATGCAAAACAGAAACAAAGAGTACATACGCAACGGTTTATTCAACAAGCGGTATGGTCACCAAGTGCGACATGCCAACCGTGCGCGCCCCTGTCCCCGTGGCACCATATGTCTTGACGGCCTGTTGGCAAGAACCATGACACAGTGCTCACATCGCTGCTCATGCGCATGCCGCCACGTACAGCTTCAGGTATAGCAGACCCGATGGCGCGCGACATAGCGAGGATACCCAGCATGCTTCCGGGACATGACGTCAGGCAGTTACCTGCTCCAGGGCTCCAGCTACAAGCTCCCTGCAGCTTGATGATTTTTCTACTAGATTCTGAATCGGAGGTAACGTGTTGTTCCAGATGCCTCCTACTCACAGTGAGCTTTGTTGTTCTTTGATCACCCAAACGTTCACTCTATCTCTCCCCATATGTGTTGCACTGCAGCCACACACAAGGATACATACTTATAAGTAGGAGCCTTGGGCTCTTAGCGTCATACGACCATTGCCAATTGCCATTTCATTATTTCAAGTGCACATAGCCATTATATTTGCTATCCACCAACCTGTCTAATCAATGAGAAAATCTGAACCATTTTCATATGCAATCCTCTCATTTCAGAATCTGGTGAGTTAACTTCTTTGCCAAAGGGTAGGTCCCTCTGAAATCTCTGGTTCATAATTAGTGGATCGGAGTCGTCCTGAGACCTGAAGTACCTCACCTCAATGGCTCAATGGACTCTTTGTCTCTGGTCGCCTCTGTCATATGGCCTCTCTGTCAATCGGTACTCAGCATGAAAGCATGGCCTCCGTTAGCTGCCTAGCTTGTTACAAGAAAGCTCCTTCATGGCCTCGACTTGGTCACTGAGCATGAAAGCTATATATGACGATTCATGGCTAGTTAGAAGTTCAATAATGGTGACACTGAAATATAAATCTTTGCTTGCAGTTTCTTTGCCTGCAATGTCGCCAAGACGACTTGCATGACCGTTGCCAATGTTGTGTTCACGCGAATACCCCATGCATAGTCGCGGAAGTACCCTATGCATGCATGGATGGAAGAGGAAAATAGAGGAGAGCATGCATCGGAAGCTTCATTTCAGAACATGGTATCTAGTATCGGAATCATTGGGAGAAGAGAGCCTCTGCAGCCAGCCATACATTCATCAGTCGGTCCGCATCAGCATCCAGCACTACTTACAACCTTGTGAGCTTCAACTTCAAGTTGGCCTAATTTTAGGCACAAAGTTCCCATCACACAACCAGGCGGCCAGGAAGTAAGGTTTCTTGATGACATCACCTTGGAGCCAACTTGTCTTTTGTTTTTGTGATTAACCCCTCACGGCACATGAAAACTAGCTAGGGTGGCCTAAATATTGATGAAATCGGGGTTTGCTTGTCATGACCGAGGGGTCATGCGTAGCCCTGGGCACGAAAAACCAAAAACCGAGAACCGAACCGAAAAAACCGAACCGATCGGTTTCGGTTCCTAATTCGGTTCCAGAAATCCAGGAACCGAAATAACCTGGGTCAATTCGGTTCCAGGGTTCGGTTAACCGAATTAACCCGCAGGAACCGAACTTGTTTTCTTATTCCTCTTCATAATCATGACTTCATCTATGCTTGAAACTTGAATAAGTGTGTGTGTGGCTGTGTGCTAGTGTGCTGTACGGCTAGAGCCTGGAGTGGAGGCTGCATGTTTCATTTCATTACTGTTTGTTGTTTGAGTCTTTGAGAATTGCTATTTATTTGCCTTAGCATTTGAGAGAACAATCATATTGTGTGGTACTGTTTATTGTGATGCATTGCTCTTAAAATTGTCCCTGTTGAGTGCATGAAAATGAGGCAAAATGCTGCTGAAATTTTTAATTGAATGAGCTATTTTTTAAGTTCCTGAAAATTTCGGTTCCTTCGGTTAGAACCGAAAACCGAATTACCTCGGTTCCAAGATTTCTTAGGAACCGATCGGTTCCTTGTTCTGCTGGAACCAAATTAGCGGGGGAACCGAGGAACCGAACCGAACCGAACCGAAGAACCGAACGCACAGGGCTAGTCATGCGTCTGGCCTCCAGCACGAGTAGCCATGCATTAAGGGGTTGTTTGCTTCGGACCCAGTCCTGGACAATGCTGCGAGGCAGCTCAATCCAGCCCCAGGACCCAGATGTTCAAAATCGGACGTATGGAACCGCTGCCTAAACCAGGCACATGTTCTGGTCCACGAAGCAAATAGACCCTAACCACATGCATCCTTCTAACAGAGTACGGTATGCATCTTAATTGGCTCACATAGGTGACGTTCTAGATGACTCCTATTCACAATCCACTACTACGTTGTTCTTCTATCTTCAAAACCTTTAACAACCCCGCCTCCAATACAGACACATTGTTGCACACTTGCGCCGGTATTGGTGATCTACTGGACACCTATTCACACAACTACACTAGGGGTGCATATTTATAAGATCTGCAGATTTCACATGAAGCTAAGATTGCCAGCTACAGGTATGGTACAAATGTTCAAGCCATGAACAATGGGAGATTGGTAGGTGGTGCACTATTTCTGTACTTTATTTTTGCTCTCCATTAATCCATAGATGATAGATGCATATGATCTGCTGTATCCTGTAGTACATAACATTTTTAAGAGCTCTGGCATTTCAATTCAATGGCCATACTCATGCCTTAAATTAAATGGTACAGTATCTTCATTGATATGTACGTTTGAAAGACGAGAGCTTGAAGGTACTTCCATAAAATTTCACTGCATGAGTTGAAGTTGCTGGATTATATAGTGATTGACATTTTGTACTTAAAGTAGATGGACTATACAGTGATTGGCAGTTCATAGTTACTTTGATAAAAGCACCACAGCTCTGCAGTTGGGCATGGTGTCCTGTCTACTGTACGTGTAGATGTCCACTCACTCATTTCACCATGGAATCATTAGCAAATATACTAGGAACCCTACCAAACCATTAGGACCAGAAAGGGATGGACTGTTTTTTGAGATTTACACAAGATTACAAGAGAGAAACAGCAAAATCCTGGTTTCCAAATTCACTAGAAACTAGAAATGCTTTCTGCAGGGAAACAGAAACAGTATACCAAACAACTGAAACATCATCAAACTGGGCCTTCACATGGTGAAACGCTTACAACTTCCAGCAAGATGTTTTCCTTGTCTACTTGGAGGCGTATGAGATGGACCTTGAGACCACAACACGCTGAAATCAACCACTACACCCATGGTTCCAGAGTCGCGTTGCATTTACAGACAAAACAGGGTTACCAGGCCTTTCACCAATATTTACAGGACGTCGATTCTGTTCCATCAGAGAACTGTCGACGATTTGGTTCTACAGTTTCAAGAAGACGCCTTTCATGTGCAGGAAGCCAGCGGCCAAGCACCAAAAGACTATCTCCAGGAGGACGAACGCCAAGGTGCCCCATTGTTTCGACTGAAAGATGGCCTGGAGCAGAGATTCAGTAACATCCACCTGAAAGAGAAGGGGAGGTTTCCTGCATTATGTTTAGAACTTTTTCCTGAGAAAATAACAAGGGTAAAACCTACAACACATTACTTGGTATGCGCAAAATATTGGTGAAAGTATGAGAACATATAACAGATTTGGCAACACACAAGACATTTACCAGGTTGTTCTCAGGTGACCGCCAATAAAACCCTTGAAGAAGGGTGGGGAACAGCTCACAAGCAGCTAGAACATAGACTATAAGTGCATTCATGCCCATCCACTGGAATAGTACGAAGGGCTTCTTAATATGAATAACATCAACCTGCAAAATAGACAGAGCCTATGTAATAGGATGCATCTGAACCCTCTTTTTAGTAGTAACTATTGCCTTCTAATAATCTACTATTTTGTTACAATACGATGCACAGACTTATACAAACTAATGTCAGAACACAAATAGTCATACGAAAACAAGGGCTACAAAAAATTGACATCAAGAATAACATACTGTTCTTTAGTAATACTATCCAGAAATGGTTCAGCACTCGCAGTTTAACAAACGAAATTCAGATTATTAGAATATAAAACTTACTATGTAGTACAACAGCAGCAACAAGAACCCAGATACTCCTCCAGTGAGTAGCATGTAGCTCACTGTATACAGAGGCTTGCTGAAAGGCATGCCTTAAAACCAGCACACATACATGTATGTGAGACCCAGAAATTGAAGGGTTAGTTAATTAAAATCATAAAATTATGCATGGCACATTCTTGCAAATATGTGGTTACCTAATAATAGCACTAAAAACGCAGAGATCATCAGCACCACAGAAGCTAGCAGCCATATTAGCATTCGCTGTGAATGATTCTGCAGCAGAAGCAAGGTTAATTTGGAAACGACATTCCGTTACACAAATTTATTTTGTTCAATACTAAAGGGTTCCTATAGATAAGCATATGGTTTAGAAGGTACTGCATTTCAAGTGGCATACCTTGCAATGAATTAAAACATGTCCAAAGAACAAACCAACAAAGCAAGTAACCGCAGCCATCAGCGTACTGCAAAATCAAAATGGGATTTTACCCTGATTTGCCTTCAATAGATGTGCTTAGCTAATTTTGGTTGGGGCGAGGAACAAAGTATGGTTCATGTAGGATTAGATGTTTTTTCTCCTTGAATGGGCCATATGGTTATTTTACAGAGCAACAGATGACAACAGAATGTAGACATAACTACCTTAATAAACCCTCGGGATCAAATGGAGCCAGGCACCAGTCTGGTGCATTCGGAGGAAGTGGTCCATAATCAGGAGAATTAATACTGCATTCCTATGGGATGAAATTAAAAGGAAAAAAGAAGATAAGTTATGCTTAGGATATGGTATTATGAAATTTGTCCTATAAAAATTTAACGACTTTTGAGTGAAGAAGAGTAAAAAGTAAACATCAGTCCATTTCTTGAATGAAAACCTTTGTCCTTTTGTATACTGGGTTCTTGTACAGGTGATTTTCACCAAGCAAAACTCGATCGACCAAGCCTACTGCATTGCAAGGTGGTCCAAGACTACCTCTGACTCCACAATGGATCTGCAAATTACCAAAAACAAGTGCAACAAGGTAAGTATCATGATTAGTAATTTGGCAGTAAAAATAAAGGGAGTAGTGGAAAAAGCTTTCAACTACTCAATGGGTTATAATCACTTTTCTCCCCTAGGTTTTATGTTTTCAAAGCCGCAAACAACTGATGGCTCCCAAAAATGCTGGTTGGAACTGGCACTTAGAAAACCTGCTGATCTTCTAATTTACACTTCAACTAAGTTCAAATTTCTAACCTCCACATGATTACTGGCAGGGAACTCTTTCTAAGTTTATTGGTAACTGCCCAGGTTCTCAATCCCTTTCCAATCCTAAAAAGCATTTTTAGTGTAATTTCCCACACAAAAACAATATCAACACAGTGAATGCTAAAATTTGAATCTTAAAATACACCAACTACTTTTGCAGATGTAAGTACAAAAAATTTTAGCTATTCAGTCAACACAAACGGTGCCAAAGCATAGTAGGTGGAAAATACATCAACCGGAAATAGCTGAATTACAGCAGCTTAAGTACATCTCATCCTTTCAAACATATATACACATTGTAATCATCATGTTATTAAAGCTTTGAAAATTATATACAGTATCAAAAGCAGAAAATGTTGTCTCACATAAGACAATTCTTCATTATACAAGTAATTAGAATAAATCGAAGATTCTCTTCTTACCATCTTTGTTTCAATTGAATTGCTTGGGATTGAAAGGGTTGAATTGCTAGTTTGAATTTCAAATTCCCAGTTTGAAACATAAAGGCCAAATACCAAGGCAACATAAAGTACTGTAATAGCTATGGCCATGAACCTTCAGAAGATAAACAAATGTCAGTGTTCATATAAATACATTTTGGTTTTCATAATAAATTCTGAGGTACTCACACAACTAAACTCATATGCAGTACACCCAAACTACAAAGCTCTTATAAGTTGTGGCTAACTGGCTATACAGCTAAATCTTATGTAAACACCGCAGTTTGAACATGACATACATAATGACTCTTGGAAGTGACATAACTCTCACTCTCACACACACTCAAAGTAGTCACATGGCTGAAGGCTTGTTGTTTCTGCTGCAATAGCTTACTTATTCATTTACATAGTTGCATATGCATACGAAGTATAGGTCAGTTTGTGTATGAAGTATGAACTTACCTAGTGCAAGTTGACTGTTGTACTGCAATCAACAGTCTACAGCTACTGACATAGTTGCAGGATAAACCTGAAATACTAGCTTGCTAGCTAAGGAACACTAGAAATCTACCGAAAGGTCCAGACTACTATTTGGCTGCTTGATTTTCATCCTTGCAAAAGAAGTTGATATGGAGTTGCAGACTTCATGCACAAGACTCTCTGTCATGGTCTAGAATTTCAAAGCTTGCATAAATAAAGGATAGCGTTCCTAACAGATAACTAGACAGGTTGTTCTGAGTTATAGAAAAGATTACTTGATGGCAAAGTTCACTTTACTGAACCAAGGGAAATAATCATAGTGAAGAACTAGGACAGAAGTTCAAGTGTACATTACCGAAATGGTGAATAAGGATTTGTAAAAAAAAAAAGCATAGAAACAATCTTTTTCCAAATTAAAATGCTGCCCATATTGACTAACCACTCCATGAAGTATTTCTTCACAAATGATACAGGTGAATCCACCAAATTATTGTTGACAAGCCAAATCTCTGACATTGCTGTTACAAAGTATCCAATAGCTATCCTCTACAAGTACAAGAAGCATGATAGCAATAAGAAATCAAAAGTTTCAAACATTACGTGAATAGAAAAGAAATGGAATACACCAACTTAGATAAATAGGCTTGTTTATTATCACCTGCAGCACACCTAGCAATCGAATATGATCCAAATCGACACCATAAGTTAGTTTGTGTCGTCCATGAATGTATCCTCCTACAAGTACAAAAGAACACAAGGATAAACTCCAACCTGATAGGAATCCCACAAAATGGGCGGATGAGAGCTACTTGGCAAAGAACTAGCGATAAGTATAACCTTGCAAAATCACACCCAATATGAAAAGTTTTGAAGCCCGAATTGCAGCCTTCTTAGTTGCAGCTGTCTTGTTTGGCATTTTCTGCAGTCCAACATCTGCAACTGTCAGAGGTTATTTTTATCCTAATAAATGATTACATTGTGCACCAAGCACCAACCATCCAAGGAAGATATACAAACAAACTGTATTCTGGAGAGAGCACAACAGATGTAAAGAGTAATGTTTGTTCCTAGCAACTAGAGTGTAATGTGAAATCTTAGATCATACTTCATCTACAAAGTAGAACTAGCATCCCTCTTATATCCAATGATCATGCATCGCATCTTTTCAATGGTAACCATATTATTGTTTTTGGCATAGGAGCAGCAAGAGAAATGGTTTACAGAATTTCAAATTGATGAGGTAGCCAAAGTCAACGGATTTCACCAAGGATGTTTTCAATAATCAATTTCCCTGGAAAGTAAGATATGTCTGCAAGTATCTAGCCTTTATACTCAGAAAAAAAGTGTTGACTCCACCATTTGGCAATCGCAGAGACAGAGCTCAACAAGCCCTCTCAAATTTCTCCTTCCATTTGAGGGGAAATTGAATAGCTCAACAAATTCCCACCCATATGGTGGCATCAATTCGCAGCAGCTACTGGCCCAGGGTTCGGGATAACAAATCCAAAGATCCAACATTCTATGCAGATTTGTTGCTTCATTCATACTGTGCTCGAGCAGCTAGTAGTTAGTAGTTCAGCATACTACCTTGAAGACGAGTGCGGCGGAGACGCCGATGATGAAGAGGAAGGCGGGCATGACGAAGTCCGCCACCGTAACCCCGAACCACGGCGCGTGGTTGATGCCCGGCCACGCCCCGCCGGCGTCGTCCACTAGTATCATCATCTGCGCACGCAACCAGAGTCCACGCCTGAATTTCGGAGCCGCCGAGCAAAGAACCAGCATGATCTGGATAGAATTTCCACTCACGGCGACGGTGAAGCCGCGGAACACGTCCAGCGAGGCCACTCTCTCCGGCTTCCGCTGCTCATCGGGCTGCGCCGCCGCAGCATCCAGAGGCGGATGTTGAGGGGACGGGGGGTCAGTGTATGGGTGGATCTCTTCGGTCGGGGCGAGCAGGGGGCGGCGGCGGTCGGAGTCGTCACCGTCGCCGGCGATGGCGACGACGGTCTCGTCCATTTTGGATCTTCTCGCACCGTGCGGGATAGAGCGATGGGTTAAAGGGAACTTACTGTACCCGTCAAAATAACTATAGTGTAAGCTTTTATACATCAAAGCTCTCGTAGCTCAGTTGGTTAGAGCACCCGTTTAGTAAGCGGGAGGTCTTGAGTTCGACTCTCAACGAGAGCAGTGTTTTATAATTTTTTTTCAGGTTTTGACTCATTTTTTACAATTTATTATCAATATTGATTTGCTTTCCTTCAAAATATTGCATTCTTTTTTCAAGTTTTCACTCATTTTTTTCAATTTATCAACATTGATTCTCCAATAAAAAATTGTAGTTTTTACCAGCATTTTTATTCATCCATTTTGCCAGCATTGACTTTTTTATTCATTCTTTTTACAAGTTTTCACTCAGCATCTGGTTTCTTAGTCAAAACGTTTTTTTCCGTCCGTACTTTTACACGCTTTGCTCAGAATTTCTTTACCACCATCTGGTTTTTGTTCATCTATTTTTTAGGTTTTTAAACAACCTTTTAACAGCATTTTATTGGGACTTTCTAACTTAGAGTGGAATTCATAACATTTGGGTTCCTTCCTTATTTCTTTTCTACTCCTATATTATGATTTACTGTTCCATTCAGTTTTCACTACACGGTAAAAGAAACATGTGTCGTGCTTCACAATTTAGAATGTGGGTTAATTAGAACAGTGTCATTACAATTATTGCAAAGTTGAAAAACATCTTTACAATTCATATATTCTGAGATGTCATTATAATTTTACCGTACGCCACGTCCTACGTCTAGCATGGTAAGGCACCTTCAAGACGATGACCCCATAAGATATTTTTATATGGACCACAATGCCCTTGCCTCTTTCTTCTTTATCCTCTACCACTGGCTCTCAGGTGACCTTGCAAATGGGCCGGATAGGGAGGAGCACGCCCGGGAAGGAACCGCCCCCACCCTCACGAAAGATATCTATGGCCCGTGCCCTCGTGGACCCAATCGCACGCCGCCGAATAAGGGGACAACCAGCGAGCGTCGCACGCCCTCCCTCGCTTCCTTGCCACACAATGGCCTCGTGCATTGCAACCGCGCCACCGGTGCCCAAGCTCGTCAACTGCGTACCGAGCCACTCGAGTAGCGAGGTGTGTTAATTGTGGGAGGATGGGTCCCACTCGAAGGGCTTGGGGTTACTAGCGGCCCTTCCCTCTTCCCTAGGTATACTTGGCCAAATGGGCCAAGCTCGCTAGGCTGGCACTGGCACGGCACTAAAAGCACTACCTGAGCATGGCCCGCCCTGAGGCCCATCGTGCTTGTGCCTGATACAGCCCGGTGATAGTGTCGTGCCTAGGCCACAACTTCCTCCCACAGTGCCGGCGTGGGCACATCACGACTATTGGGTCATCACGAAGTTGGCTCGATTATTCTGTGCCGTTGGATGATCACCAGATAAATCAGAGTCGTTGGATTCAAAGCACAATTATATAAACACCTCCTCCTCACTCCTAAACCCTAACTTCCTACTCGCTTTCCTCTCCTTTCCTTAGCAGCATGCGTACTGGAGGCGGCTGCGCAGGTCGCGTTCATGCGGTCGAGGGGCGTCAGGCGCATCTACGCGGTTTGGGTTGCATCCCCGTGGTGGTGGCATGTCCCCACGGCAATGGCTGGAAGTGCGTCTAGGAGGCGGCGACACGTGGCTAGGGTGCGTCCACGTTGACGGCTGGGAGCGCGTCCGGGAGGCGGCGGCGTGCTGCTAGGGTGCCTCCGCGATGGCGACATCCACGACGACGGCGGCGTGCCTACAACGACCTCGCCCCGGCACGGCAGAGTCCCGTTAGGGCTATGCCTGGCCGAAGGTTAGGATTTGATAGCATTAGTTTTTAGTGGTAGGTGATGTATGTGTCGACAACAACTTTAGTCTTTCGAATGTGCTCATAGGAATAGAGTTTGCGTGAGTGCATGCTTAGAGCAACTCCAAGAGCCTCTAGAAATTTCAATCTCCAAGAGTCATTCAATGAATATTCTCTTTCTATATCTCTCGTGTTTCTAACGATCTCTTTGTATAGCTCACACAAGTTCTTAAGAAACATACTTAAGTAGTTAAGTTACAACACATTATTCAACAACTTATTCCAACACTAAAGTAAAGGTGATATCTAAGCACTAACATGAACACGAACACAAACATGAATAAAAGTAGAAGGGGTGGAGCTCGATCTTCCACGAGTCCTTTCATATTAGGCTAAAGATAAGAGCTTGATCATAACCGAGAGCGTGTCATTCTGGAATAATTAATATCCTTATATGGGTGTATAGCTTTTCCCACACGAGAATGAGGCCACCGCCCATAAGATCCATGGATAATTAAGGAGTTACTCATTGCTCAACTTTTTCCATATTTGGTCTATCCAATCAATGGCAGAGATGTGCACGTAGGAGTACTAACTTTACTAACATAAGCCACAGGTATACTCATCAAAGTTAAAACGTGCCCCAAGTAGGGAGTGGGTCGGGTTGACTAGACAGCTCATGGGTGTCTCGTGAAACTTGGCAAGCAAGTAATGCAGAGATATAGATAGATAGATAGAAACCTATACGTGTATGTAATCTTACATGGTTAGAATTTTTTTTGTAAATGAGTATGAAACCAATCTACACCTAATCGGGGGAATCAAACTATAATACTACCTCCTAGACTATGGGCTAGTTCGGCTGGTGGAAAAGCCGGCTGGTTTCGGCTGATTCAATAGTGTTCTGTGAGAGAGAATAAGCTGAAACAAGCCGAAATATGACCAGCAGAACAGGGCCTATATAGTAAGGGCCAGGGGTCTCAATCGAGAAACATCTTTTCCAACTCACACCAACGCCCCAGTAAATCTTTGCACGTAACTACCTTTGAAGGAGAACCCAAAATGAAGAAGTCTGTGACTTCAACTACATTTAAGCCCAATAAAACACAGAAACTAGGTTAGACTAGTTTTATCCTGACCGTGCTTTTGTCAAAGAAGCACTTCTAGAAAAAAAATGTACCAAACAGAGTTATATATCTATATATCTAATATTAAAGAGAAAAATTCTCTCCTCCAATTATTTATCTATTACTCTCTCTTGACCCATTTTTTGTGATCCACTCCTGGAGCATAAGAGTCCTAACCGAACCTACTAAGAGTAGTAATACGTGATTGATTAGACATAAGACTGCTAGAGGTAAGACTAAGAGTTCTTATTGGTTCAATGTCCCATTTGGGATCCGTGCTCATACGAGTTAGAATTGCATGTATCTAGTCATCGTAATTGACAAAATCTGATTTCTAGATGTATTGGAATAGACCAATTTCAAGACATTGAAACATATGACGCAAGCTGTACACTGTTAAGAAATGCATGGACATGTCTGCTACTAGTCTACTATACTTAATAAAAAAAATAAAAAGGAGAAAAATTATTCCTCTGTCTCTCGGTCTATCTCTCTCTCCTCCGTCCGTCCATGCCTATGCTCCTGACTCCCTTGAGCATAAGAGCTTTGGTCCGTTTTATTAAGAGTAGTAGTACGATGAATTAAAGATAAAAACCGTCATATCCGTGACCCATACTAATACAAGTAAAAGTAGTGTGCGTCTAGCCATGGTATAAAATTTGATTCTAAAGCATATTGAAATAGATGAAGGCAAGCCGAACCTACAACTTACTATGTGCATGTTTATATACTACTCCATTCGTTCCAAATTATAAGTCACTTTGATTTTTTTGGTATATCCATTTTACCATGCATCTAGATATAATAATATGTTTAGATACATAGCAAAATAGATGAACCAAAAAAATCAAAGCGACTTATAATTTGGAACGGAGGGAGTAACTTTGATAAGAAAACAATGAGTACATATGACTCTAAAGATCAGTTTGGCAAAGCTCTGGCTCGTGTGGAGTAGTTTCTTTTTTTTGACGTTTCTCTAGTAAAGATGAAACCCTTTTTTTAAAAAAAATGGTTGACAAAAAAAAGAACTAGTAGAGATGAAACCCCCTTTTTAAAAAAATGGTTGACAAAAAAAAGAACTCTAATAATAATTTTGTAATAATTTATATTAAGTTTATGAAACCTCAAAAGAAGTCATGTGTTTTAGGCTCTGGCTTCTCAATATAAAATTGGTTATTCTTCATATGCTTGTAAAGAGCTTCGAAAGAAGTTATGTGTTTTATGCTACTTCTCAATAAAAAATGGTTATTGGTCTTTTGAAACGCTTGTAATATGGGTGTCCGATCCTTACGGCTAACTAGAAAAGTACAAGCCGTAAAATCCACGAGGTGCAGAAGGTTTCGATACTTTCGTTCCGGAAGGAATAGCAAGCAAAAAGCTTAAAGAAAACTTAAGTTTTTGGACGAAGCCAGTTAAAAAAAAGAATCCATGGGCATTTGAACCCGAGCAAGAGCCGTTTGACAGTCCTCTACGCAAGAGCGGCGGTATCCGAAGTCATGGTAAAGGCCTTGCGAAGAAATATACTGCACGTCCATATTCACCCGTGCGAAACCGCCATATCTCCCTCCTTTCCAAATTAGGCCCGGTTTAGATACCCAAATTCACCCTCAAATTCCACTATAAAAAAGAAAATTCTCCATCACATCAAAATGTCGGCACATATATGGAGTACTAAATGTAGATGAAATCAAAAACTAATTACACAGTTTTGTTCTACTTTGCGAGACGAATATTTTAAACCTAATTAATCAATATTTGGATAATTATTACCAAATAAAAATAAAATTGCTACAGTGTGACGCGACGTTTACTATGCAAAATTTGCCTCCAAAGTTTGGTATCTAAGAGCATCTCCAAGAGTTTGCCAAAATTCACTTGGCAAATATCGTGATTTGGTAACCTGCTAAGATATATGACAAGTGAAAAAATAGACTCTCTCCAAGAGTTTGCCATTTAGACTTGGTAAAATAAGAAGAGGCCCGCTAAGCGAACGAAGAGCTCCGCTAAGAAACAAAGAGCCCCGCTAAGAAACGAAGAGCCCCGCTTAAATATGTACGTGAAGCCGGATGCGCGAGCGATGCACGCTAGCGCTTAGCGAGCAAATATGTGCGTGGAGGGGGGAGATTTGCCAAGTTGCTAAAATTTATCAAGTTAGATGTTAAACTGTTGGAGCAGAATTTTTCCTGTTTTGCTAAAAATAGATGGATGACAAGTTGATTCGGCAAACACTTCTAAACATGGCCTTACTCCAATGTCCCCGTACTACTGCTACTACCCCGTTCGCACCGGCCCTCGTTTGCTACCCCCAGTTGGAACGCCGCCGCCTATATAAACCTCCCCCACCTCCTAGACCAACTCCCTCTCTCCCCTCCCGTTCCCCAATTCGAAATCGAATCGGGTCGGTCTCGACGTGCGTGCGTGCGTGGCTGCGCGAACGACTCTCGACTGCACACCCCCCCGCTCCGCGCCGCCGCCGGGTCCCCCCCTAGGGTTTCGCCGCGATGTCGCTCCGGCCGAGCGAGCGGGAGCAGATGCGGAAGGGTAACTACAAGCAGACGGTGGACGCGGAGGAGAGCCGCCGCCGCCGCGAGGGCCAGATGGTGGACATCCGCAAGGCCAAGCGCGAGGAGAGCCTCCAGAAGAAGCGCCGCGACGGCTTCCCCGCCTCCGCCGCCGGCGCCGCCCCGCCCATGGGCCACTCCACCGCGCTCCAGCAGAAGGTGCGGCGCTGCCCCGGCCCGCTCGCTCCCGATCTGATCCGGCCCCCCTTCGTTAGGGTTTGGGAGACGGGGGTGGTACTCGATCTGACGGGTTCGGATCTGATTCTCTCCTTGTTGTCTGCTTGTGCAGCTCGATGGCTTGCCGGCGATGGTGCAGGCCGTCCTCTCCAACGACCCCGCCGTGCAGCTTGAGGCCACCACGCAGTTCAGGAAGCTGCTCTCCATAGGTGAGATTCGGATCTTATGTGCAGTTACCGTTTCCGGATGGATAGAGTTTAGGGGGTGAGATTTGGGCGGTTTGCCGAGTAGTATTAGGCCATGCGTGAGGGTATCTGGGTATGGCCAGTTCTAGGTGCTAAGGTAACTGTCGTATACGTGTCTTCTGTGGATTGCAGCCCAATTTACGAATTCTACTGCTTAAATTTACTGTCACCAGAGAAACCCCCCACCCTCTGGACTCTGCAACGTGCTTATGACCATGTGTGCCAGGAAGTTTTTTATTTTAAAAAAATTATGCTCCCGAAAGCAATTGGTTTCATGAATAATTATTCTATTTTTCCAGTAGTGTTCTGCTGGCTGCTGGGGCAATTATTGTTGTATCCATGTATTTATAGGTGTTTCAGTTGTATATACTTGTTTCAGTAATTTTTTAGACCGGTGAGGATGGGCTAAAAAAAGATATGGAGATGCTGCATGCCTCTTTTCATATTCTTGTGCATCCTAGATAGCAGCTTTGATTATCCTGTGGGATTTTTGTATTTGCTGGTGAATCTAGATGAGCCCATGATACTCCGTTCTTAACTCCATTGCAACTTTTATATAAAAGTTGTTAAGTGGTACCTTGCTGATTGACTTTTCTTTCAATTTCTCTAGAGCGTAGTCCACCAATTGAGGAGGTGATCAGCACAGGAGTGGTGCCCCGATTTATTGAGTTCCTTACACGTGAGGACCATCCCCAACTCCAGGTCTGGGAAACAGTCGCACTGATCAATCATATGACTTCACTTTATTTTCTCTCTTATTAATCGGTGGCAACTTGCTATGTATAACTTATGCTGCAGTTTGAGGCTGCATGGGCTCTCACCAACATTGCCTCAGGCACATCAGAGAACACCAAGGTGGTGGTTGAGAGTGGTGCTGTGCCCATCTTTGTCAAGCTCCTCAACTCCCACAGCGAGGATGTTCGTGAACAGGCATGCACTGAATTACAAGAGTTACTCTCTTCTAGTCTTCTATATGAGACTTATGTAGAGTGATGCTTAGGTTCTTTTTTTTTGTTTTTTTGTTTTGCAGGCTGTGTGGGCTTTAGGTAATGTTGCTGGTGACTCCCCAAAGTGCCGTGATCTGGTGCTTGGCCATGGTGGGCTATTCCCCTTGCTGCAGCAGCTTAATGAGCATGCTAAGCTCTCGATGCTCAGGAATGCAACATGGACTCTCTCCAACTTCTGCCGTGGGAAGCCACAACCAAACTTCGATCAGGTTTTTATCTGGGATTGTTTCTTTTTGATGTGTTGGCCAACGTTGATTCTTTGAATGATATTGTTTTGTTGATGCTTGAGTAGGTCAAACCAGCATTGCCAGCACTGCAGCGCCTTATCCACTCTCAGGACGAGGAGGTCCTAACTGATGCTTGCTGGGCTCTCTCATACCTATCTGATGGGACTAATGACAAAATCCAAGCTGTTATTGAATCTGGCGTATTCCCTCGCCTTGTGGAACTTCTGATGTAAGTGCAATTTTATATATATATGTTTTCTCTGCAGCATTCTAAAGTTTTACCATGATCAATGATTGAAATCGTAACACCTGAATTTTTATTTAGGCATCCTTCGGCCTCTGTACTCATTCCTGCTCTGCGCACGGTGGGTAACATTGTAACTGGGGATGACATGCAGACTCAGGTAAATTCAATTGGCAAGTTGGACCTCCTTTTTAATGTTTTCGTTTTTTCCCTACATTGATGTATATCCTGCTGTTGCTAAATTAATGCAAGTCAGAATGTGTTGTCATCTGTTAAAATCAGTCTACCCTTGTATTGATGTTCTTGACTCCGTGATGTAGATGCAATACTGGCCTAGACTAGATTTGAAAGCTTCTTTTGTCCTGGGTAGCATTGTAGATGTCATGGTGCCCATATGGGTCCATGCTGGTGTCAGACAGGGGGAAGTCGCATCAGCGTGTGCATTGTCATACTAGTTTGTTTAATTGGGGCTACAAGTTTGATTAAACAGTTTTATTTGCTAGATACATTATCTAGCAGTCAAATCAATATTGTCATGGAGCAGAAACTTGTACACACACACACTGGGAATCACTATATGTTAGTGTCTCTCCCCCTCTTTTCTTGTATCTATACTTCTGCCCTTTCAGGGCATCTCTCTATACACTTCGTGATGCTTCCAGCCTAAGTTACCTTATTGGGTCTCCTGTAGAGATGGATCTACTTTTTAAAAAATTATCCATACTAAGTTGATGTTGAATCAATTGGCTGATTTGTTAAATCTAAGGTTCTAGTTCCTTTGAAATTGTTCTTTGTTATAGTTTAAATGCTAGTTTATAAGTACAAATGCACTTTCACAGCACTAGGTCCTATTGGTTGTAGGTCTTGGCGATGACAGATTGTTAAGCTAACTTTTAACACAGTACATATAATTGGTCATGTTACCCCGCAAAAAAAAATTGGTCATGCTGTGTTTCAGCCTTGATGACAAGAATTCCTTGCCAATTTCATTGAAATAAATATTCAAAATTAGCTTTCCACACTGTTGTAACATATTGACATTCCATATTCCACTGAACCCAAGTATTTCTCCTTCCTGCAGTGTGTCATTGACAATCAAGCACTTCCATGCCTTTTGAACCTCCTGACTACCAACCACAAGAAAAGCATCAAGAAAGAAGCATGCTGGACGATCTCAAACATCACAGCTGGTAACAGGGAACAGATTCAGGTTTGTCTGCTTAAAGTTCTGTCGATAAATCAAGTCTTTTATTTACAATCATGTGCATATTTGAATTGAATTAGCTTATGGTATTTCTTTTAAAAGTTGGTGTTTGACTTGAAAATTATTTCAATAAACAAACATTTTCTCCCATAGTCCCAGTAACTTCAATGATATCACCTGGTTGGTTTCTTATTGAACTGCCTGTTCTGTTTGGTTTCTTTCCTAAATTACTACATATGGTTGCAGGCCGTGATCAATGCAAACATAATTGCACCTCTGGTGCAACTTCTGCAAACTGCTGAATTTGACATCAAGAAAGAAGCGGCGTGGGCAATTTCAAATGCCACTTCTGGTGGCACACATGATCAGATCAAGTATGTAAACATGTAGTTTTAACATTATCTTCTAAGTTTGTTGTATTATTTGTAAGCAGCATGCTTCATTTAAAAAAAAACATTTGTGATAACATTGGCTACTGTACAAAATGTAGGTACCTTGTTGCCCAGGGTTGCATTAAGCCACTCTGTGACCTACTTGTCTGCCCAGATCCCAGAATTGTAACAGTTTGCTTGGAGGGTCTTGAGAACATCCTGAAGGTTGGCGAGGCAGAGAAAAACCTTGGTGGGGGCGATGTCAATGTCTACGCACAGATGATTGATGATGCTGAGGGCCTTGACAAGATTGAGAACCTGCAGAGCCATGACAACACCGAGATTTATGAGAAGGCTGTCAAGATGCTCGAATCCTACTGGCTGGAGGAGGAAGATGATGCCATGCCCTCAGGTGACAATCCCCAGAATGGCTTCAACTTTGGGAACCAGCCCTCTGTTCCATCAGGTGGATTCAACTTTGGCTGAAGGTATGCTCTCTCTAGTGGTCTTGAGTAAAAAAATGGGTGGTGTAAGTATGGGTGTGAAAATTCCGATTTCTGATGTGATGTTGTACATGCAGATGCCCATTTGGAATGGCGACTGTGCCATTATGCCTTGGCTAGTGCTTGGGGCTAGTCAGAGGTGGGGTAGTCGCGTCATCCAAGTCGTGGTTGGGTTCCATTGGTCTGGTCTCAGGGAGTCGTCATGTCAGTCCCAGTCAGCAGCAGGGTCAGTCCTTGGGCTGCATCACCAGTGGTGCAGCTTGGTCAGTGGTCAGTCTTCAAGGTCAGCGGGTTGGATCCTTTGGGCTCTTAGCTCCCACCACCACCTAATGGTGGGAGTCATGGAGTCGCAGGTGTTGTCGGGAGTTTGGGTTTTGCCTCCTATATAGCATGAATGAATTATATTGTTTTACCTGTTTGATGAGGTAGAAAGAACCTTGAAAGATAGGGAATGTGTCGGTTTTTGTCAAAGTAGTTCCTGTGCTGTATAACATGTTGCAATGAGTATTGGCACAACTTATAAGACATAATGTCAAATGGGGTTTTGGGAGTCCCATTCTGGTCTCTGAGTCTAATTCATTGGTTTATTGTGTATTATACACAGGTTTGTGGTTCTGTCATGTCGTCTTGTCTGTTGTAGTCACTTGTCGTGTTTCCTTGCCTGTGTATTTGCCACTGTTTTGAAAGTTCCATGCCTATCAAGAACAGTAGAAGGCCAGGGGTATGTGTGACATTTTTATGAGGTTATTATTATATGGTTCCTAGTTTTATGGTGGAACCTGATCTATCGTTGTATGACCATGACAAACCATTGGAATTTGGTGTAGCAACTGAATGGAATGAAATCAAAGAATGAATTTCCGTGCATGTCTGCTCTGTTTCATCTATATCGTGTATGTTAACTATTTATAAAATTGTGCTTTGGGCCGTGGAGCATCTTGGACGTGTTCTTAATCGTGGCGATGCTTGTATGATGACATAGTCTGCATTGGATGTTCTCCGCTGCCCCGTTGTACTTTGTTCTCCCTTCGTCCCTTATTATCGGTCGCTGTTGGTGTACGTGAAGTTTAACTCGATTTATAGAAAATACGTATAATATTTATATCTCTAAATAAATTTATTAAAAAATTAGATTTAAATACCTTTTCAATGATTCTAATTATATACCATAAATATTAATATTTTTTAATATATATTTAGTCAGTTATTTTTTTGGATAGTGTAAATGATAGATATTTAGGAACAGACAGTATATGCGATGAATGCAACTAATCTCTTCCCAATCATGCTGGCAGCCCATGGCCCCAATGATTGGCGCGTGCATGTGGAGCGCCAAACGGTTGGGGCTGCAGATTGTTTCTGGCTCTTGGATTATTTAGATTAGGGGGTCAGGATCTAGTTTCCTGTTATGCCTAGCTGTCTGATGTCATTATTTGCCGTGGTAGGTCTTATCGCTGCTGCGACAATGCTAATAAGGTGCGACTGTGGGTGGGTGGCAATTGGCAATGGAGTCATGGCTATGTGCTCCCTTTTGTTCTCATCTTTCCCTCGATGTCTCCATTGTTTTGTTCTGTTCGGGGCCTCAGAGCCTGTTTGGTTTGGGGTCATTAAAGTTTAGTCACTAAAATACTAAACATCCCTACTAAAAAGGGTCACAAAAGTTTAGAGGTTTTGGTCATCAAAGGATAGTTAAAAGTCTAAGTTTTCTTTTGCATTTTTTAAAGTAAGGTCGCATTAAACTTTTAATGCAGGCAAATCGCCGGAGACCAGCGCTTACAAAGACTGGAACTTGGCTTATCAATTGTTCCTCGTAGCCAGAGTTCAACACACCCGCTCATGGGCAACTAAACAATCTGCCACTTTATTACAATTTCTCTTATAGAGGGACACTACAAGCATAGAAATCAAATTGCATAAGGTCTCTAATCTGATCAGAGAGCCAACATGACTTCGATCTGTTCTTGTTGCACTGATGCGTCTGTCTCCAAAACGATGATGGGTCATTATGGGACCCGAGGACGTCCTGGGCGGAATCCTTCCAGTCCGAACAGCCGGACGGAAGCCGTACGCCGAACACTGGGAGAGCACGAATTATCTCTAGCGCTTAGTTTGATCACTTGAGACTTATCTGTGATTTATATTGCATCCCCCTTGATAATACGATATACCTATACTCAAGATCAAGAGAATATAACCATTTTAACCATTTGAGTCTTCAATGTTTTCATATGTCATTTATTCTCAATATCACTTCATAAAAGGTTGCAATCATCTTGATCTCTTTTCTTTGAGCAAATACACCTTGAGCATATGACTTGTACCATTTCAATACATATGAGTTCAATTTATGGCTTCAAGTCACCCCACTAATGATTTGATCCTCAACACAATATGACTCCTCATAGCTCGATTATTACATCAACTCAATGCAAGTACTCTCTTCTTCACCTTAGCCATGATACCTCGGTCCTCAAGTCATTGCTTGCCCTTCACCTCCTCTTAGTCCCTCGAAGCCCTTTCCTTGCTATCTTCACCCTATCGAGCCATATATACTCAAGTCACATGGGTGAGGCGTCACGAGCGCGATCACGAGGAGTGAGGGGTGAGGCATTGCCGGCGCGACCTCGACCGCCTGAGCTGTCATCGGGTGGGTGGGATGGGCAAATGAGGGAGAGGGCCGAGGGACCGAGGATTTGAGGGTTATATATCTAGGGTTGTTCATGGGCTACTAGTGGGCTGAATTGATTCGGGGCCCAAATGGAGATCCGCGGGTAAAATTAAGAATCCGCCCCAAACCCGCTACATTTCAGGTATCCAAACCCGAAAACCCGTGGATAAAAACCAGACCCCGAAATCGAAATCTGCGGATATCCACTCCGAAGCCGACCCAGTGCCATCTTTGGAGCACCGCAACAGACGTACGTCACAGAGCATTCCCTGGACAGAGGGAAAAAGAAGGCCAGTCTCATGGGACACATGGCTCAACGCAACAGGCAGAAATATGTGAGAGGCTCCTGTGGGCGTGGAAGTGATTGTACTTACGGAATTTTACCAATCATGCATATTTGATTCAACTTAGCGTAGATGTTGATGCAAACTAATATATAAATTTATGTTGTAACATTATTACATTTTTGAACTTCAATATGTATTCTGATAGACGGCAGAACAAGCACCGAGCAGCGCTCGATTTTTTCAGGACGGACGGACGACATGTTTGATACAGTTGAGCAAGCACCGAGCAGTGTTCGATTTTTCCCACGCTCACTTTGAACTTATGAGTCAGCTATGGAACAACGTTTTTCTCTCATAGAATCAGCCAAAACCAGATGATTTGTAGGGGGAAATGCACGAGGAATCGTGGGACAGGTGCCAGACATCAGTTCGTCAACAGTAGGAGGGGCCCTGGTTGGCCTTGAATCCTTCCAGCGATATGGTATTAGATTATTATATGGAATGGAGGGATTAGCCGGAGGATCCAAACTGAAAATCCACACAGAGGCGGGAGCGTACGTTCCCTACGTTAATTGATAGCGCTAGGTGATCATCGACAGCTTGGGCTATTTCGTTCTAGGCTTAAAACCAATACGAATTGCTCCTATGATTCCCAGCGCTAGACCAGGGCAAGGGATCTATTTGTAATATATCAACCCCACAAGATCAAATAGAATAATGCTATCCTACGGTACGGCTGTGGACTCACCAAAAGAACAATACCAACTTTTCAACTTTTGATTAAGGGATCAGTGCCGGCAAAGCTACTGCTCCCTGCGTCTCAAAAAAAACATGTGAATCTCGTTTTTCAAGGTAAAAATAGTGCAAGTGTAAAATGACGCATGTTCCCTTGCTGTTACTTCTTCATAAACGTCGGAACTCAAAGACCAATCGACGTATCCAGATTGTGCGGGAGTGGGAGTATGATGCACTGTACGTACCACACGCAGCTACAGAAGCAACGCGACAAGCACACTGCAGTCTGCAGCAGCAGCGAAGGAAAGCTCGGGTGCCAAGGCATTGCTGGCTTGGCTTTCGTGGGAGGACAGGTTTACATGTTTTTCGAGATAAAATTTAAACCACAGGATCACATGTTTTAGGGACCGAGTGAGTACTTTCGGTAATTCTACGGTCTGACGCGGGGTAAAAAAATCGGATGCGGGACCTACACCACCACCACCTCCACGTATTCTTATCCACTCGTCCTCTTCTCCACTCATTTTCTTCACTAAGGCTGCCCCCTATTCGGTTGAGCTTATCAGCACGGCTTATCAGCCGTGGAACAATGTTTTTCTCTCACAGCAAATCAGCCACAGCCGGCTTATAAGCCAAAAAACAGCCTGCCGAACAGGGCCTGCGTTTAGTTTGCGAAAAGAATTTTTTTTCGTGTCACATCGGACGTGTCGGAAGAAAGTCAGGAGGGGTTTTCGGATACTAATAAAAAAACAAATTACAGAACCCGTCAAGAAACTGCGAGACGAATCTAATGATACTAATTAGTTTTTTTTCATCTACGTTTAGTACTCCATGCATGTGTTAAACATTCGATACGATGGATGGAGGCAAAAAAAAAATTTGGTAACTAAACCAGCCTAAGCTCCAGCTGCTCTCGTGTCCCCACCACAACACACCAGAGACGGAGTCCATGGCGCCTCGCTGTAACTTATCTTCTCTACTTAGGCACGACGTAACTTATCTATCCATATCTACCGTCCAATGTGGATCCCAAGGGTTGAGAAAGGCTGCGGGCAAGCAAGCCATCAAATAGAGGTTGCAGGCGCAGGACTGTCTTGGAGTTCACGGAGACGGCTGGCTGCACGCCTGCACGGCGGCGCCGGCAACAACGCGGAGGCAGGTTCGACGTTGCTGGCGGGCTCAACTATATGCGCGGTCACTGCGGCACGCAGCTCACGCGCCACGTCGTCGTTGGCACGCAGGGATATCTCGCCCCGCCGATTACCTCAAACACAGCCTCATCACATCCAAAGGTTCGTGGACGACGCCGACACGGGTGACGAACCGCTGCTGTCGGAATCCGCTGGAGGACGCTTGCATTTAGCAGAGGAGATGGCGAGGCGCCGCTGATCGAGACATGAATAATCGGCAGGATCGCTAGCAGCCGGCGGCACGGCACCGTACGTCCTCAAGGCACGCTTGATCTGCGCCCGCTGCTAGCACGTGATCGAGCTTCACACGTTCTTTGATGTTGCAAACGCTGATCTTCGATGTTGCAAATGTTGATTTCCTACGTTGGAGACGCTATTTTTGGATGTTGCGACAGACTACCCGGAGCGTCCGATGGGAAGTCACTTTACCACGCTGAAAATGTGGAGGGTACAGTACTTTACCACGCCCTTCCACTTTACCACGCTCATAAAAACACATGGGGGGGACTGTCCTTTTAATAGTGGGCGAGTAAAGTCATTTACCAACCATACGCCCTCTGCATGAATGATCCTAAACAGGACTGGCAGATGTAAAAGGAAAGAGAGTACGGGAAAGGAGGATAACGGAGCACACAACACAATAATATAAATGTATGATCTTCGTCCCGTGCCATATATATGCACCCTTCCTATGGCCATCTCGAAATCGGGTATTCAGAAAAAGAGGAGAGGAAGTGCAGGAGTAGAAAGTGAGGAAACAGCTGGGACGTTATTATGTACTTGTGTGCAACGAGGATGGAGAGACAGAATTGGGAACGGGAGGCATTGGGCAAGAATCGAGCCACATGTCTGCTCCATTCATTTTCTACTCCATAACGGTTCCTTCCTCGAGAGCTCTTGCTAGTTCGTTGCTTGTATCAGCGTGAGGCATAGACAACAAGTCCATTAGAGATACTACTCCATTCCGTTTTTGGTTTACAATGATTTTGCGCTCAAGAGCTCTTGCTAGCTCCGTATGAATAATAAAATTATGCGATATCGTTCACCACCAGTTCAAATGGCAGGTACAATGTTTTAAGCTTCTGTTTATTTAGCATTTCAAGCAAATTATTAGTTGGTTCCCTGCCCCGCATAATATATGCATATCATGGGACCGAATATAAGTGTCAAATCGTAACGAGATACTCATTGTAATGAGACTCGTTTATTCTGCTGGTCGTTTTCACGGCTAATTTCGGCTGTTTCAATAGTGTTCTGTGAAAGAGAATAAGCCAAAGTACGGCTGATAAGCTCTGGCTAGTTCGTTCCTGATAAAAGAACTAGATGCAGATAGAAGAGTGTGTTGGAGTGTCTCTTTTTCCTTTTTTTCTACCATACCATTCGTATACTCTTTTTTTAATCACACACACATTTGCCCTTACGAACACATGCACACAAGAGCTCGTCGGTGAGACATCACGGGTGGATGAGGCGGTGAGGGGAACAAGCATCGGAGCTAAGCCTAGCCTGGCCAAGGAAAAACAACAAATCCTTTCGTTCTTCTGAAGTCAGGCTACGGGCTCAAATTAAAGTTGGCTTAGTTGGACCTGGCTAGGAGCTATAAACAGACAACCAAACATCCAAACACACCCTATCCTCTCTTCTTGCTCGGAGCAGCTCACACCACTCCTTCGATCTATCTCAGGGCTTTTCAGCTTTTCTGATCTTTCAACTTTTCGGAAGCTGCACTGCACCAGAAATTTATTGTTTGTTTGAGCAACAAACAAGACCTCATTACTACGCGAGCTTGTAGCAAAGCAACAGCAGCGCATCTCTCCGCTTCTCCAAAATCCAAGCAGCAGGCTATGATCTGCCTTCCAAAATCAATAGAGCTGCTTCCTCTCCTATCGAACAAGCGCCAGCGGCAGCTTCCTGTGTCTTCATACACCTGTATTACAATTGATGGCCTTGTTCGGCTGGCTGGCTCCCAGCCAGCTAGCAATGCTTTTCTCTCACACCAATTCAGCACCAGCCAGCAGCCACCAGTCAGCCAGCAGTATTTTTCTCTCACAATAAATTAGCACCAGCCACCAGCCAGCCGAACGAGGCGGATGATCGACGTATTTGAGTCATACACCAACAAAGACAGCCGTGTCCGGGCCAGTGTCTTCCTTGCCGACGTACGAAACCGGGCAGGACAGAATAAGTAATATTGCATAAACTAGCGAACATTTATATTTGATAGCTTTTGTAAGCAGTATGTCAACAAGATACACAACCACTTTATTAGAAAACAATAAATTATGCTGCTGGCGACTTCAACCAATATAACACTAATTGAACAGCATGTTTTTCTTGATTCACAAATACTAACGCAAGTCTAAATAAATGTAGCACACTAACAAAGACAGAGAAATAAAGCAAACGAATATTTATTTATTTCTCTGGCATTCTGGAGCAAAGACATCCACTGCAACGAGAGCCGTCAAGCCTAGAAGCAAGGAACAAAATGAATGTCAACAACAGGCTAACATATCAGCAAAACCAATTTTCTCAAAAATGGAAGAAAAATGCTTTTATGTTAGAACAAAATAAACGTACTTTTTGACATTGAACAGTTAAACAAATTCAATATATTTCGCAGCAGTTAACTTTATCCCTAGTAAGAAAACGAACACAGCACCCTGGTAAAGATATGTCAACTATTATCCTACAAAGATATGTCAACTATTATCCTACAACTGCATGCTAAGCAAAAGGAGAACATCACATGAGATTTACTGAAAATGTTTACCAGACTTAACATTATTTTTTTATCCAATACACAATGCAGACAAAATATTTTTTATATACATCAACTTTGTTGGGTAACCTACCAAATCTTAATTCGGACATATAGGCTCTTTTGTTTTCATCCTAATTGCAATCATAATGCACCACAAAAGCGTACAATAGTTTTTTTTTAAAAAAAATCTTCTTGTAACCTGCGTATCTTTGTATTAAGACAAAAGGAGAGTACAACCGAACCCAATACAAAGGCAGACGCATCACCGTAGCAGCTTAGGGTCAGCAACAGTAGGAGTCAAAATTATTTGCAATCATGATAACGAAAACACACCCATGCGGTTGATAGTTTTAAACTAATTAATCATTGCTATGTACAATGTTGTGAAGTGCACAAGAATTATACATCTGGCAGATAACAAAGCTAAATACAGAACAATATATCTAAATTCCCAAGAAAATAAACTATACACATAATGCTAGATAAGGGTAGGCACAAAACCCAATACCCGAAAAACCCGAGCCCGAACCCGAAGTACCCGACACCCAGAAAAACATGAATATATCTCGGGTGTCAAGTCTGAGAACCCGAAATTAGTTTAGGTAATTCGGGTTTAAGACCCTGGTATCCGTATAGTCCAAAAAAAAAACAACTTTTTAGCCCAGCATCAACTTTCAGCCCAGCCCAACCCCACAGCCCATGTCGGTAAATAACCCTAACTATTTAACCAGTCAGCTAGCAGCTAGCAAATCCCTCACGTCCACCCCCAACCTGCAGCCGCAAACTTGCTCGGCCTCTCTGCCTCTCGTACAGATCCTGCGAGGAAATGAGGCACCAGTCGCAAGTCTGATCTCCCTCCCCTTCATCGCGCCCCTCTGTTCCTCTCCACCCCTCTCTCGAACTTGTTCCCTGTCTCAATCTCCAGCTACCTGTTCAGCTCAGCAAGAATGAAGAATGCATTGCAAGCTTTTAATTGCTCCAATCAAAACCATCATCCATGTTAATCAGAGGAAGGGGATGGGAGCTAATCGTGGCAAGAGTCCACAGATGAGTCAGGTGGCTACAGGTCGCTCTTCTCCACCAGCACGAACCGTGGCGATGACAATGCCGCCGTGCCCCTATTGCTGGCTCGCTGCTGGCTGCAAGGTATATGTATTGTATTTCTGTAGGTCGCAGCCGGGCAGTTCAGGGTTACCCGAACCCGATTTTTCGAGTATCCTTTTCTCTGAGCGAAACTCGAACCCGATTTTTCTCTGAGCGATTTTTCGAGTTTACCCAAACCCAACCCGAAATTTTTAGGTTACCTGAACGCCCACCCCTGCTGCATATTATCAGCATGACGTCAACCCATATTAACACTGAAATATAATAAAAGGGCAGGAGGGCCAAGCTTCTTTTTTTTCCGCAAACGCGCACTATAGCACGTATTTCATTAAGAGGAAGTAGACAACCAGACAAACAAGCAGACCTCCGCGACGGTTAACCAACGGTTTGCCGAGCGAGGAGGCCAAAGAAGGGCCAAGCTTCTAAAACACTGATTTAGCCAACTGATGCTTTAAAACATCACAACATTACAATTCATCCAAACCACACAACATCTAACTACTTTAGTCACTAAAGTAACTAAATTTGTACAGAGCACCGAACCAAATAGCACAACTGTGTGATGCGTGAATAATAACAAGCAAGACGATTATATGAGAAAAAAAGTGACATGAACACATACCCCATAGCGCAGTTCTTGTTTCACCAACCAGACAGGCTCTGTTTCAGCACAAAACATGAGTCCTTTATTCCTACAGGCAGAGACAAGGATTCAAGTTAGCTTGGATTTGATGAAAGACTTCTCCCCAGCAGTATCATTTAGTAGCATGTATCAAATAATATGAGAATCACGTCAACTCCTCAAAACAATCTGTGGAAGCTAAACATTAAAGGTAGGCAGTTGAGTGCTCTGACTTACCAATACTTCCTACGGCAACATGTAAAGATATGATGGATGAGTGTATGGGGGCTGGGTGGTGGTCTTTGGAAAATGTTTCCATCACTGGCAGGAATCCAGATGCCAGTACCTAGGTCATATTGCTCAAAATAAGATGAATCTTCAGAATCATGATTGATCGGCAAACTATGCAAGCAGATGACAGAGTTAGGTGACATGGACAGAAGGTTCTTACTCCCCTTGTTTGGTGAGAATGAGACACAGAGACAACGTTCACCAACGAATAAGGTGTGGTTACCGATGCTCGTAACGGGCTCAAACTTTCCATTGACAAGGTCAGCAAGTCTGTAGATTACCAGCTTTGAACGAGAAGCATCACTGTAGGCAACTAGCAAGAGCTCTGAGCAACACTCTACAAAGTTGAGGATGTAGAGATATTTTTCCATTGGGCATTCAGCAATCTTCACTGGCAACGGTAGATTAGACAGTTCCTCAGCAGCGTCTTGGATTGGTGGATTAATCTGGTAGATGCATAACTTACGTACACCCTTACGTACAATCTGCATCGCGTAGAATTTGCCTTGGAAAGACACGGGTTTAAGCAAAGGTTGGATCTTCCAGGCAAATAGAGTCCACCGCTGATCTCCAGTGGTGGCATAGGCTACACGGTGCAGAAGGTCAAAAGCCAGCATAACAGTGATGGTTCCAGTGGAACTGACGGTAACAGAGGAAGCGCGGACACTCATGAGTCCTGTGCGCTTGCTTTGCTCATTGTAGCGGTGGGTGAATTCAATCTGTGGCAGGAGGGATGCAAGTGGTGGGAGCTCGGCGACATCGCCAGTGAAGGGGTTGAGGAGGCGAATGGCGGTGTCGTGGTCGCGGTGCAGGAGTAGTAGGCCGTCGATGGAATCAAGGATGACGTGGTCATCCAGGAGAGGGAGGTGGGCGCGGACGAAGGCGCCGGTGGAGAGGTTGAAGAAGCGAACGAAGCCGCCGAGGTCAGGATGGCCAGGATACAAGCCGTGACCCTCCGGCAGCATCATCCATCGGCGCGGGTGGAAACGCGGGTCGAGGACGCCGCGCCTGCGAGGGCGGACGGTGCTTGCTCTCCAGTGGGAGCAGACAGCGCGGAAACGGACGTAGTCCGGCAAGTCGCCGGCCAGCACCCGCCACCCGATCAGCTCCACCAGATCCTTGTCCAACGACGCCCAATCCACGGACATCTTGCCGGCGTCGCTGTACGTCGTCAGGCGGCGGAGCTTGCTGTACGGAATCATGGGCGAAGCTCGCAGCAAAATATGGATCTTCAATCGGTAGCAGCAGATCGATCCGATTCACGAAATCCCCCCTGAAAATTATAGTGCCAGAATATATTGGAGATAAGAACGGATTCGGATACAAACGAAAGAAATATCGGAAAAGACTTACGAGACAAAGGCGGAATCCAAGGTCAGTTGTAGAATCAAATCAGAATTAGCGTGCGACTTGGCGGCGGTGAGGTTGCAGGTCGGCGAGGCTGCAGAGAGATTGCTCCAGAAGGCCGGCGGCTGGGAGATGGATCGGATCGGTTAAAAGAGTGGAAATCGAATCACAAAAGGAAGATGAAGGGGAGGAGAGCCGCTCAAGCGCCGCGTCTCCGCGATCTGCACGGCGCCAGCGCCGCCGCCCCTCCTCCCCCCTGGGCTGGTTGAACCAAGGGCCCAGGAAGCCCATTATTCTTCTTTTTATTTATTTTAAGGTGCGTTCACTTTCCATACAAACCCATACTCACCCGCTCCTCCCTCGGTCGCACTCCCTCCATTTCGCCTTGCTCGGCCTCACGCGAACCGCAGCAGCCGCCACTCCCGCCTCCGCGCGCTCGCCACCGCTGCCGCGTGTTTCCGGGCCGCGTTCTGCCACCGGCCGGCCGCCTTCGAGCGATTGCTCGCGCGACCAGCTCCGCCCTATCCTTCTCTTCTCCGAACGCGCCTCCACGCTCCGTCTCTGCCCCGCGGTAAGGCACCATCTCACGCGCCCCGCCGTGGCACCATTCCGGCCACCGCGCGCTCACCCCGCCGTTCCGGCGTCTTCTCCCCGCCTAGCCGCTCGTGCGCCGCCCCTCGGTGTTCGTCATCGTTACCGGATCTCCGTGCGTCCCTTCATCGGTCCCCGCCCGGCCGGAGCAGCCCGCTAGCCGCCGGCGGACATCACCGCCACCGCGACGTCGCAGCCGCGCGGCCGCTCCCCGCGTTCCACCCCTCCCCCTCTGCCTTCTGGGCCAACGGCCTTGGGCCGAGCCACCGAGCCGGGCCGCCTCTCGTTTTCCCGCGCGGCGCTCCGGCTGAAATCGGCCGTGGGCCGGTGTTTTCGCATGGGCTAGCCCGTTAAGCGATTTCAGAAATGGTTTTTGATTTTCTATTATGTTTTGGGAAAAGAAAATACTTTAGAAAATGTTTGTGTACCCTTTTTAGCTCCAAAAATTATGAAACAAATTTTGTAATGTTTCTCTTGAGTAGATCTACAGTTTAAAAATATTTCGTGTTAATTTTGTGACACTTTTCTGTGTAAATTTATTTAATTGCTATAAATGTTGATATCTTAGAAAATATGTAGTAAATAAAATAATAGTGGGAAAAATGTGATTCTTGTTGCATTGACCTTCCTTAGTGATGTACTTTCTAGGAAAAATACTTGTGAAGTATGTTCTATGAAAGATTATTGAGGTGTAGTTCAAATGCTTTTAATTGATAATATTTGTTCTTTTTAGTAGAGAGCTAAATTTGTATAAAACATACATGTGATAATTTTTGTAGTATGTTAGTTTACTGTAAGTAACATAGAAAAAATGTGAAATCTATTGTTTGATACTTTTTCTAGTACAAAATAATTTCATGTTCATATTTATGATATAACTTGTTTATTTTGTATAGGCAGTTTTACATATTCAATTCTCATGAAAATTTAGTAGTAGGTTAGTTAGGGTAAGAGTAAGCTACTGTAATTTTTGTAGATTTTTATCTACACCAGAAATAGGTGTTGTTGTGTAACCCTAGTTAAATAGGGAATAAAAGATTATTCTTTATGAGAAATTAAGAGTAATAAAATATGTTTGGTGTATCTTTGAAGCATCAATATGCCTTGCTAATGTTGTTGGATGGGTTAGGTTGGTAAGATTTGGTAACTTAGGATCACTTGTATGTGTAGATTATATGCTAACTAGTAGAATAATAAGGTGCATGTTTTAGGGTACATGTTCTTTGATGATGTGGACTACCTTGTAGAAGATGTAGTTATATCTAAACTGCCCGTTCTATGTGCTCATCTACATATTATATCATCAAAGCATTCCACCGTAATCCGATGCATCATTCGCATGTTTGCTTATGCACTTGCATCATACAAGATCGCAGGAGGAGTCGCAGGTAGCAGTACCGGAGGAGCAGGCTTGGACGGATCAGCAGGAGCCCCAGGCACAGGAGGTGCCCGAGGAAGAAGAACCAGGCGAGGAGCTACCCGAGTGCGTAGACCACCATCCTAGCTTATTCGAAAGAGGCAAGCCCCGAAGCATTCTAAGTCTCCTACTTTATAAAAGCAATTCCTTGTTACATGAGTTATAGTTATATATACTGTTGCATTAAGTTATAGGAGTTGAGTAAAACCGTTGTTGCATTACTATCCTTGTCTACCGGATTACCTTTTACCTTGTTAGGTCAGGATCGAGTAAATTGCTTAGCCATGCTTAGACCGGTAGAAGTCGGGTGATTTCCTGTCACCTGCGAGCTATAGGTGAATAACTGGTTATGGTTAGCTGTAATTGTGATCATGGAAAGTAACCAAGTGTTGGTAGATAAAGGAAGATCGGGCGGAGTCTTATAGGGTTTTGGACTATAGTGATTCCGTCTGTGTCGATTAAGGACCGATCGCTGCTCGTCCCTCTTGTCATATTGAACGCATGCCTCACATTTAGCTGGCCGAATAAAGTACCTTTCGACCGCGAAGCTAGTGACACTATTTCGAGCCGGGATAAACTCGGGTTGGCAGACCGGTGCTGAAGGGGTGTAACGGGGACGCGAAGAGTGAGCCCAAGGTGCGTCCTGGCAGTCGGACAGTCCCTGGGTAGTGCGATCCATGATTGTTATTCCGCGGCTTCTTGGAAAGTGTCATTGGTGATCTACGCGACCCTGACGGGGAAAACATGGTTTATGTGAGGAATAAATCTCCAGCTGGATAGGAATTCGATTCGAATCGCCGTCGCTCCCGGTTAGTGAGCACTTGACTCGAGCTACGGCATCGTAGTAACAATAATGGAACACTGGTGGTTAAGTGAATAATGTTAGAAATGCTAAACCTGTTATGGTAATTGAGACGCTGCTAATGAATCAAGTGGTTGCTTTAGCAATAGGTGCCTACCTAGCATTGAATAGGTTATAATAAAAATGTAGCAAAAAGTACTAGTGTAGTTTTTCATAACAACTCATGCTTTTCGCAAATGAGTCAAGCCAGTCCACTGTATAAAGCCTTACATGCTCCTTGGTGTCCTTTATTTCTGGTTTATGACGGGTAAGTCTAGCTGAGTACATTCTCGTACTCAAGGCGTTGTTCCCATTGTTGTTGCAGATGGTCAGATGTACTATGGGTACTGCTCCAACTGTCTGTATCCGGCGATGGGCGACAACTAGGACCTTGAGCAATGGTTACTCTGTTCGTCTTATCTAATGCTTTTGTGGACCGTGACTGTCTCCTGGCACTGTATTTGAACTAAGTGTGTGTGTTAAAACTATTTGCTTCCGCTATGTTATTTTGAACTGTGTTGTAATAACTTTTATTCTGAACTCCGATGTATTCAACTTCTGTTGCGAACTCTATGTAACATGTGAACTGTGGCTACTAAATCAGTACGATCTTGGTTGTATGTTGGTTGGTTTGAAATCCCTCGTGATTTCACGAAATCTCGGGTTATACCGGTTTAAGTTTGGTAAATTATCCGCCTCGGTGGAAGATTTTCTTACTTAATCTCGTATAATCATGTTGATCCGTTACAATAACCCGGTAGTCCGTGAAATCACGACGAATTTCAAACCAACTCACATACCAGCCAAAATCGTAATAAGTTTAGCGGTCACCATCACAAGTTACATAAAAGTTCGCGTCGCAAATACATCAGAGTTTAAACATAGTTATTACAAACCGAGTTCAAATAAAAGTAGCGAAAGCATTTAGTTCAAACCATACACACTCACACAGAGTTCGAAATAAGGTGCCAACTCATGATCATCTCCAACAAAAGCATCAGACGAGACGTAGGGAATGACCACTGCCCATGGTCCTAAGCTTCGCCCATCGCAGGGTAAAGGCAGTTGATGCAGTAGTCGTAATACATCTGCCCATCTGCAACAAGTGGGAACAAAACACTGAGTACGAGAAGGTACTCAGCTCAACTTACCCGATATAACCGAAAATAAAATGACATCAAGGATCATGATAAGCTTTATGGTGGGATAGCTTACTCATTTACAAAAAGACATGTTTAATATTAACGAATCTTTTACAAAAGCTTGCATCAAGTTAAATCTTTATTAACCTGTCAATTATATTTGCACCTGTACTAGAGTAACATGTAATTAAGCAGGTAAGTATAACCATTGATCATTAACAACCTTCATCATGTCATATTCCACATAACTGTCCAAGTGTTCCATCAATATTACTACGATGAAGTAGCTCAAGTCAAGTGTTCACTATCCAGTGAACGATGGCGATTCGAATCGATTATTAACCAGCTGGTAATTTATTCCTCACACAAATCTCACTCACCGGCTAAAGTGAGGTATTGGTCACCGAGTCAACCATTCAGGTAAAGTCGCGAGTTTGCCAGGAACCACATGTACCCGGGGGCCGCCCGACTACTCTTTGGCCTTATCATCGCGCCCTCGTATCCTGCCACTACTGCTCTGGTACAGTGCGTTGCGGGCAATCCACTCGGTCCGAATAATCTCCCAGCTTCGCGGTCGAAAGGTACATTATTCGGCCAGCTAAATGTGAGGCATGCGTTCAACATGACTCGAGGCCCAACAACGGTCGGTCCTTAATCGACACAGACAGAAAACACTACAGTCCGAAACCCTACAAGTCTCCGTCCGGTCTCAAATTCAATTCGACACTTAGTTATTCCCATATGACATACTTTTTCAAACAGATCCAGGTAATTACCTATAGCTCGTAGGTGACAGGCAATCACCCGACTTCTACCGGTCTAAGCAAGCTAAGCATTTCTTGACTGCGAATACCAAGGTAACAAGGATATGGTAGAGCAAGGGTAAACAAGGTATAATGCAGCAGCAGTTGCAAACAACTCCTAAACGTAATGCACCAATTAAGTAAAGCATTTAATAAAATATTTGCAAACCGGGAGAGAAATGCTCTAGGGCTTTCCTCTTTCGAAAGAGCTCGGACGGTGGTCTGGGCACTCTGGAAGATCCTCACCGACCTCCTCGTCGGCTTCGGGCACCTCCTGCTCTTGCACCTCGGGCTGCGCTTCCGGCTCCTCGTGAACTGCTGCTAGGGTTACTTCCTACGATCCTGTATGATGCAGATGTATAAGTGCTCATGCCTAGGTGCATTGCAGAGATGGCATGAGATGATGATGATGAATGAGATGTAGATACACAGGTTTACTTTATTTAGATTAAGTGGAATTACAACTCTTCTACAAGGTAGTCTACATCATCCAAGAATATGTACTCATAAACTACCACCAACATTCTCTACCATACAAAGTCACCCTAGCACCCCAAGATGCTTCAAAGATACACCAAAGCAAAATTTATCAACTAATCATGCATTAAAAATGCTAATTTAAACCCTAGTTGACAATATGTTTGAACAACAACACTTATTTTGGTAACCTGGAAAAATCTGATAAAATTACAGTGGATTACTATCATGTACATCAGCATGTCACAAAAATTTTATTGCATTTGGAGTACTATAACTGCCTACACAAAATTAAAAATCTAGGGCCTAAAAATGAGCATAAAAATACTTTATACTATGGAAAGTATCAAACAACAGATTTATCATTTTTTCTAGATTCTACACAGTAAACAATCACTGTATAAAAATTATCACTTGCATGTTTTATTTATATTTTTCTATCTAACAAAAATAACAAATATTAGCAATAAAAAGCACTTGAACTACACATAAGAATTTTTCTACAGAACATGCATGATACATATTTTTCCTAGAAAGTACATTACACAAAAAGATTAACAAACTTGAAACCATATTTTTCTGAGTTTTCTATGATTTATTACATATTTATCAAGAAAACAGCAATTTTAATGATTAAATAAAAACCCTACAGAAAAGTAGTACAATATTTACATGCAACATTTTTAGATTGCAGATCTAGTCCTAAGAAGTCCATATAAATTTATTTCACAATTTTTGGAGCTAAAATAAGCAAGTTATGGATTTTAGAAACCCATTTCTCATTTTCTGGAAAACATTTATTTAAATCCCTTTTGAAATCCGACCGTTTAGCGCTACGTGCACCCACGAACTGAACATAGAGAGCAAAATGCGAGACCGACAGGTGGGCCCGTGACCCCACTCGTCAAACACAGAGAGAAAGAGGGAGACGCCGGCGTCCATAGCTCGCCGGTGGCGAGGTCTCCGGCCAAGCCAGAGGCATCACGCGAACCACCTCTTGATTGCGAACCCAACGGTACACACGGGGTGGCCAGCGGAGCTCGGAGGACCGGTCACTGCCGTTCATGGCGGAGCGGTGGCGCGGGTGACCGCCGGCCGGCCAACTCCGGCCATGGAACGGGAAAAAGAAGGGTGCTCGAGCACCGGTGAGCCAAGGCGAACAAAATGCGCGCGTTGGAAAGGAGTGAGGTGGAGCGGAGAGGTGCGTTCCACGGAGCGGACAACTCCGGTGAGCTCGGCTGGAACTCCGATGAGCAATTCACGCGAAGGAGAGGCTTACCACGGCCGGTTGAGGTGAGCACGGGCTGCGCCAGAGGTAGGGGAAGCTCAAGGCGAGATGGAGCTGCTTGCGGTGAGCTAGCATGGCCGGAACGGCAACGCCGGCGATGACGGTCGCGGTGGCAGAGGAGCGGGAGTTGCGTTCAGAAATAGAGAGCACGTGGGGGAGGAAGGAGCGGGCGTGGGGGTTAAGACGCGGTCGGGAGCGACCCTAGACGCATTCCCGTCCAGGTGCGGGGGCTCCGACCGGGCGGCCAGTCGCCGCCCACGGTCGCCGGTGCGACGCGGCCACGCGGCGTCGCGAGCGCGCGGGTTGGCGAGAGCACACAGGCAGGGCGCGGTGCGCGGCGTGAGCTCGGTCCAGTGGACCGTGGCGCGCGGGGTGAAAGGTCCTTATTTGGTTTTGGTAATTGAGTGACAACCTTAGGTGGACTAATTGTGTTTAATGTGAGATACACAGGGATTAGTCCACAGGTAATGGTGTCATGAAGGAGCTCATTGCATATGAGACATGACATGGAGTCATGTGACCAAGGTGGCAAAGATCAAGATGAGGCTTGGCTCGACGGATCGGTTGCAAGTGTGAAGGGCAAGTCAGAGGCTTTGGAGCGATGAACCGTGAGGCGGTGAAGCTTGGGCAAGACTTGGCGCCGATGGACCGACGCAATGGTGAAGAGCAAGTGAGGTCAAGATCGATGGACCAAGGTCACATGATGATATGAAGTGGATCATATCATTTGTGATATGGTTGGTGCATGTGTTGCATCAATGTCGGAGGAGATGGAGTGGAATGCGCAAGGCAAAGGTATAACCTAGGGCATTTCCATTTCACCAGTCATAGGTGTGTAGAGAAGTTGATGACCGGGTTTAGGATCGATGGCCGTACTATCAAGAGGGGCAAACTTGTTTGCATATCGGTCATCTAGTGCCACTTGAGCGATCTAACTTTGCATATGTGCTACGATGGAGTGGCGAGGCAAGTGGAGTGCCTAACTGTCACACTCCAATTAAAGGACAATATAGAGTGCATACATCTTATGTGCGCCCTAGGAGTAGTCGCACACATAAGCCGACAAATTAACAGGAGTATCATCACTGAGTACATACATAACGTTATTACATCACGTAGTTCTTACATAACAAGCGGAAAAGTAAATAGCAACTCTCAGGCGTAGTGTCTGATCCACAGGGAAGGACGACTGGTTGACCCAAACCTAGAAATCTTCCGGGAAGTCCTCGTAGAAACTGTCATCTGTTACCCATCCGGGATTTTTATCCAAAAACAATATAGCAACAAGTGTGAGTACATTTGTACTCCGCAAGTATAGTATGAGGATTCATGAGGCTCAAAAAGGTTAGACACGGTTGACTGCAGTTAGCACTTTTAGTAATTCAACATTCCATTATTAATCATTATTAAGTTATGCTCAAGCTCCCATTTATCCCACATGATCCACTACTAGAATTAAGAAGAGAAAGCATCAGCGTGATCTCATTTTCATCATCATAGTTCATCCACATATCAAGTAACCATTTATTCTGTGAGTTTTTCGGGCCGCTCGTATCCGTGAGCACGGCTGTTATAACAGTTTTAACACTCTGCAGAGGTTGTGCATCTTTACCCGTGAGTCGTGTTACCCATATGCCCGAGGCCCGTCGACCCCCTAACACTTCCAAGGTGAGCAGGCAGGGTACACTATGAAGCCTTCCATAGGCCTCTTCTAACAAGTTAGGGCCACGAGGTTTCCTCAGCAGGCAGATATAGAGAACCCCCCTTTCGATGGCACAATTCCCGCAGGCTATACACATCTGAACAGAGGCAGTTCTATACCCAACGTGGCAAGCCCCTCTTGCGCCCTTTTGGGTAACCTCTAACAAGTTAGAAAAGATCCTACTACTGAGCTAAAGTCAGAGCCATTTAACTCCCACGGTTGCACTGTAAGTCCCAGCTTTTGCCCTACAGATAAGTCCTTACGGAGAGTTTAGGGCAACATGATCAACATCATTTGCACCATCACCCTATAGTTCCATCATTATCATCATGTTTATCCGTTGGTTCCATTAGTCCTAGTGTAGATCATGTTTAATTAGAGCACTAGCATTCTACCCATATGCAAATAATCCCCATAGGAATCAAGGTACATGTCATCAATTTGCTAGGAAGTCCTTATAATTGAGCAATATTAGACACATGCATAATGAATATGTTATATAATGAATAGGACAACAAGGTAGGCCCATGCTATACTTGCCTTGGTTCACGAACTGTTGCTGGTCCTGCTGCTCCTCGTACGCATCCGGATTTCCGACGTACTCCTCACCGTCTGAACTCGAACAACACGAAGTACAATACGCAATTCGGAGCAGACATACAAGCAAAACATAGCTACTATTAGAACAGTACACCAACAATAAATAAATCTGAATAAAATGTTTACCAAAATCATCTACGTCTCGCTACGATCACATTGACGCGAATTACACGAAAACGGAGCTACAACGCAAAAGTTACGCGCTAAACAAGGTCCCAAAACTAGCTATTAAACTAGACTTAATTGAGAAACTTAAAAGCTTCTAACAGGTCTATCAGTGGCACTAATACGTAGATTACAAAATTACGAAACTAACGCAAGTTGAACGGGTCGAATCGGAGCTAAAACGACGATTTTATACACGTTTTACTGCAGTGGCAATTCTGTAAATAGATCAAACTATTTTCGGATTTAAAATAAATCAAAACTCGGATTTATTCAAATGGCCGAGGACTGCGGGTTCAATTATATGAAAGTGGGGGGGGGTCTCTTTAACAAAAAGACCCGCGAAGGGGTATCGGCCAACCAGGGCCGTTGATCTAGAGATGCACGGTTAAGAAAGAAAGGGGGGAGAGGAGAGAGGGCCGGCCGCCGGAGCTAGGGGTGAACGCGGCGGCGCCGCCATTGCCGCGGCGTGGAACTCGCCGGCGTTGCTCGCCCGGGCGCTACAGGGCGTCATTTTCAAAAATAAAAGGTCCGGAGCGAAGAGGGGAGAATGGCAAACCCATCTCGGGGCAAAACGCGGCGGTGGTAGGCCCGAGGGGCACCCGCCATGGCCGGCCATAGCAAAGCTCGTCGGAGTACACGGTACGGGGGCCACGGTCCATGGTTGGACGAACCGTGAGCACCGGGAGAGAGAGGGGAGCGAGAGGGTTCTCACCGCGGGGAAAAACGGGGCGGAGACGGCTCGGGGCGAAGACCGACGAGGTGGCCGTGCGGTGCTCCGGTGGCGCGCCGCTGCGGGGCTTCGTGAGCTCAATAGAGTGGGGGAATGGAGCGGAAATGCAGCAGGGGGAGGGGTGAAGGGGTTGCGGCTCCCTTTTTAAGGCCGGGCGTGGGGGGGGGGGAAGACGCTCCCACGTTCTGCGGTTGTGGGCGCGGGCGGTCATGGCGGTTGCCATCGTGACCGAGAGAAACGGGGGTTGCGGCTGGAGGTAGAGGAAGGCGCCGACAGCTGGGCCCGGGTGGTCAGCGACCGCGGGAGAGGGAGTGGGGCGTGGCAACGGCGCCTGGTCCGGTTGGGCTGGGCTGGGCCGCGGCCCAGAGAAGGAGCGCGGGGGAGGAATTGGTGGGTCGGCCGGGAATCGGCTAGCAGGCCGAATCCGAGGAAAAAGTGAAGGCGGGAAAAGAATTTATTTTCCTTTTTCAGATTTAAATTTTCAAATCACATTTCCAAATGATTTTCAAATCCTTTCAAATATTTATCAAAACCACTCATCACAATAAAATGCAGCAGCATGAGTGCACCAAAGAGTTGCTAATCCTTATGATTGATTTTAATTTCCCAAAATTTATTATTCCCTAAATTTGAATGCACAACAAATTCATATTTAAATCAAGTTTATCTATTTTTAAATAATACAAAAATTTAGGGTGTCACAATTCTACGCCCCTTAAGAGAATCTCGTCCTCGAGATTGGATGGTGCTTACTCAAAAAGCTGCGGATAAGACTTTCTCAGATCTTCTCTTTCCCAAGTAGACTCATCTTCTGAATAACGATTCCATTGTACTCTGCACATCTTTATAGTGCAGCTTCTGGTAACTCTTTCTGCAGTTTCAAGAATCTTTACCGGATACTCCTCATACGTGAGATATTCTTTAACAGTAAGCTCCTCCAAGGGAATCTGCTCCTCTGGTACCCGTAAACACTTTTTCAACTGTGAAACATGGAACACATCATGCACACCTGATAAACTTTCTGGCAATTCCAATTGATAAGCCACTTCTCTACGTCTCTCCAAAATCTTGAAAGGTCCCACATATCTCGGTGCTAACTTGCCCTTCATATTGAATCTTCTCACATTTCTCATTGGTGACACTTTCAAATACACATAGTCACCTTCTTTGGTTCTCAACTCTCTCCTTCGGATATCAGCATAGCTCTTGTGTCTAGACTGTGCTACTCTCATATTATCCCTGATCATCCTCACTTGTTCCTCTGCATTGCGTAGGACATCAGGTCCAAACACTTGGGTTTCACCTATCTGATTCCAGAATAGAGGTGTTCTACACTTTCGTCCATATAAAGCTTCGAATAGCGCCATTTTGAGACTTTTCTGGTGACTGTTGTTGTATGAAAACTCAGCATATGACAAACTCTTATCCCAACTAGTACCATACTGTAAAGCACAAGCTCTCAACATATCTTCCAAGATTTGGTTGGTCCTTTCGGTCTACCCATCAGTTTGGGGATGATATGCCGAACTGAAATTTAACTTGGTTCCCAAAGCACTGTGTACCTTACGCCAAAAATGTGATGTAAACTGAGTTCCTCGGTCAGATACGATCTTCTTTGGAACCCCATGTAGACATACTATTCTCTCCATATACAACTCCGCTAGCTTTGCACCACTATAAGTGGTTTTGACTGGCAAGAAGTGGGCTACCTTAGTAAGTCGATCCACTATTACCCAGATCGAATCATATCCTTGTTGAGTGCGGGGCAATCCAGTAATGAAGTCCATACCAACTTCTTCCCATTTCCACTCTGGTATTTTCATTGGTTGCAACAATCCTGCAGGCCTTTGGTGCTCAGCCTTCACCCTTTGACAAGTATCACATATGGCCACATACTCAGCCACATCCCTTTTCAAACCATACCACCAATACTTCTCTTTGAGGTCCAAGTACATCTTGGTGCTTCCAGGGTGTATAGAATAAGCAGAATCATGTGCCTCTCGCAGAATCATATCACGGATAGCTTTCACTTCAGGTACACATATCCTTTTTCCAAATCATAGAGTACCATTCTCATCCAACCGGAAACCTGGTGCCTTTCCAACCACTACATGCTCAGCAATCTCCTTTAATTTCTCATCCTCCAACTGACCTTTACGTATCTCTTGCTCCAATGTAGGTTCTATAGCCAATTCTACTACATTATTAACAAAACCCAAGTTGAGATGTTCTATTTCAGCTCGCAACTCTATTGGTATCAATGTCAACTGAAGTCCGTTGGCATAGCTCTTCCGGCTAAGTGCATCGGCAACAACATTTGCCTTTCCAAGATGATAATGCACTTCTAGATCATAATCTTTAATTAATTCCAGCCAACGACGTTGCCTTAAGTTCAACTCAGACTTAGTAAAAATGCATTTTAAACTCTTGTGGTCAGTGTAGATGTCACACTTATGTCCGATCAAATAATGCCTCCAGATTTTCAGAGCATGGACAACTGCGGCTAATTCCAAGTCATGGGTTGGGTAATTCAGTTCATGCTTTCTCAACTGCCTGGATGCGTAGGCCACAACCTTTCCTTCTTGCATAAGCACACATCCAAGGCCTAGGCGAGATGCATCACAATAAATAGAGAAGCTCTTACTTAAATCAGGTAGGGTCAACACTGGGGCTGTTGTCAACCTTTTCTTTAGCTCCTCAATGTTAGCCTGACATTTGTCTGACCAAACAAATTTGGCATTCTTCTCTAATAGGGCTGTCATAGGCTTAGCTAGCTTAGAGAACCCTTCAATAAACCTTCTATAGTATCCAGCCAAACCCAAAAAGCTACGGATTTCACTAACGTTGACTGGGGCTTTCCAATTCAACACATCTTGCACTTTACTGGGATCTACGGCTATTCCACCGTTAGAGACCACATGTCCCAGAAAAGATACTTCTTTCAGCCAGAACTCACATTTGCTCCTTTTTGCATACAATTTATGTTCCCTGAGTTTTTGTAAGACTAACCTTAAGTGTTCAGCATGTTCCTCTTCATTTTTGGAGAATATTAGGATATCATCTATGAATACCACTACAAACTTATCCAAGTACTCCATGAATACTTTGTTCATTAGATACATAAAGTATGCAGGTGCATTTGTCAGTCCAAAAGACATCACTGTGTACTCATAAAGGCCATATCTGGTAGTAAATGCTGTCTTGGGTATGTCAGATGCACGAATTTTTAGTTGATGATATCCAGAACGGAGGTCAATTTTTGAGAACACACAAGCACCTTTCAGCTGATTAAATAAATCATCAATTCTAGGGAGTGGGTATTTGTTCTTGATGGTGACTTCATTAAGGGACCTATAATCGACACACATCCTTCGTGTGCCATCTTTCTTATCCACAAATATAACAGGTGCTCCCCAAGGTGAAGAACTAGGACGAATAAAACCTTTCTCTTGCAATTCCTTAATTTGTTTCTTTAGTTCTTCTAATTCATTTACCCCCATTCTATATGGTCTCTTAGCTATGGGTGCAGTTCCAGGTAAAAGCTCGATAAGGAATTCGATGTCGCGATCGGGTGGCATACCTGGTAATTCATCGGGGAACACATCCGGGAATTCATCCACCACCTGGTTCTCCTGATTAGCATCATCGCTCAGCTGATTGACGGTGGCGGTAGGTTGAGCTTGCACTTCCACTTCGACGCAAATTCTATCACCACTTGGAGATGTCACAACAACGGATTTCTCCTGGCATTGTATCACTGCCCTATGTTGCTTCATCCAATCCATTCCTAGGATGAGGTCGATTCCAGCAGTTCTCAGAACAATTGGATTTATCTTGAAAGCTACCCCCTTAAAAATATACTAGTAGAAGGGCTCCAATAATTTGCTGGCATGCTACCCCCCGGTGAGTTTACTAGCATGGGATCCTTCATGGCACACAGGGGTATGCTATGCATTCTAACAAAAGCTTGGGATATGAAAGAATGCGAGGCACCGGAATCAAAAAGTACGGTAGCGGAGATGGAGTTGACGCTAAACGTACCCAGCATAACCTCAGGCGCCTCCTGAGCTGATTCCAACGACACATGATTCACCTTGCTAGTGAACGGAGGTCGAGCGTTGGGTCTCTAGTTGTTCTGCTGGTTCTGCGGGGCCTGCCGGTTCTGCTTCTTTGGGCACTGGTACGAATAGTGTCCCACCTCTCCACAGTTATAACAGGCATTGGGGTTGCTTGGGGTGCCACTCTTGATTGGGGCATTGTTGGGCACTCCCTGACGTGGCGCCTGATTGCTAGCTTGCTGTTGCTGGGGGCGCTGCTGACTCTGATTACCCAACTGCGGTGGGTACTGGGGACGCTGCTGGTACTGGTTCCTCTGGGGGTACTGTTGACGGTCCTTAAGTACCAAATATAGTTATCAAATAAATAAAGAAAAGGATCCAAATGCAACCAACACCTAGACTTAGGGTTTTATCTGACAGAATTCCACGAGTTTTGGTGTTTGTCTGTTTCTGCAGGGGGTTATCAGAAAATACGGAGGAAAGGCCCACACGTCGGGTTTACATAGAGATAATAACGTGTTCACCGATTTTCTATCATCTAGAAGACTCCAGAAGCCACGAGATCGAACGGGAGGCCGAACGGGCCCGGAGGCAGGGCGCCCGCCCTGCTCCCTACGGCGCTCGCCCTGGCCTGAGAGCCAATCAGGCTCCGTCTCGTGGATTATGCTCCACCGACCTAAGGGATCAAGGAAAACCGTGCGATTAATGTCGGTTTGATCCGACGGTCCACGTTCACTTGAGGGGGCTATATAAGCAGGACCCCTGGCCCCTGGAGGAGGCACTCCCTCATTCTTAATTCCTCAAACCCTAATCTCAGGAGGAGAGTCTCTGATCAAGCCCTAGAGCCACCACATCAACTAGATCTCTAGTATAACATAGCTACATAGGATTAGAACTAGAAGGAGTCAATCTTCGATTGGTTTCCGGATCTGTCAAGAGGATTCTTGGTAATTCCTTTACTGTTCTTCATTGTTCATCTTTGTTCTTCAATATTATGAATACAACTTTGTTCTATTTCAATATATTGATTATGACTATGCTCTACTTGTTTATGTTTGCGATTATATTGTTCTTAGTTTATCGTAGTTATACGCTTGGCTTAGTTAGATTGGAATTATATACATGTTTAGGATCGTATAGCGTTTATCCATCGGATCCATGGGTAAATGATAAAAATTGTGTAGGCGTGGTGCTTAGACCATATTTATCTGCGATTGCACCTTATATGCCGGATCGTGGGGTGGTCCGCGATGGTGACAGCTTCGTTGGTTCTTATATAGTCCCCCTTCCGTGTGTAAGGCAGGCAGAGCAACATTATTACGGGGGAGTGATTGCTATGTTTCTCATCTTCCTTGATAATATCACTATGCATGGGCGTAGTCCTTTTTCGCAATGATTGCCAAGTGTACTTGCACTAACTATGATATGCTAGACTTTATAGTTAAGAATAACTTAGGAAATATCCTTGTAGTTCGTCCTAATACCATGCTAATGACTTGCTAGAATATCTGTTGAGGTGCTTATCATTATTATATGTGGCTAGCTGATCAGATTAATTATCTTTGTCACCATTCATACTTTATCTATATTTTATGTGACACTTACCCCTGTATGCAAGAGATAGATGAATGCTCTCACTTATACATGCAATGATTGATACTCATTCCTATATTCCATTCCATAATCAACATTGATGTTAGTAATCCCTTCCCAGTGGTAAAAATATAAATAACGATACCTGGAATACTTCCCGGTTAAAATGCTACATCGGTATTAATCTGTGCGCTTGCAGATCTTATTTATTATTTATTTGGAAGAGTAGTTGCATATTTCAATACCGCGTCTCTCATGTCATGCTGGGGATGACAACTTGGCTTAAGTGGCATGAGGGATAGGTTCGGCATTTTTGGCGCCGTTATCAGAATTAGAAAACTAAGTCTACTTTTGGTAATGACGTTAAGAATGCCCAACAAGCATTTTTGGCGCCGTTGCCGGGGAAGGTTGATTTACTAACAAGTAATGAATACGGAATTTGAGTCATCATTCGCATCATTAAGTGATTGAGATCATCAATTCTCCCATACAGATTTACCCTTGTATTTTTCCATTCTTATTGTTTTGCAGGGTGATGTATGAATAGAGGACATCTTCCAGAAAATTTTGTTGACAACCCCAAAGCATTAATTAGAGGGGCAAGAGCCAAGCTCAAGAAGTCAACACTTCGACGCAACACTTCATCCAATCCAGAAGACCGCCGAAGTTTCATCCGGAATTTGTCAACAGAGTTCGCAGCCATGGCGAACAAGACGATCCGCGAGTTCTCAGCTCCCACTACGGACAACATCCGCACTGGACCTGCCGCGGCCATCGACAAGAATTTTGAGCTCAAGCCAGGGCTCATCAACATGGTACAAGCCAACCAGTTTTGTGGGAAGCCGCACGAAGATGCAAGTGCTCATCTCCAACACTTTCTGGAGATTTGCAGCACATTCACTTTATTAGATGTTCCCAGAGACGCCATACTACTTCGCCTTTTCCCATTCTCACTCTTGGGGAGAGCGAAGCAGTGGTTCTACGCGACGAAGGATAAGAACACTACGTGGGCACTCTGCTCTACGAACTTTCTGGCTAAGTTCTTTCCCATGGGCAAGACCAATGCTCTCCGTGGGAAGATTACAAGTTTTCAGCAACAACATGATGAATCCGTTCCAGAAGCATGGGAGCGCTTTCAAGATTACATCCTAGAATGTCCCCATCATGGAATGGAGAGCTGGCTACTTATGCAGACTTTCTATCATGGGCTCATCACTAGTGCTCGTGAGACCATGGATGCTGCAGCTGGAGGCGCATTTCTATCACTCACCATACCACAAGCTACAGCCCTTGTGGAGAAGATGACGTCCAACCAAGGTTGGAACGAAGAGAGGACTCAAACACGCAAGAAGGGTGGAGGTATGCACCAGCTCAAGGAGGTAGACATGCTGTCCGCAAAGTTAGACCTACTCATGAAAAAGCTCGATGACAAAGCTAGAGACAAAAGAGAAGTCATGAACGTCTATGACTCTCACATGACTTGTGAGGAATGTGGAGATACTGGACACTCAGGCAATCACTGCCCTGAGATGCTTGAGGATGCAAGGTACATCATCAACAACAACAACTACAACTGTCCTCAACAAAATCAAGGGTTGGAATCAACAGAGGCCTAACTACTCAGGTAATTACTCAGGTATTATCAAGGTAATAACTCTTACAACAACAATAATAATTTTCCACCCTTGAGAGAGTTAGTGTCAAATCAAGGAAAGCTAATGGATAACTTGTCTAAAAAATTGGCATCCAATGATAAAATACTAGAAAACATAAATAATAGAATGGATAATTTCTCTACTGCCATCAAAAACCAAATTAGCTTTAATAAAATGATTGAATCTCAGTTAAATCAAATAGCTGCTGCTGTTCCTGCTACTAACCCCGGTATACCATCACAACCGGAAGGATTAGAATCTGCAAATCTTGTAGACATGTTTGATGCAGGTAACTATTGGAGTAATCCCGCTGTCGGAGTACATAATGACCTTCTGCTGGTCAAGAGAGGCGATCCAGGACGCCCCGTCATCCCGATCTCCATCGGCATGGTGGACTTCCCAGAAGCACTCTGCGACTTTGGCTCCAGCGTCAACATTATGCCCAGGGTACTCTATGAAAAATTCTTTACATATCCTTTATCAGAAACAACTATGTGTTTGCAGCTTGCAGATCGGACACTAAGCTTTCCTAAAGGAATATTAAAGAACATGTGTGTCCGAGTTGGTACCTCGTATGCTCCAGCTGATTTCGTGGTGATAGAGACCGGGGTCCGATGAGAGGTCACCAGTTATTCTGGGAAGGCCATTCCTGAACACCTCGGGAGCTATCATCTACGCCAGCGCTGCGAAGATCAACTTCAACATCAAGGGGAGGAAGGAGACGTTTTCCTTCAAGAACAAGATTACACAAATCCCAGAGCAACCCCAACATGAACCAAGGAAGAGGACCAACAGGAGGAACAAGCAGAACAAGAACAACCAAGGATGGACCGAATCAGCTAAGATGGTCACTGCAGTTCAAGGAGGTCAAGATGGTCGACTCAAGTCGCCGTTCCTAATCAAGAAGGATGACCCAGGTATGCCAAGCATTGAGTGCTCAATCAATGGATACTCCTTTCAGAAGGTGCTCTGCGACACTGGATCAGGCGTCAACATAATGGCCACAGTCACCTATCAGCTCTTGTACGGAACCATGCCCCTAAAACCAACATACACTCAGCTCCAGATGGCAGATCAGACATCCTGAAAGGTCGAAGGTATAGTAACCGATGTCCCTGTTAAAATTAACGATCATTTTGTCCATACAGACTTTCAGGTCATTGACATGGGAGACGACGAGTACGATCCATCCATCATCCTAGGAAGACCGTTCCTAGGCACCGTCAAAGCAATCATCTACATTGGAACCGGAGAAGTCCATATGCATTTCCCCTCTGAGAAGGTACGCCGCTACTTTAATGACCCTAACTATATAGTTGAAGATTCTAAGCAGGTCAGGACAAGAAGAAGGCGACGTAACCGTAACCAAAGAAGGCAAACCATCAAGGACGTATGGGCAGACTATGAAGGAGAGGTCATAAGGCCCGAGGATACACAACAGGAGACCGAAGCACCAAGTCGGGTATGGAAAGTGAAGACAGTTACACAAGAAGAGGAGGCGCTGCCGGAACCACCGTCTACGCCACCCAAATCCCAGGACAAACTAAGAAGAAAAGAAGTCCTGTTCGGAGGACTTAAAAACACCGAACGCCGTGCCAAGAGGTAAACTTGGTAGTTATCATTTTCCCTTTAATTATTGCTCAGTTAATCATGTTCATTCTGTCTAAAAAAATGTTGAAAATAGTAAGCCCCATGTGAGTATGCGAGTGGCATAAAACCCATAAGTACATTCACTATGGTGGCATAAAAAAAATAACAATATATTTTTTCTGTTCTATAAAAATGAAAATAAAAATAGAGAGTGACATTTATCAAGGAAGCTCAAACATGATAAAGGCTAGATATTTATGCTAACGCTTAATCAAGTTCTACGAAGCTTTGTTGTCTATTTGAGCTCCACAGAATTCAGGAAGACTTGCAGATGGAGGATATCCTAGTCGTTGTCAGGGTGCTGTCGACATTCAAATACACCTCTGCACCTGCTAGCTACATCAGAAGAAATTACGTCAAGATCCAGCTTGGGGGAGAGCGCCCCCATTTATCCCGATAAGTATTTTTATCTACATTTATACCTATGCTTTATTAAAATAAAAAGATGCATAATCATGAAAACCCAAATAAATATTTTGTGTTTGCTTAGTTTAATAAATAAATAAAGTAGCTATGCTAAACTGAATCTTGAAAATAAAACTCTAGCATGGATATGATGAATAGTTGTTCTGCCTAATTTTCAAATTTGTTCTCTCTCTAGTTTAGACATAACTGTTATAATTTAAAACTGGCTCTAAACCTGAACTAGTGGGAAGAGAACTTGATCTGAAGTCTAAGTTGTTAGCGGATATGATTTGGGAAGGTTGAGCTACTGTTTATCTGTTCCTAGAGATGCTAGAATTTTGGAGAATTATATCTTTAAAAAAAATCTTTAAAATGTTGCATGATGAGTTCCTGTATGATGAGAGTTTAAATTCCTACCACAGCCATATATACATGCTTGTTAGAATAAGAGCCGCACTTTTACTACTTACTGCTTATGGGCATTGAGTGTGGTCAAGCTGTGTAGACCCTTAGGAACTTGTCATGTGGTTAAAATCAAGATTCACTTGCACGTTCACTCATACATGCTGCTTCTACTCCGGAAGTACGCATCCACATATATCCACTCATTTCCATCTCCAGATTCACCCAAAATTATTCTACTCCTGACCCGGGAGAGAATAGCCAAAAACATTATCCCATTCCTGTTATTCCCTGTGAAGTTAATGCTCAAGTCATTTCTACTACCACTTGCTATATTTTCAAAAGAGGGAGATTGCTCTAAAAAATATAAATACGAGGAAATAAAAAGGAGCAAGTGCTCGGAACCTCGAAGAAAGAAAAAGTGAGACGAGAGGTAAAAATGGACAAGTGTCCGACAGTAGAATTAGGGGTACAAGATACCCACCTGAGAGAAAAAAAAGAAGAAGAAGAAAAAATAATACAGAGCATCTCATTTCCCTCAAAAGTTTTAAAAAGCAAGAAAGGTATGTATTCCCTCAAAAAGAGCATTAGACTTTTGTTATCACCATACACCACTCATTCACCACACATGCACATCTTGATTTGACTTATTGACTTGTTTCTCTGGATCCATGGTTTGACTATGCAATAAATATTCTATGAGTATGTATACTGTATCTCCCACCTATGAGTTCCAGATATCAAAGCCTTATTAGAGTAGGGTGAGAGAGAAGGCAATGTCACTACGCCTTATACCATAAATACCACATACTTTGAGAGAGAAGGCATATACCATTACTGCCTTGGTAAGGATCCAGAAATACCACAAAAGAGAGACCCGAGAAAGTCATACAAGGAATCTCTGAGTTTTATTTGAAAAATTTGCAAAAAAACTCCAGAGCTATAGCTGATCAAGAATAAGAGACATGGCGTTTGACTAGACCGTTCTATCTTTTAACCACTCAAGATGCAGGTGACGGTTGCAAGCCCCATGGTGAAAGGTAAAATGAGTAAGTTTTAAGTCTTGACAGTTTACTCTAACTCAGGGATGAGACCTTATTTGAAAGCATATGTACCGTCAACGTTCAAAGGCGTTGCAGCAACTTCTGATCCATAATGAGTCTATCCTTGCTCAGGGACGAGCAAGAGGTAAGCTTGGGGGAGTTTGTTCACGGTCCTTAAGTACCAAATATAGTTATCAAATAAATAAAGAAAAGGATCTAAATGCAACCAACACCTAGACTTAGGGTTTTATCTGACAGAATTCCACGAGTTTTGGTGTTTGTCTGTTTCTGCAGGGGGTTATCAGAAAATACGGAGGAAAGGCCCACACGTCGGGTTTACATAGAGATAATAACGTGTTCACTGATTTTCTATCATCTAGAAGACTCCAGAAGCCACGAGATCGAACGGGAGGCTGAACGGGCCCGGAGGCAGGGCGCCCGCCCTGGCCTGAGAGCCAATCAGGCTCCGTCTCGCGGATTATGCTCCACCGACCTAAGGGATCAAAGAAAACCATGCGATTAATGTCGGTTTGATCCGACGGCCCACGTTCACTTGAGGGGCCTATATAAGCAGGACCCCTGGCCCCTGGAGGAGGCACTCCCTCATTCTTAATTCCTCAAACCCTAATCTCAGGAGGAGAGTCTCTGATCAAGCCCTAGAGCCACCACATCAACTAGATCTCTAGTATAACATAGCTACATAGGATTAGAACTAGAAGGAGTCAATCTTCGATTGGTTTCCGGATCTGTCAAGAGGATTCTTGGTAATTCCTTTACTGTTCTTCATTGTTCATCTTTGTTCTTCAATATTATGAATACAACTTTGTTCTATTTCAATATATTGATTATGACTATGCTCTACTTGTTTATGTTTGCGATTATATTGTTCTTAGTTTATCGTAGTTATACGCTTGGCTTAGTTAGATTGGAATTATATACATGTTTAGGATCGTATAGCGTTTATCCATCGGATCCATGGGTAAATGATAAATATTGTGTAGGCGTGGTGCTTAGACCATATTTATCTGCGATTGCACCTTATATGCCGGATCGTGGGGTGGTCCGCGATGGTGGCAGCTTCGTTGGTTCTTATATAGTCCCCCTCCCGTGTGTAAGGTAGGCAGAGCAACATTATTACGGGGGAGTGATTGCTATGTTTCTCATCTTCCTTGATAATATCACTATGCATGGGCGTAGTCCTTTTTCGCAATGATTGCCAAGTGTACTTGCACTAACTATGATATGCTAGACTTTATAGTTAAGAATAACTTAAGAAATATCCTTGTAGTTCGTCCTAATACCATGCTAATGACTTGCTAGAATATCTGTTGAGGTGCTTATCATTATTATATGTGGCTAGCTGATCAGATTAATTATCTTTGTCACCATTCATACTTTATCTATATTTTATGTGACACTTACCCCTGTATGCAAGAGATAGATGAATGCTCTCACTTATACATGCAATGATTGATACTCATTCCTATATTCTATTCCATAATCAACATTGATGTTAGTAATCCCTTCCCAGTGGTAAAAATATAAATAACGATACCTGGAATACTTCCCGGTTAAAATGCTACATCGGTATTAATCTGTGCGCTTGCAGATTTTATTTATTATTTATTTAGAAGAGCAGTTGCATATTTCAATACCGCGTCTCTCATGTCATGCTAGGGATGACAACTTGGCTTAAGTGGCATGAGGGATAGGTTCGGCATTTTTGGCGCCGTTATCAGAATTAGAAAACTAAGTCTACTTTTGGTAATGACGTTAAGAATGCCCAACATGTACTGGCCTTTGTTCCATTGGTTGGGTGGCCCTTGGTTCCTCTGCGGAAAACCCTGCTGCGGGAAAGCTCGCGGGCGAGTGTTGCTACCCGACGCCTGTCCTTGGAGCTTCCTCTTCTTGAGGTCCATTTCCTTACGCTTGTTATCAATCACAATGGCACGGTCCACCAACTCTTGGAAACTGGCATATTTGTTGGACATCAGTTGCAGTTGGAGTCCATCATACAGCCCCTTCAGAAAATGGCACTGTTTGTCAGAATCCCTAGCCACTTCAGCCGGGGCATATCGCGACAATTGTTCAAACTTGTCGCGGTATTCCGCCACAGACATGGACCCTTGCTTGAGAGCCCGGAACTCCTCTTGCTTCAGTTCAATAAGTCCCTCAGGGATGTGATAGGACCTAAAGCTCTCCGTGAACTCTTTCCATGTGATCTCTGGAGCATTCTCTGGACGTCCATACTGGAATGACTCCCACCAATCCTGAGCAGCTCCTTGGAGTTGGCCTGAGGCGTACAAGACTTTCTCCAAGTCGTTGCACTGTGCAATGTTTAGCTGCTTTTCCACAGCTCTCAGCTAGTCATCCGCCTCCATAGGTTCAGAGGCGTGTGTGAACACAGGTGGGCGTCCCTTCAGAAACTCACCACGTTTGTCACGGACCTGTACAGGTGGGGGTGCTCCTGCGGGTTGCTCACCGAGACGGTCCATCACTGTCTGCATGAGCTGCGCTTGCATGGCCATCAACTGCTCAATGGTCACCGGCGGTGGCGGAGGTGGATCCACCAAAGCTCCGTGTCCACGACCACGTCCACGGCCTCTGCCACGTCCTCCTCTGGCGGCCATCTGTTTCCAAGAAAAGGTGCAAACTTTTAGAGATCTCCCAAAAATTTACAAATTATTTACAAAAGGTAAATAACATAACTAAAAATTTCTGGACGGGTGTCTACAACAACAGATCAAAAACTGGAGTGTAACTCGAGTTCTAGAAATCCAAAATAGGCGTGGCATACATCGTTGGAAAGCTTAAAGAGTCTGCTACAACTTTTGTATAGAACTTTTTCACTGATACAGACGGCAACATCATCAAAAACTGAGCTAAACAATTTCTGTTCTAGGTTACAGACTGCACAGACTTGCCAGGTTGTAGCAGGAATATCTCTCGAACCAGAATTGATAATGAGGTGATTCCAGTGGGAAATGAGAGGTACACAAGTCTAGTTCTTTCCACAAAAAATTCATAATTTTTGGACATAGAGATTTAGAGGTATGAGACAAACATTGCAGACTGCTCTGAGAAACAGCACAGCAGTAAAGCAGAAATTTAAACCCCAACTAAGTTAAATAAACACTAACTTAAGGTTTTGATAAAAAGAACATGTGGACAAGCCCACACTGTTCCAGCAATCACACAAACTCCAAATCATCCAAGTTCAACAACACAACCAACGAGACAACGAAAGGTTCACATAACATACACAACTTGACACAACACTCGATCTAAAACGCATTCATTATGGGGGCTGCAAACATCTAAGGAGCGCGATCCACCATGGTGAACACCCTGGCCTTCTTCTTGTAAATGGTAGGCTGTCCTAGCTGAACGACCATCTCATCTATCTGGTTCTGAAGGCGTTTTTCAGATTTTTGCGCTGCACGAAGCTCTTCCCTGAGTGCTTCGTTGGCCTCCTGCATGGCGCTGAGGTGCCTCACTGTGGTGTCCAAGGTGGGATCAGAAGCTGGAGGAGCCAACACCACCCATGTCTTCTCCCTTGGGTCATAGCGTGGAAGATACCGGTAGCGATCATTCTGCATATCCTCAAAACGCCGATCATGATAATGCAGGTACGCCGCCTGCGCAGCATCTTCCATGCTGTCATAGGCACTGGCACGCCTGACTCGGTGGCTATGGGTGGTCACAACATCGTGAGATTGGTCGGTGTTGTTCCAGGCGGTGGTGATCACATTGGTCTTCCAGTATGTAGCCTCCACAGGATGTGCGTGCTCCGCACAGTAGTACTTCACCGAGGCAGCAAACTCTGGATAGTACTCAGCTAGCATGGTGGTGAGGAGGTTGTGGTAATGGGCATCTTCGGGAGCTTCCTTAAACTTGTTCCTGGTGGTCCATCCTATCTCTTCTGGCTCCTCTGATGCAGCTGGGGAGGGCACTGGTGTTGGTGCAGAAGCGGCCTGGGAAGTTGGTGGAGGTGTAGCAGCGGGGACTGGCGCATCCACATGTGGGATGGGTGCAGCCACGGGGGTCGAAGCAGGTCCATCAGATGCAGCCACTGAAAATGCCTCCTCTTCCATGGGTTCCTCCTCTTCCTCGTCGGAGATGTGGATGACCTCTGGCTCCACTGGTGGTGCTGGTAGTGCAGGTGATGCTGAAATGAACTGGGCGACGTAGGCAGCGGCACTAAGGCGAGGCATCTATAGTTTTGATATAAAATATTATCAGAGTCAATATTTTATGCAATAGAATAAAGAATAGAGCATAAAATTTTTAATCAAATATCAAGATTGAGGTAGTAGCAATTAAATAAATAAAGTCAAACTCCTAGAAACGACCATTTCTACCTAGGTTTGCGTCCTACAGTCGACACAACTTTGATACCAATTTGTCACACTCCAATAAAGGATAATATAGAGTGCATACATCTTATGTGCGCCCCAGGAGTAGTCGCACACATAAGCCGACAAATTAACAGGAGTATCATCACTGAGTACATACATAACGTTATTACATCACGTAGTTCTTACATAACAAGCGGAAAAGTAAATAGCAACTCTCAGGCGTAGTGTCTGATCCACAGGGAAGGACGACTAGTTGACCTAAACCTAGAAATCTTCCGGAAAGTCCTCGTAGAAACTGTCATCTGTTACCCATCCGGGATTTTTATCCAAAAACAATATAGCAACAAGTGTGAGTACATTTGTACTCCGCAAGTATAGTATGAGGATTCATGAGGCTCAAAAAGGTTAGACACGGTTGACTGCAGTTAGCACTTTTAGTAATTCAACATTCCATTATTAATCATTATTAAGTTATGCTCAAGCTCCCATTTATCCTACATGATCCACTACTAGAATTAAGAAGAGAAAGCATCAGCGTGATCTCATTTTCATCATCATAGTTCATCCACATATCAAGTAACCATTTATTCTGTGAGTTTTCCGGGCCGCTCGTGTCCGTGAGCACGGCTGTTATAACAGTTTTAACACTCTGCAGAGGTTGTGCATCTTTACCCGTGAGTCGTGTTACCCATATGCCCGAGGCCCGTCGACCCCCTAACACTTCCAAGGTGAGCAGGCAGGGTACACTATGAAGCCTTCCATAGGCCTCTTCTAACAAGTTAGGGCCGCGAGGTTTCCTCGGCAGGCATATATAGAGAACCCCCCTTTCGATGGCACAATTCCCGCAGGCTATACACATCTGAACAGAGGCAGTTCTATACCCAACGTGGCAAGCCCCTCTGGCGCCCTTTCGGGTAACCTCTAACAAGTTAGAAAAGATCCTACTACTGAGCTAAAGTCAGAGCCATTTAACTCCCACGGTTGCACTGTAAGTCCCAGCTTTTGCCCTACTGATAAGTCCTTACGGAGAGTTTAGGGCAACATGATCAACATCATTTGCACCATCACCCTATAGTTCCATCATTATCATCATGTTTATCCGTTGGTTCCATTAGTCCTAGTGTAGATCATGTTTAATTAGAGCACTAGCATTCTACCCATATGCAAATAATCCCCATAGGAATCAAGGTACAGGTCATCAATTTGCTAGGAAGTCCTTATAATTGAGCAATATTAGACACATGCATAATGAATATGTTATATAATGAATAGGACAACACGGTAGGCCCATGCTATACTTGCCTTGGTTCACGAACTGTTGCTGGTCCTGCTGCTCCTCGTACGCGTCCGGATTTCCGACGTATTCCTCACCGTCTGAACTCGAACGACACGAAGTACAATACGCAATTCGGAGCAGACATACAAGCAAAACATAGCTACTATTAGAACAGTACACCAACAATAAATAAATCTGAATAAAATGTTTACCAAAATCATCTACGTCTCGCTACGATCACATTGACGCGAATTACACGAAAACGGAGCTACAACGCAAAAGTTACGCGCTAAACAAGGTCCCAAAACTAGCTATTAGACTAGACTTAATCGAGAAACTTAAAAGCTTCTAACAGGTCTATCAGTGGCACTAATACGTAGATTACAAAATTACGAAACTAACGCAAGTTGAACGGGTCGAATCGGAGCTAAAACGACGATTTTATACATGTTTTACTGCAGTGGCAATTCTGTAAATAGATCAAACTATTTTCGGATTTAAAATAAATCAAAACTCGGATTTATTCAAATGGCCGAGGACTGCGGGTTCAATTATATGAAAGTGTGTGGGGGGGGTCTCTTTAACAAAAAGACCCGCGAAGGGGTATCGGCCAACCAGGGCCGTTGATCTAGAGATGCACGGTTAAGAAAGAAAGGGGGGAGAGGAGAGAGGGCCGGCCGCCGGAGCTAGGGGTGAACGCGGCGGCGCCGCCATTGCCGCGGCGTGGAACTCGCCGGCGTTGCTCGCCCAGGCGCTACAGGGCGTCATTTTCAAAAATAAAAGGTCCGGAGCGAAGAGGGGAGAATGGCGAACCCATCTCGGGGCAAAACGCGGCGGTGGTAGGCCCGAGGGGCACCCGCCATGGCCGGCCATAGCAAAGCTCGTCGGAGTACACGGTACGGGGGCCACGGTCCACGGTTCGACGAACCGTGAGCACCGGGAGAGAGAGGGGAGCGAGAGGGTTCTCACCGCGGGGAAAAACGGGGCGGAGACGGCTCGGGGCGAAGACCGACGAGGTGGCCGTGCGGTGCTCCGGTGGCGCGCCGCTGCGGAGCTTCGTGAGCTCAATAGAGTGGGGGAATGGAGCAGAAATGCAGCAGGGGGAGGGGTGAAGGGGTTGCGGCTCCCTTTTTAAGGCCGGGTGCAGGGGCGGGGGGGGGGGGGGGGAAGACGCTCCCACGTTCTGCGGTTGTGGGCGCGGGCGGTCATGGCGGTTGCCATCGTGACCGAGAGAAATGGGGGTTGCGGCTGGAGGTAGAGAAAGGCGCCGACAGCTGGGCCCGGGTGGTCAGCGACCGCGGGAGAGGGAGTGGGGCGCTGCAACGGCGCCTGGTCCGGTTGGGCTGGGCTGGGCCGCAGCCTAGAGAAGGAGCGTGGGGGAGGAATTGGTGGGCCGGCCGGGAATCGGCTAGCAGGCCGAATCCGAGGAAAAAGTGAAGGCGGGAAAAGAATTTATTTTCCTTTTTTAGATTATATTTTCAAATCACATTTCCAAATGATTTTCAAATCCTTTCAAATATTTATCAAAACCACTCATCACAATAAAATGCAACAGCATGAGTGCACCAAAGAGTTGCTAATCCTTATGATTGATTTTAATTTCCCAAAATTTATTATTCCCTAAATTTGAATGCACAACAAATTCATATTTAAATCAAGTTTATCTATTTTTAAATAATACAAAAATTTAGGGTGTCACACTAACCCTTTGAAAATGTTTGTGAAAATGCTAACACACATGCACATGGTGTTTTACACATGGTGGTGTTGGCACATTTACAAAGGAGAAGGTGTTGGAGTTGGTGTTGATCAACTTGGAGAAGTGAGAAATGTTTTTCGGTGTCCTCTGGACACTAGGATGGCTCTTGGAGTGGAATACTGCTTTGATCCATTGTGAATTGGATCAAGTGCTTTAGTGGGTTGTGTAGCCCTCTGAGTAAGCTTTCCAAAATGTCCAAGATCATCGAAATCAGAGTTCGGAGCTAAGAGATATCGCCGTTTTACCGAAGAGTGGTCTGTGACCGGACTCGTGACCGGACGCGTCCGGTCAGCACCTGCGCGTCCGGTCAGCGCGTCCGGTCAGTGTTTTTCGTGGGCGAAAGTGATCGGACGCTGCAGCGAGTCCGGTCACGTCGGGAGCTTGCTGGAACCTCTCTGTTCGCTGTTTCGCTGCGACCTGCGCGTCTGGTCCCGTTAGTGACCTGCGCGTCCGGTCAATGCAAGTTTATATGCGCGAAAACTAGCCGTTGGAGCACGCTACTGACCTGCGCGTCCGGTTAGTTCGACCGGCGCGTCCGGTCGACCCGAAACTTGCCCAGTGAGGGGACTAACGGCTCTATTTCGTTGTGGAGCTATAAATAGTTGTTGTGGCCGGCCTTGGTCGGTAGCTGAGCACCCTTAGGCCTTGGTGGCTTGTGTTGGTGTGCTTGGGAGCCCTCTAACTCACTTGAGCTTGATAGTGATCATCCGATCGAGTGAGAGAGCGATTCTAGTGCGTTGCATCGTGAAGATTGCATCGAGTGGCACTAGGTGATCGAGTTGCAAGCCGGTGGTGCTTGTTACTCTTGGAGGTTGCCACCTCCTAGACGGCTTGGGGGCTTGCGACTCCGTTGAAGCACGCGTGGAGATTGTGCGTGGCTCCGGAGGAGGATTTGTGAGGGGGATTGTGCTCACCCCGCGGGGATCGCGAAGAGCAACTCTAGTAAAGCTCGTGGCTTGGAGGATCCCCATCTTGAGAGTGGATGTGCGGCACCCGCTGAGGGTTTGACTCTTGATAGTCAATTAGCTCGTGATCCATCAAGTGGGTGTATCGCCATAACGGGGACTAGCTTGGTGGCAACTGTTGGACATTCTTAACGTCATTACCAAAAGTAGACTTAGTTTTCTAATTCTGATAACGGCGCCAAAAATGCCAAACCTATCCCTCATGCCACTTAAGCCAAGTTGTCATCCCCAGCATGACATGAGAGACGCGGTATTGAAATATGCAACTGCTCTTCTAAATAAATAATAAATAAGATCTGCAAGCGCACAGATTAATACCGATGTAGCATTTTAACCGGGAAGTAGTCCAGGTATCGTTATTTATATTCTTACCACTGGGAAGGGATTACTAACATCAATTTTGATTATGGAATGGAATATAGGAATGAGTATCAATCATTGCATGTATAAGTGAGAGCATTCATCTATCTCTTGCATACAGGGGTAAGTGTCACATAAAATATAGATAAAGTATGAATGGTGACAAAGATAATTAATCTGATCAGCTAGCCACATATAATAATGATAAGCACCTCAACAGATATTCTAGCAAGTCATTAGCATGGTATTAGGACGAACTACAAGGATATTTCCTAAGTTATTCTTAACTATAAAGTCTAGCATATCATAGTTAGTGCAAGTACACTTGGCAATCATTACGAGAAAGGACTACGCCCATGCATAGTGATATTATCAAGGAAGATGAGAAACATAGCAATCACTCCCCCGTAATAATGTTGCTCTGCCTGCCTTACACACGGGAGGGGGACTATATAAGAACCAACGAAGCTGTCACCATCGCGGACCACCCCACGATCCGGCATATAAGGTGCAATCGCAGATAAATATGGTCTAAGCACCACGCCTACACAATATTTATCATTTACCCATGGATCCGATGGATAAACGCTATACGATCCTAAACATGTATATAATTCCAATCTAACTAAGCCAAGCGTATAACTACGATAAACTAAGAACAATATAATCGCAAACATAAACAAGTAGAGCATAGTCATAATCAATATATTGAAATAGAACAAAGTTGTATTCATAATATTGAAGAACAAAGATGAACAATGAAGAACAGTAAAGGAATTACCAAGAATCCTCTTGACAGATCCGGAAACCAATCGAAGATTGACTCCTTCTAGTTCTAATCCTATGTAGCTATGCTATACTAGAGATCTAGTTGATGTGGTGGCTCTAGGGCTTGATCAGAGACTCTCCTCCTGAGATTAGGGTTTGAGGAATTGAGAATGAGGGAGTGCCTCCTCCAGGGGCCAGGGGTCCTGCTTATATAGCCCCCTCAAGTGAACGTGGGCCGTCGGATCAAACCGACATTAATCGCACGGTTTTCCTTGATCCCTTAGGTCGGTGGAGCATAATCCGCGAGACGGAGCCTGATTGGCTCTCAGGCCAGGGCGGGCGCCCTAGGGAGCAGGGCGGGCGCCCTGCCTCCGGGCCCGTTCGGCCTCCCGTTCGATCTCGTGGCTTCTGGAGTCTTCTAGATGATAGAAAATCGGTGAACACGTTATTATCTCTATGTAAACCTGACGTGTGGGCCTTTCCTCCGTATTTTCTAATAACCCCCTGCAGAAACAGACAAACACCAAAACTCGTGGAATTCTGTCAGATAAAACCCTAAGTCTAGGTGTTGGTTGCATTTGGATCCTTTTCTTTATTTATTTGATAACTATATTTGGTACTTAAGGACCGTCAACAAACTCCCCCAAGCTTACCTCTTGCTCGTCCCTGAGTAAGGATAGACTCATTATGGACTAGAAGTTGCTGCAACACCTTTGAACGTTGACGGTACATATGCTTTCAAATAAGGTCTCATCCCTGAGTTAGAGTAAACTGTCAAGACTTAAAACTTACTCATTTTACCTTTCACCATGGGGCTTGCAACCGTCACCTGCATCTTGAGTGGTTAAAAGATAGAACGGTCTAGTCAAACGCCATGTCTCTTATTTTTGATCAGCTATAGCTCTGGAGTTTTTTTTGCAGATTTTTCAGATAAAACTCAGAGATTCCTTGTATGACTTTCTCGGGTCTCTCTTTTGTGGTATTTCTGGATCCTTACCAAGGCAGTAATGGTATATGCCTTTTCTCTCAAAGTATGTGGTATTTATGGTATAAGGCGTAGTGACATTGCCTTCTCTCTCACCCTACTCTGATAAGGCTTTGATATCTGGAGCTCATAGGTGGGAGATACAGTATACATACTCATAGAACATTTATTGCATAGTCAAACCATGGATCCAGAGAAATAAGTCAATAAGTCAAATCAAGATGTGCATGTGTGGTGAATGAGTGGTGTATGGTGATGATGGTGATAACAAAAGTCTAATGCTCTTTTTGAGGGAATACATACCTTTCTTGCTTTTTTTTAAAAAACTTTTGAAGGGAATGAGATGCTCTATATTTTTTTCTTTTTTTTCCTCTCAGGTGGGTATCTTGTACCCCTAATTCTACTGTCGGACACTTGTCCATTTTTACCTCTCGTCTCACTTTTTCTTTCTTCGAGGTTCCGAGCACTTGCTCCTTTTTATTTCCTCGTTTTTTTAGAGCAATCTCCCTCTTTTGAAAATATAGCAAGTGGTAGTAGAAATGACTTGAGCATTAACTTCACAGGGAATAACAGGAATGGGATAATGTTTTTGGCTATTCTCTCCCGGGTCAGGAGTAGAATAATTTTGGGTGAATCTGGAGATGGAAATGAGTGGATATATGTGGATGCGTACTTCCGGAGTAGAAGCAGCATGTATGAGTGAACGTGCAAGTGAATCTTGATTTTAACCACATGACAAGTTCCTAAGGGTCTACACAGCTTGACCACACTCAATGCCCATAAGCAGTAAGTAGTAAAAGTGCGGCTCTTATTCTAACAAGCATGTATATATGGCTGTGGTAGGAATTTAAACTCTCATCATACAGGAACTCATCATGCAACATTTTAAAGATTTTTTTAAAGATATAATTCTCCAAAATTCTAGCATCTCTAGGAACAGATAAACAGTAGCTCAACCTTCCCAAATCATATCCGCTAACAACTTAGACTTCAGATCAAGTTCTCTTCCCACTAGTTCAGGTTTAGAGCCAGTTTTAAATTATAACAGTTATGTCTAAACTAGAGAGAGAACAAATTTGAAAATTAGGCAGAACAACTATTCATCATATCCATGCTAGAGTTTTATTTTCAAGATTCAGTTTAGCATAGCTACTTTATTTATTTATTAAACTAAGCAAACACAAAATATTTATTTGGGTTTTCATGATTATGCATCTTTTTATTTTAATAAAGCATAGGTATAAATGTAGATAAAAATACTTATCGGGATAAATGGGGGCGCTCTCCCCCAAGCTGGATCTTGACGTAATTTCTTCTGATGTAGCTAGCAGGTGCAGAGGTGTATTTGAATGTCGACAGCACCCTGACAACGACTAGGATATCCTCCATCTGCAAGTCTTCCTGAATTCTGTGGAGCTCAAATAGACAACAAAGCTTCGTAGAACTTGATTAAGCGTTAGCATAAATATCTAGCCTTTATCATGTTTGAGCTTCCTTGATAAATGTCACTCTCTATTTTTATTTTCATTTTTATAGAACAGAAAAAATATATTGTTATTTTTTTTATGCCACCACAGTGAATGTACTTATGGGTTTTATGCCACTCGCATACTCACATGGGGCTTACTATTTTCAACATTTTTTTAGACAGAATGAACATGATTAACTGAGCAATAATTAAAGGGAAAATGATAACTACCAAGTTTACCTCTTGGCACGGCGTTCGGTGTTTTTAAGTCCTCCGAACAGGACTTCTTTTCTTCTTAGTTGTCCTGGGATTTGGGTGGCGTAGACGGTGGTTCCGGCAGCGCCTCCTCTTCTTGTGTAACTGTCTTCACTTTCCATACCCGACTTGGTGCTTCGGTCTCCTGTTGTGTATCCTCGGGCCTTATGACCTCTCCTTCATAGTCTGCCCATACGTCCTTGATGGTTTGCCTTCTTTGGTTACGGTTACGTCGCCTTCTTCTTGTCCTGACCTGCTTAGAATCTTCAACTATATAGTTAGGGTCATTAAAGTAGCGGCGTACCTTCTCAGAGGGGAAATGCATATGGACTTCTCCGGTTCCAATGTAGATGATTGCTTTGACGGTGCCTAGGAACGGTCTTCCTAGGATGATGGATGGATCGTACTCGTCGTCTCCCATGTCAATGACCTGAAAGTCTGTATGGACAAAATGATCGTTAATTTTAACAGGGACATCGGTTACTATACCTTCGACCTTTCAGGATGTCTGATCTGCCATCTGGAGCTGAGTGTATGTTGGTTTTAGGGGCATGGTTCCGTACAAGAGCTGATAGGTGACTGTGGCCATTATGTTGACGCCTGATCCAGTGTCGCAGAGCACCTTCTGAAAGGAGTATCCATTGATTGAGCACTCAATGCTTGGCATACCTGGGTCATCCTTCTTGATTAGGAACGGCGACTTGAGTCGACCATCTTGACCTCCTTGAACTGCAGTGACCATCTTAGCTGATTCGGTCCATCCTTGGTTGTTCTTGTTCTGCTTGTTCCTCCTGTTGGTCCTCTTCCTTGGTTCATGTTGGGGTTGCTCTGGGATTTGTGTAATCTTGTTCTTGAAGGAAAACGTCTCCTTCCTCCCCTTGATGTTGAAGTTGATCTTCGCAGCGCTGGCGTAGATGACAGCTCCCGAGGTGTTCAGGAATGGCCTTCCCAGAATAACTGGTGACCTCTCATCGGACCCGGTCTCTATCACCACGAAGTCAGCTGGAGCATACGAGGTACCAACTCGGACACACAAGTTCTTTAATATTCCTTTAGGAAAGCTTAGTGTCCGATCTGCAAGCTGCAAACACATAGTTGTTTCTGATAAAGGATATGTAAAGAATTTTTCATAGAGTACCCTGGGTATAATGTTGACGCTGGAGCCAAAGTCACAGAGTGCTTCTGGGAAGTCCACCATGCCGATGGAGATCGGGATGACGGGGCGTCCTGGATCGCCTCTCTTGACTGGCAGAAGGTCATTATGTACTCCGACAGCAGGATTACTCCAATAGTTACCTGCATCAAACATGTCTACAAGATTTGCAGATTCTAATCCTTCCGGTTGTGATGGTATACCGGGGTTAGTAGCAGGAACAGCAGCAGCTATTTGATTTAACTGAGATTCAATCATTTTATTAAAGCTAATTTGGTTTTTGATGGCAGTAGAGAAATTATCCATTCTATTATTTATGTTTTCTAGTATTTTATCATTGGATGCCAATTTCTTAGACAAGTTATCCATTAGCTTTCCTTGATTAGACACTAACTCTCTCAGGGGTGGAAAATTATTATTGTTGTTGTAAGAGTTATTACCTTGATAATTACCTGAGTAGTTACCTGAGTAGTTAGGCCTCTGTTGATTCCAACCTTGATTTTGTTGAGGACGGTTGTAGTTGTTGTTGTTGTTGATGTACCTTGCATCCTCAAGCATCTCAGGGTAGTGATTGCCTGAGTGTCCAGTATCTCCACATTCCTCACAAGTCTTGTGAGAGTCGTAGACGTTCATGACTTCTCTTTTGTCTCCAGCTTTGTCATCGAGCTTTTTTATGAGTAGGTCTAACTTTGCAGACAGCATGTCTACCTCCTTGAGCTGGTGCATACCTCCACCCTTCTTGCGTGTTTGAGTCCTCTCTTCATTCCAACCTTGGTTGGACGCCATCTTCTCCACAAGGGCTGTAGCTTGTGGTATGGTGAGTGATAGAAATGCGCCTCCGGCTGCAGCATCCATGGTCTCACGAGCACTAGTGATGAGCCCATGATAGAAAGTCTACATAAGTAGCCAGCTCTCCATTCCATGATGGGGACATTCTAGGATGTAATCTTGAAAGCGCTCCCATGCTTCTGGAACGGATTCATCATGTTGTTGCTGAAAACTTCTAATCTTCCCACGGAGAGCATTGGTCTTGCCCATGGGAAAGAACTTAGCCAGAAAGTTCGTAGAGCAGAGTGCCCACGTAGTGTTCTTATCCTTCGTCGCGTAGAACCACTGCTTCGCTCTCCCCAATAGTGAGAATGGGAAAAGGCGAAGTAGTATGGCGTCTCTGGGAACATCTAATAAAGTGAATGTGCTGCAAATCTCTAGGAAGTGTTGGAGATGCGCACTTGCATCTTCGTGCGGCTTCCCACAAAACTGGTTGGCTTGTACCATGTTGATGAGCCCTGGCTTGAGCTCAAAGTTCTTGTCGATGGCCGCGGCAGGTCCAGTGCGGATGTTGTCCGTAGTGGGAGCTGAGAACTCGCGGATCGTCTTGTTCACCATGGCTGCGAACTCTGTTGACAAATTCCGGATGAAACTTCGGCGGTCTTCTGGATTGGATGAAGTGTTGCATCGAAGTGTTGACTTCTTGAGCTTGGCTCTTGCCCCTCTGATTAATGCTTCGAGGTTGTCAACAAAATTTTCTGGAAGATGTCCTCTATTCATACATCACCCTGCAAAACAATAAGAATGGAAAAAAATACAGGGGTAAATCTGTATGGGAGAATTGATGATCTCAATCACTTAATGATGCGAATGATGACTCAAATTCCGTATTCATTCCTTGTTAGTAAATCAACCTTCCCCGGCAACGGTGCCAAAAATGCTTGTTGGGCATTCTTAACGTCATTACCAAAAGTAGACTTAGTTTTCTAATTCTGATAACGGCGCCAAAAATGCCGAACCTATCCCTCATGCCACTTAAGCCAAGTTGTCATCCCCAGCATGACATGAGAGACGCGGTATTGAAATATGCAACTGCTCTTCTAAATAAATAATAAATAAGATCTGCAAGCGCACAGATTAATACCGATGTAGCATTTTAACCGGGAAGTATTTCAGGTATCGTTATTTATATTTTTACCACTGGGAAGGGATTACTAACATCAATGTTGATTATGGAATGGAATATAGGAATGAGTATCAATCATTGCACGTATAAGTGAGAGCATTCATCTATCTCTTGCATACAGGGGTAAGTGTCACATAAAATATAGATAAAGTATGAATGGTGACAAAGATAATTAATCTGATCAGCTAGCCACATATAATAATGATAAGCACCTCAACAGATATTCTAGCAAGTCATTAGCATGGTATTAGGACGAACTACAAGGATATTTCCTAAGTTATTCTTAACTATAAAGTCTAGCATATCATAGTTAGTGCAAGTACACTTGGCAATCATTGCGAGAAAGGACTACGCCCATGCATAGTGATATTATCAAGGAAGATGAGAAACATAGCAATCACTCCCCCGTAATAATGTTGCTCTGCCTGCCTTACACACGGGAGGGGGACTATATAAGAACCAACGAAGCTGTCACCATCGCGGACCACCCCACGATCCGGCATATAAGGTGCAATCGCAGATAAATATGGTCTAAGCACCACGCCTACACAATATTTATCATTTACCCATGGATCCGATGGATAAACGCTATACGATCCTAAACATGTATATAATTTCAATCTAACTAAGCCAAGCGTATAACTACGATAAACTAAGAACAATATAATCGCAAACATAAACAAGTAGAGCATAGTCATAATCAATATATTGAAATAGAACAAAGTTGTATTCATAATATTGAAGAACAAAGATGAACAATGAAGAACAGTAAAGGAATTACCAAGAATCCTCTTGACAGATCCGGAAACCAATCGAAGATTGACTCCTTCTAGTTCTAATCCTATGTAGCTATGCTATACTAGAGATCTAGTTGATGTGGTGGCTCTAGGGCTTGATCAGAGACTCTCCTCCTGAGATTAGGGTTTGAGGAATTGAGAATGAGGGAGTGCCTCCTCCAGGGGCCAGGGGTCCTGCTTATATAGCCCACTCAAGTGAACGTGGGCCGTCGGATCAAACCGACATTAATCGCACGGTTTTCCTTGATCCCTTAGGTCGGTGGAGCATAATCCACGAGACGGAGCCTGATTGGCTCTCAGGCCAGGGCGGGCGACCTAGGGAGCAGGGCGGGCGCCCTGCCTCCGGGCCCGTTCGGCCTCCCGTTCGATCTCGTGGTTTCTGGAGTCTTCTAGATGATAGAAAATTGGTGAACACGTTATTATCTCTATGTAAACCCGACGTGTGGGCCTTTCCTCCGTATTTTCTGATAACCCCCTGCAGAAACAGACAAACACCAAAACTCGTGGAATTCTGTCAGATAAAACCCTAAGTCTAGGTGTTGGTTGCATTTGGATCCTTTTCTTTATTTATTTGATAACTATATTTGGTACTTAAGGACCGTCAACAGCAACCAAGTGAACCTCGGTGAAAAACCGCCGTGTCAACATTGTGTACATCTTCTCGGTGGTTTGCTTTCGATTCACGTATTCACTTTCATATACTTGTGCTTGTGTAGTTGCTCTTGTAACTAGTTTGCTTGTGTAGTTAGCTAGTTACCTTCTTGCTTGTGTAGCATAGAAGTAGCTCCTGTTGCGTGGCTAATTTGGTTTGTGTAACCTTGTTAGTCATATTGCTTAGTTTGTGTAGCTAAGTAATTTATGCTCTCTAGTTTGGCATTAATTGCCTTGCTATTGAGCATTACTAGTGAACATAGGTCGCTTCGTGCTTTTGCTTACTAGAATTGTGTAGGAGCTCCCCGGCTTTGCTAAAGTACTAGTGCATAGGTTTGTGTGACCTTGCTCTAGAATTGTTTAGGAGATCTCTTGCTAAGGAAAGCACCTTAGTTACATAATTAGGATCTTTGTGAGGTGCTTGTGAACTTAGATAGAGGGGTGTAGTCTTGGCTAGACCGATAGTTTTAATTCCGCATTTGTTTCGGTTTGCCGACGTGATTAATTTTAGAAAGGACTATTCACCCCCCTCTAGTCCGCCATTTCGACCCTTCAGCGGGCGTGCGAGCGTGAGGTGGGCTGGGCCGGCTTGCGGCTGCGGGTCGAAAGCGAGGCGCCGACCCACTAAAACCGAAAACCCGTTTTTCATTTTTATTTTCGAGAGAATTTTTAAATAAATTCAATTCATAGTTTTAAAATTCAAATTTAAGCAAGAAGATGACTTTTTCTGAAAATGGCCCAAAAATGAAAGTTGCTCAGAATTTAATTCTCTACAACTTTTATTAAAGGGCCAACTCCAAAATCGCCACAGATTTTGAATTAGAGAATAAAAGCTAAATAGAGAGGGTTTTTGACCATTTTCTAATAATATTTTTAAAAGCAAATTTTTGACAAAACTTTGGTTACCAAGTTGCTCCAAAAACTGCACTAAATAGTTCTAGGTGATTTAAAAATTATAACTACCCATGTTTCATGAGTCTAACCAAAATAATTAGGGTGAATCGATTATAAACATGATATGCAACAATTGTCCCACAAAATGCTTTAACTAAAAGTGCACTCTAATTTCACATATGATCATGAATGCAATGACATGTCATGAGTATGATTTGCAATGCTAATGCTTGAGTAACACCGGGGTGTTACATGCATCCACTGTGCAGAAGAAGCTGAGATCTTGGTTAGAAAGCTCCATTTGCAGCTTGCAGAAGCTCAGGCCCAAGCAGCTGCAGCCGAGAGTCATGAAACTACCATTTCTGAAGCCATGAAGGAAGCTGAGGATCGTCATGCTCAGGAGTTAAAGGATGCCTACCTTGTCACCAGGGCCAAGAGAAGAATGCTAGCTTTGGAAGACCAAGAGCCCATAATCTTGGAAGGGATCCCAATCATGCCCCTAAAGACAGGAAAAAGACTAGCGATTGAAGGACCATCAGCTCCCCCACCCACAACAACCTCTCATGAAACTTCGGAGTTGGAGCCTAAGGAAGAAGAAATCCCCCTCCTCAGCCAGCCACCATCAAAAGATGATGGCGACCCGCCTCTTATTCCAAAGAAAGAACCACAGATGACGAAAGAATGATCCTTCTCAAACACCAAGGGAATGAAGCCATTCAGTTCGAGAAAGTTGAAGATTAGTTGTACCTAGTTCCTCCTTTTGTCTTGGGGAAGTGAAGTTTACTTCACTTTTGTTTACCCCAAAGGAGATGAATCATATTGTAGCACACATATTTTTGTTATGTTGTAAACCACCCTCCTATTCAAAATATATATTTGTGCTTGTTGGTTGTGCTAATTAAGTGCTCTACGTGTGTTCCCTTACGGGATAACAAGTCTTAAAAACTTGCACTTTTTATAAAAATATAACGCCTTAATAAACAAAACATCACTCAATAGATCTAACACTTATCTAATGCTTTCCCCCTCATCTCAACCAACAGATGCCTCCCAAGCCAGCTACTTGCTCCCAACCAAGTGGCCGTGCAGCTAGCAGGCAAAGTCAAAATCCAACTACTCACCCTTACTTTGTTGAACAGAGGAAGATCCGGACTTCAATCCTGACGTGGCATACAAATAAGGTCGTGTCTGCACCCAACTAAGCATGTGGCATTGGGATCCATAAGATGATATGTATTAGCGAGACCTCTTTCTGGGTCTGTTGGACCTGTATTATGTTGTGGTTACTTTTAATCATGGCATGTCTTCATTGTCCACGCTTGTCGAGACTACTATAATGAGACCTATCTGATGTAATAAATGTGTTACTAGCCTCCTGGGACTAGTATTGTATCACATTTGAGTTCCTGGTTAACCAGGGGCGCTTCATTCATTGACATAATTTATATTGTCGCTGGAATCAAAAGGCTTTATGCTACAAGTTTTGTTGCCAAAGTCGATGTTTTTGTTGATTGTCTAATCTTATTTAAAAAATAGCAGTTGTGTCTGAATCCAAGTTCCAACTAAACAGTCTTTAGAGTGGTTGTTGGGCATTCTTAACGTCACTACCAAAAGTAGACTTAGTTTTCTAATTCTGATAACGGCGCCAAAAATGCCAAACCTATCCCTCATGCCACTTAAGCCAAGTTGTCATCCCCAGCATGACACGAGAGACGCGGTATTGAAATATGCAATTGCTCATCAAGATAAATAATAAAAGGGATCTGCAAGCGCACAGATTAATACCGATGTAGCATTTTAACCGGGAAGTATTCCAGGTATCGTTATTTATATTTTTACCACTGGAAAGGGATTTCTAAGTATCATGGTTGATAATGGAATGAGAATATGGAACTGAGTACACATCATTGCATGTATAACAGAGAGTATTTATCAATCTCTTTATACAGGTATAAATGTCACATTAAGTAAAGGTAAAGTGATAATGGTGACAAAGATAATTAATCTGATCAGCTAGCCACATATAATAATGATAAGCACCTCAACAGATATTCTAGCAAGTCATTAGCATGGAATTAGGATGAACTACAAAGATATTCCCTAAGTTATTATTAACTATAAAGTCTAGCATATCATAGTTAGTGCAATTATACTTGGCAATCATGGTGAGAAAAGACTATATCCATGCATAGTGAATATTAGCAAGGAAGATGAAGAACATAGCAATCACTCCCCTGTAATAGTGTTGCTCTGCCTGCCCTATACACGAGAGGGGGACTATATAAGAATCAACGAAGCTGTCACTATCGCGAACTACCCCACAATCCGGCATATAGGGTGCAATCGCAGATAAATACGGTATAGACACCACGTCTACACAATAATTATCATTCACCCACTGTACACATGGATAAACGCTATACGATCCTAGGCATGTATATAATTCCAATCTAACTAAGCCAAGCATATAACTATGATAAACTAAGAACAATATAATTGCAAATATAATCAAGTAGAGCAAAGTCATAACCAATATATTAAAATAGAACAAAGTCATATTCATAATATTGAAGAACAATGATGAACAATTGAAGAATAAGAGAGGAATTACCAAGAATCCTCTTGACAGATCCGGGAACCAATCGAAGATTGACTCCTTCTAGTTCTAATCCTATGTAGCTATGCTAACTAGAGATCTAGTTGATGTGGTGGCTCTAGGGCTTGATCAGAGGCTCTCCTCCTGAATTAGGGTTTGAAGTATGAGACGAGGCCCTCTCCTCCAGGGTCAGGGGCCTTGCTTATATAGCCCTTTCGGATGAATCTGGGCCGTCGGATCAAACCGACATTGATCGTGCGGTTTTCCTTGATCCTCTAGGTCGGTGGAGCATAATCCTCGAGGCGGAGCCTGATTGGCTGAGCCAGCAGGGCGGGCGCCCTAGGGACTAGGGCGGGCGCCCTGTCCCCGGCTCTGTTACGTCTCCCGTTCGTTCTCGTGGCTTCTGGACTCTTCTAGATGTAAGATAATTACGTGTTCGGTTAATATCCCGTCATTAATCCGACATGTGGGCCTTTCTTCCGTATTTCCTGATAACCCCCTGTAGAAATAGATAAACAGCAAAACTCGTGGAATTCTGTCAGATAAAACCCTAAGTCTAGGTGTTGGTTTCATTTGGATCCTTTTCTCTATTTATTTGATAGTTATAATTGATACTTAAGGACCGTCAACAGTGGTCTAATAGAGGTGATACTGGAACTAGATTGTAATCCTTTGTACTACAATAATGTTTTATTAGCCCTCACCTTTGTTTCTGCCGTCGATGGAACCGAGGGGGGTTCCGGTGATGTCTTCATGAAAAAAAATCCTTTGCCTAAAACTTTATCAAGATCAAGGGCATGGATGTCTCAAGGATATTCAAATCAACTACCAATAGAAGGGTAATTAGCAGGAAAAAAGTCAAGGGTGCTGCACTCCAGGAGGGCGTGTTGGGTGAAAAGTTCAGGTCAGATGAGACAAAGTTGTGTCAAAAGTTGTATTCATTTCATGATCGTACTATACATGTCAGAGGGGGTATTTATAGGGCCCTAGCCTTCGTATTTTGAGCATAAATGACCATTTTACCCCCAACTCAAATCATTACAACCCTTTTCAACTACAAGGGCAAAGTGATCTTTTTTGATGTCTAAGTCTTCATTCTTCAACTTAGTCCATCAATCTTTTGGATGGCTTCGTATTTTGGATTTGATCAATTTCTGCTGTCTTCTTTCAATCTTTAATTGTCAAGCGAAGCCAAATTCTTGTCTTCGCTTAGCCTTGCTTTAATCTTTCTTTCTTCTCTGGCGAAGACGAAGTTTTCTCCAATGAAGGTGACTTTTCCCGGTGAAGTCAAAATTTCATCTTCTTTCTTCTCTGGCGAAGACAAAGTTTTCTCCAATGAAGGTGACTTTTCCTGGCGAAGTTGAAATTTCATCTTCGCCCTGTTTCTTTCCCTACAGGCAAACTTTGTTATGATAATTACAAATTCAACTCCAAAGTTTTGGGACTGTATTTTATGGCGAAGTCAAATCCCCAACAGTAGCCCCTCGCGGGCGAAGGCCTACTCCAAAGGTCTGAATCCCGTGAAGTTTTGATTTGAAAACGAAGACAGAAAACGTCGTCCCGAACTTTGGAGTTGGCCGTTGATGTCCATTGATTTGAAGGATACTTTTGTTTTTAAATTTTAACGGTCAAGTTTGACCAAAACTGTTTCGTCTGACTCGAAGCCGCCTATATATACCATGGTGCCTCCCCCTGTCTCTTCTGCTTTATCGAAGACGGGGAGCTGTTGTTGTTTTATAGTTTGATGCGAAGTCTATTTTGTTGCGAAGTTGATTTTGTTGCGAAGAGATCCTCTTTTGTGAGGGCTATTTCTTTCTTTGAAGGTAAAAGTTTTGCTACTTTTTGATTTCTTGCTACTTGAATTTCTATCTTATTTTAATTTTTTTATTATTTATATATGTTTTTTTGTAGATGTCTGATCTAGAGAAGATTACTTCTGAGAATTCTCTGTTAGAATCTAATCAATCCGACTCTGGAGAGGATTTATCTGATATTTCTGCATCAGAGTCTGAATTGATTGGTGATGACACAAAATCTTTGAATTTTGGCAAGACTTTGAAGGATGAAGCTGAGTTGGATTGGTTGGTTAAAAATAGGATGTTAGAGAAAGCTGATGCCAGGTTACCCTCTGAAGATGAAATGATTCCTAAGCCCAAACCTCATGACTGTGTTGTTTTTCGAGATCAGTTTACAGCTGGTCTTCGTATGCCATGTCAATATTTCATTGAAGAGATTCTAAAGGCATATAATATTGAGATCCATCATCTAACTCCAAATGGAATAGCGAAGGTTGCACTTTTTATTTGGACAGTGAAGTTTCAGAGAGGGAGCTTGGTATTGGTGCTTTTTGCTCTCTTCATGAAATGCATACACAATTCAGGAACAAGAATGTTGATGGCAGAAGTATTATGAAGTATTTTGGTTGTTGCAGTTTCAAGCCTGCTCGAGGTGCCAAACAGATTTCTCCAGCTTCAAAGAATAAGTGGGTTGAAAATTGGTACCGTTATTGGTTTTACATATAGTTCCTCTTATCGAAGAAAGGGATGACTCTAAAAGAATTGTGAAAAGATATCCTTTGGCTGCGAAGCTGAGTAAGAATGCCTTTGTTTGTAAACCCGAGTTTCCCAGCTCGAAGAGTTCAGGAACTTGTGAGAAAGTTTATAAAATTGCTGCTAGTATGCAAAGTGCTCGTGATTTCTGCGAAGAATACATTGCAGCTCGGATCTAGCCATTAAAGAAAGGTTGGAGTTTTATTCATTTTCATGAAAAAACGGTGAGAGGGAAAAGTTATATTTTTCTAGATAACGAATCATTTCACCCGAAGAAATATTCTGAAGATGCACAATTTGTGTCTGCTGTAGAAACTAAAGCAGTTGAAATTCTTGGTAAATTTCTGAAGAAAGAGAAAGATTTGATGGACAAGATCTTAGGAAAAGATTATAAACGGTTAAACAGAGTTTTTGATATTGCACAAATTAAGTATGGTGAAAGACCTCTACCTGCTTATACTCGTACATTAAAACCGAGTATAAAAAATGTGACGAAGAAGAAAAGAGCTGGTGGTCAACTTAGCAAGAAAATTACCAAGAAGAAGAAGGTTGCTATGTCTTCTGGTTCTGAAAAACTTGGAGGAGATGGTGAAGAAATGGGTCAAGAGACTCTTAGCCAGTTGGCTCGTGATGAAGAGGTGAGGATGATTAGTTTAGTTTTTAATTCTAGTGGATTGACTCCATTAATGTTGACTCCGCTTGGTGATTGTTTCCAGAATTTGGAGGCCAATGTTCATTCTAATGTTAATTTGGGCGAAGCTACTTTGTCTTCATCTCAAATTAATGTTGGGGAAGATATTTTGTCTTCTCCGGTTGTTGGCGTTCAAGTTCCTGTTGGTGCTGCCGCTGCTGAAGATGTTGTTATAGATTCATAAGAAGAAGGTGAGGTTGCTATTTTGACTTCGCAGGAGACTGCCGGGCCATCTTCTCAAAGGTTTGTGGCTGAAACACCCTCAGGGATTGCAGGAGTTATGCCACCCCCAAGGTTGCGGCAGAAGAAAATATTGGTTTGGAAGGTGGACCTGTGGAGACTGGAGCTCCAAAAGTTAGGGTTCTCAAGGTTAAGGGTACCACTACCGTTACTCTTGATTTTGATGAATCTGATGATGATGTTTTTTATGAGGAAGCCGAAAATGCTCGAGCTTCTCGTCTTTCTGAATCCACAATTGATGTAAATACTGGTGAGAAAGTTGCATGTCATCTTGAAAAGGGAGTTACTACAGGTAATTATTATATATATATGTATATATATATATTTTGTATTTGTCTTTTAACTTTGAATATTCAACTGACTCATGGTTTGATTTTGTGCAGAGGAATTTTTTCCAGACTCTTCGTCTCATAGAGAGATGACTGTGGATGTTGGGAAGATGAAGGAAGTTGCCCAGGAACCTTCTACCCCAGCTGAAATTTTAGAACCGTTCCTGATGGAGTGGATTTTGCTGCTTATAAACGCTGTATGGAATACTGCCAGGCTCAAGGTGTGAATTTAGACATTTTCAAATTTATTGGGATTGGTTTGGACAAAGTTCGTATTATGCCGAAGAAGCCAGAATTAAAGTTGTCAAAGTGCATTGATGATGCCTTCGCAGTTCCTGATGCGGAGGCCGAACTTGTTGGTAAATCTTCGCTTGAGTTGGCAGACGCCAGTGTTTCTATGATATACAAGGTTCAAAATTTTGACTTTGTTGTTTAAATTTGGTTAAACTTTTTATATTAATTTGTAATATATATTTGACTTCGTGTATGAAAATTTTGTTTTTGTAGAATGCTCTTTTGCAAAGGAGCTTGCGTAAATCGATTGAGGATGATGCGAAGAATGCAGTACTTCGTGAGAGAAGTCTTGTTGAAGAGATTAAATCTTTGAAATCTCAACTTGCTGCTAAAGAGAAAGAAAGGATAGAGACAGTTGAAGCTCTTCATAATATGGAGTCCAAATGTATTTCTGTTGGAGCCAAGCTTGAAGTGAAGATTGAGGATTGTGATAATTTGAAAAAAGAACTTGAGAGAATTGTGAGGGAGAAAAATTATGTTGAGAAGAAATCTTCTGAAAATGATTAAAATTTTCATGATAAGTGTAATCGCTTGTGGGAGCTTTGCAAAAATTGCTATGATAAATTTGAAGCGAAGCCAGAAGATCCTTGTTGGGAGCTTGGATAATTTGATCCGTTTTTTGCTTGGTTGTGTCGTCAATATGAAGATTTGCCGACTGTTATCCAAACTAGCGCGGATTTGAGTTGTGTTTATGCAACTCGTGCGCTTTTTCATCTAATGAAAGAGGTAAAGGATCCTTTGTATGAACAAATGTTGAACAAGGACTATAAGTTTCCTTCTGTGGAGCAATTGAGTCAGGTTACTTCTCGGACTCAATTGCTCTTCAAGAAATATTTTAATCAGTATTGGAACATGGGTGGAAGGGAGAATGCTTTTCTGAAGGCTAAGAAGAAGATGGAAAAGGTTGGATTAGAAATTTTATTGACTCTTCTTTATTTTATTATTATATATATATATATTTTGTACTAATATTTTGTTTTGTTTTTTGCAGCAGCTTGAAAAAGAGATTGCTGCCGATGAGAAGGTGCAGAGGGAGCAGGACAAACGTGAGGAAGAAAATGCAAGAGATGATGATGTTGGTGACCACCCGTTTTAGTTGGTCTTGAAGTTGAATTTTTTTTTATTGAGGGGTGAGACTTTTTGCAATGCTATTTGACATCTGTAAATATTAAACTTAGCAGGATGGAGTGGGTATTTTGCCGTTGCTAATGTGTAAGGATAACTTTGTCGTTGATCCTTCGCTATGGTTGAAGTATGTGACTAATGAGGTGGATCCTACGTTTGATACTTTTGTTGAATGTAAGCTGATGTAAGCATTATGTTTTGATGTTTTGACTTTTGGTTGTTATAGTTTTTTTCTGATGAAGTATTGCTTTTAGATTTTGAATGTAAAAATTTTATCGCTGGGAACAAGAAATGTGGTTTGCCATGAATTGTTGACTTCAGCGAAATTTCTCAGGTAGTTTATTGTGGCACTAGTTTTTTTTTGTAGTAATGATATGTAAAGTAATTGAGGCGTTTTGTATTTTCCAGTGATCATGTTCGAGTGCTTCGCCAAGTTGTGTCTCTAAAGAATTTCTACGGTGCAAAGTTGATCAAGTGTTAGATAGGGTTTTTGAGGAGTTGGTTAGCGAAGCTGCATTTTTTGTTGCTTTGGAAAGCGAATGATTGTAACTTTTGTTGTGATCTTGTATGTAATAAATTATTTTGCTTTCATGGTAAAAATAAGAATGTCTCAGAATTGACTAGTAGGTTTTTGCTTAGAAATTATAATTTATCTTAGTTAATTTGAAAACGCCGTCTCCTCACTAACTTCATTTTTAAAGTCAAATTTCATCTTTAGTTAATTTGAAAACGTCGTCCCCTCACTTTTTAGCGAAGGATCAACACGTAGACTTTGTTTTTTAAAGTCAAATTTCACGTTACTGAATTTGAAAACGTCGTCCCCTTATTTTTTAGCGAAGGCGACGCGTAGTCTTCGTTTTTTTGAAGTCAAATTTCACGTTAGTGAATTTGAAAACGCCGTCCCCTTATTTTTTAGCAAAGGTGATACATAGGCTTCGTTTTTTGAAGTCAAATTTCACGTTAGTGAATTTGAAAACGATGTCCCCTCATTTTTTAGCGAAGGCGATGCGTAGGCTTCGTTTTTTGAAGTCAAATTTCACGTTAGTGAATTTGAAAACACCGTCCCCTCATTTTTTAGCGAAGGCGACGTGTAGTCTTCGTTTTTTGAAGTCATATTTCACGTTAGTGAATTTGAAAACGCTGTCCCCTCATTTTTTGCGAAGGCGACGAGTAGGCTTTGTTTTTTTAAGTCAAATTTGACGTTAATGAATTTGAAAGTGCAATTCGCTCTTTTTTTTGGTGAAGACAACATGTAGACTTCGTTTTTAGAGTCAAAATTAACCTTAGTGAATTTAAAAGTGTTATTCGCTCTTTTTGGCGAAGATAATATGCAGACTTCATTTTTGAAGTCAAAATTCACCTTAGTGAATTTGAAAGTGCTATTCGCTCTTTTTGGCGAAGATACTTCATTTTTTAAGTCAAAATTCACTTTAGTGAATTTGAAAGTGTTATTCGCTCTTTTTGGCGAAGATAATATGCAGACTTTATTTTTGAAGTCAAAATTCACCTTAGTGAATTTGAAAGTGCTATTCGCTCTTTTTGGCGAAGATAATATGCAGACTTCATTTTTGAAGTTAAAATTCACCTTAGTGAATTTAAAAGTGCTATTCGTTCTTTTTGGCGAAGATACTTCATTTTTGAAGTCAAAATTCACCTTAGTGAATTTGAAAGTGCTATTCGCTTTTTTTTGGCGAAGATAATATGCAGACTTCATTTTTGAAGTCAAAATTCACCTTAGTGAATTTGAAAGTACTATTCGCTCTTTTTGGCAAAGATAATATGCATACTTCATTTTTGAAGTCAAAATTTAGCTTAGTGAATATATATTTTATGATTCTTTTGATAGGTTAGCATCGTTTTTTTTGCTTGTTCGAACAATGATTCTACCTACTTTGGTCGTTTTGCCGATGCATGAGTATATTTGAAGTATACTCTTTGGCCTTTAATAGGATTATTTTTAGGGGAACTAGTTTTCCCATTTAAACTTCGATGAGAATTTATAATAGTCTGCTTTGCTGATTGTTCATTATGCAAAAAATTTCTACCGAATTGAAAACAACCTGATTGCTTGGAAATCCATTATAAATTTGTGCGTGTCATTTATGTGAGCCCCTCGGAGAAGTTCTAAAAACTTTCTTGTGGTATTTTTAAGAGAAGGAAGAAGGATTTGTTTTGGTGATTTGACAAAGAATCCTTTGTCTAGATGAAGCCCCTAAGTGTTACTAAAGACGCCGCTGAGCTTGAGGCAACGAAGGCATTCTTCGTGTCTGGTATTAACTCAAGTTTTCCCCTAATGTATGGTTTGGGTGGGTTTGAGGTTTCATCAAATCTTTGTCTTTTATTTTATTTTATTTTATTTTATTTTATTTTATTTTGAGTTTTCATCAACGCCTGGAGTCTAAGGCTCTGTTCACTTGAGCTTATCAGTGTTGTTTTTTTTCACAACAAATCAGCGAACAGTAGTTTAGCCATGACTTTTTCAGCCATGCGAACAAGGCGATAAAACAGCCAGCCGAACTGAGCCTAGATTTTTTTCTTTCCAACTTCAGAGTGTTTTCCAATGAATTTTATATGGTTTTCGCAAAAAGCTTGTTCCCATCAGGATTCGACCTTGGATCTAAAATCTCCTGCTACACCTTTTCTTGTCTTCGTTGACCAGCTGGTGCAATTAATGTTTTTGTTTGTTACTAAGTAAAGTTTTTGCTAAATATTAGGTCCTTTTCAAGAAATAATTTCAGAAGGCCCTACATGCTGGTTGTTATCATGGAACATTAGATTGCTTTATGGATCTTGTATATTATAATTTTACCATGTTACTTTGTGCAATTTAAATTGTTTGCTCTTTAAAGACGTCGTCATACAAGCTTTTTTTAATCAAGTTTGTACTTTGGGTGGTTTTGATTTTCCATTGGATTTTTAATCCATGAAGTTGTTTCTGGGAGCCTCGATTTATATTGAGTTGTTTGGCCATAGTCTTTTTCTTTGTGATAAATGAAACAAGTTCTTTTGTGAAGATGCTGCGTGGCCTTCTTTTGTTTTCTGGTACTCTTTCTTTCTCTATAATTTGGGGTCTCTTCTTTTTTATAGGAGAGTCGCTTTGGTAGTATCCTTATTTCCAGCGATATTTGAAGAAAGAATGGTGAAGACTTTGGATGTTATTAGGTGTATAGTGGTTGAGCAGCCCCTTAGGTTGTTTGTTGCAGATTTGCAATTCTTTTGCTCCTTAGAGCTTTTTTTTTGCTTATTGCAGATCTTTGCTCCTTAGAGCTTTAATTTCTGCTTGTTGCAGATTTTTACTCCTTGGAGCTTTGGTTTCTGCTTATTGCATATCTTTGCTCCTTAGAGCTTTGTTTTCTGCTTGTTGCAGATTTTTGCTCCTTAGAGCTTTGGTTTCTGCTTATTGCAGATCTTTGCTCCTTAGAGCTTTGTTTTCTGCTTCTTGCAGATCTTTGCTCCTTATAGCTTTGTTTTCTGCTTCTTGCAGATCTTTGCTCCTTAGAGCTTTGTTTTCTGCTTCTTGCAGATCTTTGCTCCTTAGAGCTTTGTTTTCTGCTTGTTGCAGATCTTTGCTCCTTAGAGCTTTGTTTTCTGCTTGTTGCAGATCTTTGCTCCTTAGAGCTTTATTTTCTGCTTCTTGCAGATCTTTGCTCCTTAAAGCTTTATTTTCTGCTTGTTGCAGATTTTTGCTCCTTAGAGCTTTATTTTCTGCTTCTTGCAGATCTTTGCTCCTTAGAGCTTTATTTTCTGCTTGTTGCAGATTTTTGCTCCTTAGAGCTTTGGAAATAAACATGAATTTTGAATAATGCCCAGACAAGAATATTTTCTGAAGGTGAGAGCGCCATGATTTTTTTTTGAAAAATAGAACAGGCGACGTCTACTTAGGAACATAATGATTTCGCAAAATTGGTAAAACTTACAAGCTTAAAAGATCTTTGTAATTAAAGTCGACAGTATATAAAAAGTGAGTCCAGCGTGCACGTGATAGGAATAAATGGGTCTCAAACTATTACAGCAACAATACGTTATTGCAACTTGATGGAACTTGACAGGGTCAAATTCTCACACGAGAATTTTTTTATGACAAAATGCTCATACGAAAGATGTGCTCATAAGAAAGATTTGAATAGAAAATTTAATGACTTCATGCGTGTATGCAGAGAAAAAAATATTATCTTTTGTATTTTTTATAATGATCTCACGAAGTCTAGCGACGGTTCTGTACTTGCATGAACCTGTCAGCTTTTAAAGGTTCATATACAACTGAAATATGTTAAAACAATAATAATCTAAATGTAAAGTGAGTTGCTGAATCCGAACTGAGCAGTAGGTGCAAATTTGGTTGGAGTGCACCTGACCCCTGTTTAGTTCCCCAATTCTCCCCCTAAATTCACTATGCAAAAAGAAGATTCTCCGTCACATCAAAATGTCGGCAAATGCATGGAGTACTAAATATTGATGAAATCAAAAACTAATTACACAGTTTTGTTGTACTTTGCGAGACGAACATTTTAAGCCTAGTTAGTCAAAATTTGGATAATTTTTACCAAATACAAACGAAATGCTACAGAAATTTTGATACAGTGTTTTTCTCCCCAATTCTCTCATCTAAACGAGGCCTGAATTGTTTCCTTGGGCCATGCTTCTCTCAGTTAGCCTGGCACCCTATTTTGTCCTAGCCGAATCATCATAGTGGCCTAAACTTCGCAAGTGGTAGCTTTGCTTTCATTTTGCACGAGCTTGTTGTTGGACGAGATCCAAGTGATGTCGATATACTTTTTGTTGCATGCATTTAGTCTTGCAAAAGGGTAAGCTTGGTGTCTGGGAAGGTTTTTTGGGACATGACGCTGATCGAAGCCCCTTAGCGGAACCAGAACAGGTGCTTGTCATTCGTTTGCGATGTGGTGTTGTGTATTTGCTCTGAGCACTCTTCCGCGACGAAGACTCCCTCGTACCGACAAGCGATTGTTGATTATTAGTGACAGCCTGAAGACATTGTCTCACTTCTTGTGGTATTGGCTTCATGCTGACAGGTTTTTGTTGCCTCTTTTTTTTTTTGAATTTTGAAGATAATTTATTGCAGTCTTCGTACTGACGGAGTCTGAAGATAATTTTGAAGGTAATCTTTGCTTGCTTCTTGAGGGAAACGAATAGCTCAAAAGCTTTTTTGCATTCTATTCACTAAGACCGGGATTATATATATATATATATATATATATATATATATATATATATATATATATATATATATATATATATATATATATATATATATATATATATATTCAGGCCTTCAATCGTTCGACGATGCTTCTTTGCTTTGCGTAAATGTGCAAAAGGAAGCCAGGACTTCTGTATGTTGTTGTTCTAGTCTTTAGAGAATGGCTTCGAGTATCTCTGAACTAAGGAAACTGGCGTGGCACCCTTCACTTCTCTGAATACCCAGACTTGACAGTCTTCGCTGATATGAAATGTTATGGCGAAGACTAACCGGCCGGTTGGAAGTTTCTAATTTATTGCCCTTCTATCAATCGTGGATTGCCCTTCACTACGCATGTGGGTTTAGCCCCTTTTGCATTTTTGGATGAATACCAGTGTTGTGCTGGACTCTTTGACTGTCATGATAAGTGACTTTGCAAGTGTAGTTTCGTCCCCACCTCCGGCAATTATTGCAGCTTCAAAACTCATTAAGAACTGCCTTGGGTCTGATTCACCATCAAATATTGGTATCATGTTGAATTTATACCCTATAGGCCATTGAACTAACTGTAAATTTGTTGATAGTGGGGAGCTTGTATCAATTGATATGAATGATTTTTGGTTGTTCCTCTTTTGAAAGATTCTTGTTGCCAGATGCCATTCTTCTTGATTTGTAACTTCATAGTTTGCATTTTGCAGTTGCTCATTTAAGTGCTCTTGCGCGACATTCTTGAAGTTCTTTTTGTCTTCTTAAAACTTGTTCTTCAAGTTCTTTGAGTCTTTGTTCTTCAGCTTCGCCTGTTTTTGAGGAATTTACATCTTGGGAACACATCTTTGTTAAGACCTCGGTCTTCGCCAAGTGGTGGCTCATCTTCGGTTGCCCCATTGACGGCCTTCTTGTTTGGTCTTGCCATTAGATTTCTTGTGGTCGCGAGGATCTTTGAATGCACACACAAACGGTGGGCGCCAGATGTTGGGTGAAAAGTTCAGGTCAGATGACACAATTCACTCAATCATCAAAAACATTTCAGACAAGACAAAGTTGTGTGAAAAGTTGTATTCATTTCATGATCGTATTATACATGTCAGAGGGGGTATTTATAGGGCCCTAGCCTTCGTATTTTGAGCATAAATGACCATTTTACCCCCAACTCAAATCATTACCACCCTTTTCAACTACAAGGGCAAAGTGGTCTTTTTTGATGTCTAAGTCTTCATTCTTCAACTTAGTCCATCAATCTTCTGGATGGCTTCGTATTTTGGATTTGATCAATTTCTGCTGTCTTCTTTCAATCTTTAATTGTCAAGCGAAGTCAAATTCTTGTCTTCGCTTAGCCTTGCTTTAATCTTTCTTTCTTCTCTGGCGAAGACGAAGTTTTCTCCAATGAAGGTGACTTTTTCCCGGCGAAGTCAAAATTTCATCTTCTTTCTTCTCTGGCGAAGACGAAGTTTTCTCCAATGAAGGTGACTTTTTCCCGGCGAAGTCGAAATTTCATCTTCGCCCTGTTTCTTTCCCTATAGGCAAACTTTGTTATGACAATTACAAATTCAACTCCAAAGTTTCGGGACTGTATTTTATGGCGAAGTCAAATCCCCAACAGGGCGGGATTTGTATAATATGCACAGCCATATGTAACATAGGCATCCTCTTAGTTGTGTGTGGATCGATGTGGCCTAATCATATACTCCTTTGAGAGCATGTATCTTACCTGTGCAAACTCAGATGTCCTCACCTGCGCTCGCCCGCAGGGGCGCGCCCTTCATCGTACTGGTAGTATCCACAGCATGCTCTGGATGCGACTTGCGGAGTCTTGATCAGGTATAACTGCAAAACGGAAAACTAGGGCCGTGTTTAGATGCCGATTCGGCACCCCGGAATCGGCACTGCGCGCTACAGTGTTCCGAACACTGTAGTGCGTTTTGTTTGTTAGTGAAAAAAATTGTCCAAATATTGATTAATTAGACTCTAAATGTTCGTCTCGCAAAGTACAACAAAACTGTGCAATTAGTTTTTGATTTCATCTACATTCAGTACTCCATGCATTTGCCGGCATTTTGATGTGATGGGGAATCTCCTTTTTGCATAGTGGAATTTGGGTGTTGAATTTGGGAACTAAACAAGGGCTAGGAATACTTGGCTCTCCAAATCGAGTGGTGGGCCATACATGTCAGCGACGCGAAAAGGCAGATGAGGAGCGCATTAACGGCGTCGACCAGCCTAACGTCCACGTACCAGCGATCCACCAGTCCGTTCGCTTGACGTCGGGCTCTTCTTGCGCAGCCGGCTTCCGGAGCTTGCGTGTGTCGCACGCCACCAAAGACGGAACCGTCAGGGCACGGGGATTCCTTCCCCACGAGTCCACGGCCCGACCTCTCTCCCTATCGGTCCCCGACGCCATAAGCAGCTCACCCCCTCGCCTCCTTTCCTAGTCCGTCTCATTTCATCTCGTCTCGTCTCGTCTCGTGTTGTTCGGAGCGCACCACCCGATCCCAAATCCCTCTCCCTCGGCGATCCCTCCCCCTCCCCCGCTTCAAGGTACGACGATCATCCTCCTCGATCCCGGCGGTCCTCCTCCTCGATCCTCCTCCTTCCTCTAGATCGATTCGGTTTAGTTGATCGCCGTGATTCATTGCCCTGATTGGCCCGATGGTTAGGGCTCACGATTCGGTTCAGTAGTTGATCGCCGTGATTCATTTCCCTGATTGGCCCGATGGTTAGGGCTCATGCCTCCTTTCTCTTCAGTAGTTGATCGACGTGATTGATTGGACTGATTGGCCCGATGGTTACTGAGGTAGCCCTTAATGCTCAGGTGGAATTTTGTGTAGATCTGATAGGTTTTGCTGCTTAGCTTGCGGTGCTCGTCCGATTTGTGGGGGTGTTTTAGGTTGTTGATCTCGGAATTGCATGGGGTGCTTTTGGGCTGTTCGTAGTTGAGGCCGTCTTCATGATTTGCTGGGTAATTCCTAGGGTTAGCTGATCTTCTCATGTTTTTCTTCGTTCCTGATGATGCAGTTAACCCTAATGCGTTTCTCCATACGTGCATCTATGGTGGTGTTAGCTAGGTCTATACGTCAGATCCGTCCGATCTTTGTTTGTTAGATTACAAGGTTTTGTTTTAGTCTGATTCAGATGTTGCTGTAGATCAGGGTAGAATAATATCTTTTCAACTATGTTTTGGGTTATTAAAATTGAATCTGCTTGTGGAACATAGTGTATCTTCATAAGTAAGATGATGGATGAATAAATGCTTAGATAGTTGATAGATGTATGGTGCTGTTTCTCTATGACATAAATACTGCTACTGTTAGATGATTCGATGACCATGTATGCTTTTGTTACGTGTTTTGACGGATTTGGATGAAGTGCTGCTGTTGCTGTTCATTGATATACCTATGCGATGAACACACATGACCCATCAGTTTGTGTTACCTAGATACTGCACTGTTAATGTTGTTCAATGGTGTTTCCTAAGTTCATCACTTGATTAATCCTATCAGTTTTGTTACGATGCTTTGGTTAAGTTTCAATGAGTTGATCTGTTGATCAGAGTAGCAACTTAATTTGAATCTGCATGTGTCACATATATGTTTGATTTTGAATTGCTTAGATAGGTGTTATAGATTCTGTTTCTCTATGATTCTGTAGTCCTTCACATGCTTCTTGTTTCTTAGCTAGATATAGTTGTACATATATACCGCTAAGTTTTATAATTCTTTAGCTATTGTTATTTGTGTTGAGAGTTTTTGGATCTTGTAGTACTACCGATGAGATAAACTTGACCTGTTAGGATCTGTCTGCCTATGTTGTTGATTTTGCTTCATTTCATTGGTCTATTGCTAGATACTTACTGTGCTACTTGGTTATTCTGTAGATGCAGACCTTTGTTAGGTTCCTTCCCCGACGCATAAATTGCCCACCCTCGCCTCATTCCCCAATCAGTTTCGAGCACACTATCTGATCTAAATTGTTGTGTTCGCTGCTAGCCTCCCCCCCACCCCCCACCACCCCCCACCACCCCCGGCGGGGCCGCACGCACCCACACAACACATAGCATCGATCGGTTCACTAGTTTCCTGCTCTGATTGACTGGAAGAATGGTTAGGACTCATGCTTGCCTTGCCGTGCTCATGCGATTTGTGGGATTTTTAGTGCGTTGATCCGGGAATTGCAGGGGCGCTTTTGGGTTGTTCGTAGATGAGGCTGTTGTAATGATTTGCCGGGTACTTGCCTAGGGTTTGCTAGATCTGCTCATGCTTTTGTTCCTTCCTGATGGTGTAGTTCTTGCTTTTGTATCTGTTCATCTTTCTAGACACATGTGGATCTATGATTTGGTTAGATGGTGTTAGCGAGGCCTATGCGCCTGATTCGTTTGATTGATTTTTGTTAGTTATGTTTCTGGTTTGGTTGTAGTCAGATTAAAATACAATAAGATCTTCTTAACTATCTTTTGGGGTTATTAAAATTGAATCTGCTGGCATGTATGTTCATAATTAAGTTAATGGAAGAATTTGTGCTTAGTTAATTGTAGATATATTTTACCGTTTCTATATCCTTCAGATATGCGTGCTTATACCTGTTAGTTTAGAGTGCTAATTCGTTGAATTCATATTTGTTCGTAGTTGCTTGTTTCCGCTTTGTGTTCCATTTCCTTGCCAGTCCTAATTATTTCCAGGACTAATTGGCTGCTTTAAACAACCTAGGGAAGATCAGAAAGGGAGACGAGCAAGCCGATGGCCGGGGCTCATCAGGTATGGCCATCACATATTTGTCATGTGTGGTCTTTTATATTTGTTTGCTTACTTTGATTTGATGCTGTTATCTTGTGATGTTGACTTACCGGGTATAACTATTTAATATGAGAGCTATTTTGCTCTAACATAGCTTAAAAATGAATGGTAACAACAAAAATGAGAATCCCTTGTATTTCTTTTCTTAAATACCTTGGGTTAAGGAAGCTTTTAAATATTTATTTGAGCTAATAATCTAGCTGTACAACTCATTTCTTGGTGATGTTTCATTTAATATTAATATTATTCGAATTATCTTATATCTCTAAATACATGTGAATATATCTGTGAACCATAAGTGCAATTTCCATGTAGTCATATCAACCTTCATGTTCTACTGTCCATCTGATAATACTGAGTTTTTTAAGACAAGTTGTTTATGCTATATTTAATTTGGGAGCCATCTTCCTTCACCACAAAAGTTATTTCTGTTTTGTTAATGTGGTTATAATCCATGGAAAATGTTTTTTTGTTAATGAATCTGTGATGATTGTACCTCTAATTATTTGATGGCTTTGTTGTTTGTGATTAATCTTCCTTTGTTGTTTAACATATTGTTAACCAATTATGTGTAGTTTATGTTCGTTCCAGGCTAGAGTCTAGAAATTCATTTTGGTATATTGTAGTACTTGTGAAGGCTATATATGTTTTATTTACTGTTTACGTTTATAAACTTTATTTGTTATTGATTGAGGTAGGACCTGTTTTTTCTTATATTGTGAGGTTTTTTATTTTGCAGTGGGTAGGCTTCGAAGTTCATGGTTTCGATGGACCTGAATCTTTGGCTTATTCAATGGATAATGCTGGACACCGGCATGCCTACAGCGTTGAAGTGTGTGCCAAGTTGATGAATGGTGCACTCTACGCCAATGCTAACCCCCCTGCTGATGATGGAGACCACAAGGAGTTTGAACATGTGGTAGTTGCTGCTGATGTCTACCAAGGTATGCAAGAGGATGGAGAAGTCGACCAAGGGGGGTGGCTTGGGTACAAACCTAACATACTCCAGAGGACACCGGAGCTGCCTGTGTCGTCCCTTAAGGTCAGGCACGATATCTATCTTCCTTGTCATGAAATCAACGGTGGTGAAAAATTCAGGCGTCACGTTGTTCTCCCCCCTGCTCTTCTCGAACCTGGTGCCACTGTCTACCACTTTCTGGAATATAAGTCCCTTCCAAATATGGAGTTCAGAGCAAGGGCATCAGTTCTAGCCGAGAGAGCTGCTGCTGAGGCCGCTGCCGCTGCTGCTAATGATGCCGAGAATGTGGTTGCTCCTGCTGCCGTTGGTGCCCAGGCTGCTGCTGGGGGTGATGATGCTGCTTCTAATGATGTCGAGAATGTGGTTGCTCCTGCTGCCGTTGGTACCCAGGCTGCTGCTGGGGTTGTTGACGCTGCTGCTAATGATGCCGAGAATGTGGTTGCTCCTGCTGCCGATGTCCTTTGGCAAGAAATCCTGCAGAATTATCACTCTGAGTCCGATGAAGACTACATACCAGATGAAGACGAGGAACCTGAGGATCACGATGACTGAACCTGCTGGGCGACCAGGGAACACTATATGATCAAGAGTGAACAAGTTGAGAGTGCAGAGGATCAAAGCAGATGCTTTAGACAGTGAAATTCAAGTGAAGAAAGAAGGCTATTGCTCTTTTGTTTTTTTATTGTTAACAGTTGAGTAGTAGCACTGTTTTTTTTGTTCGAGCACAATTTCACACCTGGATGGTGGTGGTTAGCGTCTCTTTATGCGCTTCTGTTAGCTGTGCCAATTGGGCGACGAGAGGTGGCACCTTGCATCCCATTCACTGAACAGCATGCTTTTTGCTAGTTCCTGGATTTTGCAGCAAGACCTTTGCTTATTGTGCTTTGTTTGTGCTCGTGGTCTGAAATTCTGGTGTCTCTGATGGTTGGATCATTAGTATCTGCATGGTATTACCGTATTAGTAGTACTTTCTGTGATTTGCTTACTTCCCAGATTTGGAGTTGTACATATTGTTAGTGGGTGGTGGAAGTATGTTTCAGTGCTCTGCTCTTGGTTTCCTGACTAATTTTATGTCGTCGAATTTTGATGTGTCAAACCTTTAAGAACATGTCAGCTAGTTCCTCCATGTTTTCAAGCTAACTGCAACCTTTTTTTTCTTGGATTAGTGATACTTTGACTTGGTACAGAACATGCTGCATAAGGTTATTATATTTAAAAACAAATACCAAGTATAGATAAATGGGTTAATGTACAGCAGCTTTATTGAAACTTAGTGTTGTTAACGTGGCGCGTGTGTGCCATTGTATGTATGTGATTGTTTATTATCGTGCTTCCTATTCCGCTAATACGCTAAACGTCATAGTTCCTAGAGTCTTGAAGTATGAGGCTGGCGTTGTGGCTGCGATGCCCAAAGCCTAATCATGCTCGTGCTTCTGCCTTCTAAGTTTACAATTCTCATTTTTTTGCCTGTACTTGTACATCATTTTAACCTACAGCCTGTTTGCTTGGCTGAAAATAAGCGGCCGAAAGTACTGATGGCTGATTTATTGTGAGGAAAAAAAACTGCTGGCCGGTTGAAAATAAGCGGCTGAAAGCTCAAGCGAGCATGCTGCTAATCTTGGGTGTGAGCCACCTACTACAGCCTGACCTCACAGCATTTATGTGTTTTCACTTTTCGCTTGTGAACTTTTGCTTCATCTGGTGTTTAGTTCGCGAAAATTTTTGGCTTTGGCTACTGTAGCATTTTCGTTTGTATTTGTCAATTAGTGTCTAATCATAGACTAATTAGGCTCAAAAGATTCGTCTCGTAATTTTTTACCAAACTGTGTAGTTAGTTTTTTTTCGTCTACATTTAATGCTTCATGCATGTGTCCAAACATTCGATGTGACGGGGAATCTTGAAAATTTTTGGGAACTAAACATGGCCTATCTTATCAGGTTTGGAGATTCCATTGGGTGGTGATGAGTGGGAACTGCAAAGTGGTCCTGCACATTAGAAATTTATAGTCAAAGAGTAAAGTTTATCACCGGTTCTTAAACTTGTTCGCATGTGTCATCTCGGTCTTTAAACTTGTAAAACGTCTATTTAGATCCTTACTCTCAAAAAATAAATCATAACCTTTTCATAGAAACTCGAATGAAGACAGCTTTGTATAAAAATTATAGCCTTCAACGTGATCTATAACTTTCTAGTTGAAAAGTTTTTATAACAAAACTGTTTAGGGTCCCAAAATATTTTTGTAAGTTTATAGATTTTAAAATTTAAAAATAAATTTTGTGACACTAAATAACTTTAAATAAAAAAATTTCAACTACAAAGTTGTAGATCGTATTGAGAACTATAACTTTCATACAAACCATATCAATATCCAAGATTATTTGGTAATTTTAAATTTCAAATTTCAAATTCTATAAACTTATAACAATATTTTTGGACCCTAAACATTTTTAATTCAAGAACTTTTCAACTACAAAGTTGTAGATCGCGTCGAGGGTGTAGGAACTTGTGACGCCTAAAAGGAGGGTGAATTAGGCAACTTAAAAACTACTAACTATGGCCTATAATTCCACCTAATCAAAATCTATGCAAGAAAGTAATCTATCTAAATGTGCAACTAAGATTTTACTAGGTGTGTTGCTATCTCTACCGCAAAAGAGTTATGCAACCTATATTCCAATCCTATCAACTAGCTTATCAACTAAGCTAGGAAAGTAAAGCACACAACTAAGGTAGCAATGTAAATGCGGAAGGTAAGGATGAGGTAGAGATGCAAACTCCCGTCGACGACTCCGGTATACCGAGGTATCGAGAAGCGCTCAAGCTTCCCTCTAGTCCTCGTTGGAGCCCCTCGCAAGGAATCCCTCGCAAGGGCCAAGCTTCCGGTCGGGTAACTCCGTGGATAGCCCCGGGCCTTCCCCACGCGCAAGTGGGTCTCCGATGTGCCTTCCGGCAAGCCTCTCCCAAACCGCTCCCCACCGTCTTCACTATCAAGCTTCCAGCCAAACCGCCGTGGATCTTGTTCCCTTCGGTACACGGTGGCGGCCACACCACAAGCACGGTTGGTGAGGTCTCGCAAGACTACGAGCTCCGCCGAGTACAAGCACGGTGCGCACAAGCATCTTTGGATGAGAGGTATGCAAATCTCACTAGCAACTAGACCTAAGCCTAGAGCAAGCGCATATGAGCGTGGTCTAACTAGCCTAAGCACTTCGCAAAGCACCTACACTAATCACCTTGTGATCTTTAAGCTCTATGCAAGTGGAGAGCACCAAAGTGGTGTAGCAACACCCTAGTATCTTTCCTCAGCTCCCACTAAACTCAAATGGCCGGTTGGGACATGTATTTATAAGCCCCAAGTCGAAGCTAGCCATTGGGGGCAAATTCCCAACGCACTGCTAGGCATCAGACGCTCCGACGCCTCACACCGGACGCGTCCGGTGTATACAAATCCCTTGCTGAAGAAACTAGCCGTTGGCGCCTCTCCTGACGCTGATCAGCGTCCGTTGCACCCCCATCGGATGTGTCCGATGGCCAAACCCACGGTTTAGATGCTCTCTGGACAACATCGGAAGCGTAGCCCTCAACGTCCGATGTAGCACTGTAGCAGCGTCCGATGCAGCGCACTGGAGACACACTACTACAGTGTGAGTACGGTGCGTCCAGTGTGAACACACCGGTGCGTCCAGTGCACACTCCTGTTTTGCTAAATACGCTGTGTACTGACCGGACGCTGACGCCAGCGTCCGACGCTCACAGATCCAATGTCCAATGCAACAGAAACCGCTCCGTTCACTTTCGAAAAAATCACTGAATCCTGCAGAGCAAGCTCGGCAGGAGAAAATGCTCCTCTTTGTCTTGGCTTGAACGGCTTCAATCTTCAACCTATTGAACTACAAAACATATACTTGCAAACACATTAGTCCAATTTGGTCTTTTTGATCATCAAACACCAAAATCCAAACTAAATGGCCCATGGGGTCCATTTTTCTTGCAGAGGGCTACAACTTCGATATAAAGTTTTGTCTTCATTCGAGTTCATATGAAAAAGTTATAAATTATTTTTTGATATAGAGTTTTTAGATCGTCCTGTTTTGACCCAGATGAGACTCAAAACCAAATTTAGGGACCGAGATGACATAACTGAACAAGTTTTAGGACTTAAACGGGTGATTTCTAAGTTTAGGGACCAGGATGACACAACCGAATAAATTTAGGAACCGAGATGACACAGATGAACATGTTTGAGGACCTAAATGGATGATTTACAAGTTTAGGGACCGAGACAACACGACGGTACAAGTTCAGGGACAGGTGGTGGACTTTACTCATGGCCAAATGCATGTAGTGTAACACCTCGGGTGTTATAGTGACTAATTAACCTGCCATGTCATCATATTGCACTGCAAAGCATCCATGTTTAGGTCAACCATGTTATGCATTAACTAAAATGAGTTTACCTTTCTAGGTTGGATGTGCTCTCAGTGGTGTGACTCGAACCAAAAACCCTAATTTTGAATGTCACCGCAAATACTTAGTCCATGCCCTGCGTAATTTGAGGTGTGTGACTGTGTTACACACTAGTGTCAAGTGTAGGGTATGAACTCAAGTACAACACGTAAAATGAAGCTTCAAGTTTGAGTTTGAATTGGAATCCAAAACTTGTTGCGAGTTTTTCCGATTCGAATTTGAATTCAAATTCGGGACGTTATTAAAAGATTTTCAAAAGTTAAATTGGTCAACCAAGAGTGGCATTTGGTCAACTATGTGATACTTGACTCAATGATGCCCTTGGATGATGGTTTGATCATTAACTAATCTCCAATTAAGGTAGCAACAAATTTCAATTTGAAATTCTTCCGAAAAACCCTAAAATCCAAAAACCCTATTTTTACCCCTTTTGAAATAATTTAAAATCTAAGTAAAATTTGGGAAAAAGTTTAAAACCAAGTTTGTAGTACTTTTCAAGGGCTACAACTTTTCAAAGTTTTAGTGTAAAATGTGGAGCAATTTTGAAAAGAAGCAAATTTCAAATTTAACCCCTTTTCATCCTCAAACTCAAAAGTAGATTTTGAAAATGGTTTAAATAGCAAAGTTGTAGGTCTTGGCTAGATGTACAACTTTGGTGTTTGGAGTTTTTGAAGTTTCAACATAAAATTGAAAGTAATTTCTAAATTACCAATTTTTTGAAATGTGTCCCCTTTTGATTTTAAATTCAAATTTCAAAATCCAGTTCGAATTTGAAAAAGTGTTCAATACAAAACTTGTAGGGCTTGAAATTCTGAAAATTTCATATCTTGGGAATTTTTTAAGTTACTACATGATTTTGTGAGTAATTTGGCAAAACAGTTTGATTTTAAAAAATGGGGGGAGCTACAGTACCCGACGAATCACCACCGGGCACCGAGTGGCATGGGCACCGGCGAGCTGCCGGACTGCTTCCAGGCCGTTCCCGCGGGCGCTCGATCGCCACCTTGACCGCGCGCGCCTTCTAGCACTGCCAGCAAGGTCGGAGCTCCTTTAAAAGCTGAACACGTCGTCCTTTTTCCTTCCTCTATTTAGCCGTCGCCGCCGTTGGTTTTCGCCGGCGAAATTCATCACCACCACTGCACCGCAAGCTACTCCCTCTTGCAGCCAGCTCCGCCATAACCCCACGCTTCATCTGAGCCCACCATCGCTCCATCTCGCCACCCCAAACGACCTCCGAAGCCGCGTCTTCCTCAGCTCCGGTCAGAGCTCCGCCGCACCCGCCTCGTCGTCGATAGCCTTCTCCGGTGAGCCTCGGCTAGTAGCGTCTTCACGCTTAGAATCGCCTTGATGCCGTAGTGCTCATAAGCTTGCTAATTTGCACTCTACAGCCCCAGACGCGTCGGAACGCCATCTCCACCGCTAGCTCACCTCACCGGAGCGCCGCCGCTGTGAATCATCCACCCCACCACCTCTTCGTCCCGGCGAAGCGTGTCAGCACGTGTAGGGTGAGCTTCTGAGCATGATGCTCTCCTCAGCTTAGTCGCTACCGTAGCAGAGGCCGTCGTCCGTTGTGTCCGCCATCGCCGGAGTTTGTGTCGCCGTCGCCATCGTCGACGTTGGTGCTCGGGATCGCTAGAGAGGGTCAGAGTGGCACCAACGTGTTCGGGAGAGGGAGGCGAAGCTGTTGGTGTAGACCGGGTTGTCGGGGAGCTCACCGTCGGTCAGCGCCGCTGCAGCCGTGGTTGACCTGGGCTGACGGGCAGGGCCGCCCTGTCAGCGAGAGAGAGAGGGAGAGCGCGCGCGGGCAGGCCACACTGCTGGGCCGCGCGAGCGCGAAGCGGGGGAACGCGGGCGCGAGGCAGCTGGGCCGCGCGGTTGGGCCGAGCCAGAGGAAGAAGGGAAGTCGGCCCGATCGGCAGTTTTTGTTTTTCTTTTTCAAAAATGTGAATAGTAATAGTATTTGTTTATTTCACTAGAATTTTTGTAGAGCTCCAAAAATAGTGAAAATTTTTGTATAAGCTTTTCAAGGTGTAAACTAATTAGGAAAAATATTAAATGCTAAATTTGATTACTTTTTGCAAGTTATTTAATTAGCTCAATTAAATATTAAATGCAACTTCCAGGAATTATAGTAATTAAAATATTAATCCAAAAAATTATGAAATTTGTTGTGATACTGTTTTAGGCCATGATTAATGTATAGAAAAAGTTTAAGCTCTTTTAGATGAAGTATGATTTATTATTAATTATGCCCTAATTAATTAAATGTTTAAATAAATGTTAAATTGATAATTTTAAGTGTTGTGTGCCCTTTTGATTGAGTGATGACCTTGGGTCACTAATTCTTGGTGATCTTTGGTGCCTTAATTACATGATTGAGCTCGTTAGTAGCGTGTTCAGTAAGAAGCGTTAGTGTTGCTCAAGTTATCGCTATTAGTTAGTAAGTTTTACTGTTTTGCGACTGTACCGCGAAGGAAAGTTGTACTCAAGTCGTTAACCGTGGCATTTCATCCTCAAGCATCATGTGTTATCACCGCATCATGTTGAAACATGTTATATGCTCGTGTAGTTCCCGCTTTCGAAGAAGTCGACGTTGGCGAGCAAGTCTCCGGAGAAGAGGTGTCTTCGGTGGGTTCCGGACCGGAAGTCGGAGTTTTTGAGCCCGAGTTAGCCATCTTGTCAGAGCAAGGCAAGCCCCGGTGCATTTAAACCCTACCTTGAGTTTTACAAATCTTTATTATTTATACTATGGTTTATTGCATTAAGTAATTAGGAGTTGAGTGATAACCCAATTGCTGCATTGTCATCCTTAATTATTGCGATATCACCCTTGATACCTGTTTTACTGAAAATGCGTAGTATGCTTCACCATGCTTATGATTTAAGCTTTTAAATGAAATGTTTACATAGCCAGGACGACATACTTGATGAATATTGAAATATGAGAATGAATTTGAAAGATCGGGCGAGTGGTTTGGCCACTGCTAACTTGCATTGGGAAATGAGTCTCAATGTAGTGTTTCCGCCTTATCAGTTAAGGACCATACATTGTTGGCCCTCGCGTCATAGAGTTTTTATTAGTACTAGCCATGTACCCATATCGGGTAAGCCTTACTTCGGATATTCCATTACGAGAACGTCTAACCTCGCACTGGGAGTGGAGAGATGGCGAGAGTAGCGTGTACCCTCGGGACTAGAATTGGGCCGGGTTCGAGGAGTACTATGCTCTCGGGTGGCGATGGACACGTTCTGGTTTTGGGTTACTCGGGTAAGAGTTGATATATGCAAGATTCGGTTCTACATATGTCGTGTGGTTAGGAAGCCCTAGCTGGGTAAATGAAGCGGTTCGAATCATCGTTGCTCCACGAGAAAGGAGTCTTGGCCTTGCACCAACATCGTAGTTAAGAACTGGAATTGAAAGAGAATGAGAAAGATCTTGATGAGAATTACTTTGATCTAGATTAGGATCACTTAGAATTGGTTAATGAACCATCAATGGTAAAAATAAAATATTGAAGGTAAGGACTTACTTTAGTAAGCTTTTCTGCAAAAGAAATTTTGATTCTTGAATACTCGTATCTTGATTCCCTAAAGCTAGCATGCCTTTGGAGTCTTTTTCTTAGTCGGGTAAGTCTTGTTGAGTACTCCCGTACTCAGGGTTTGTTAAACCCCTTATTGCAGGTGCGGTTCATGAACAAGTCTGCTTTGAACCTTGTTGCATGACCGTTGTGGCTGAAGAAAGTGACGACGAATAGGCTGTGTGGCCTCTGGGCAAGGCACTTCGTTTGTGTGGTTGTAATAAGTTACTACTGATACTTCCCTACTACCGGTTTGTAATAATGCTACTTAAGGTTTGAAATTTGGAACTGTGGTCTGTAAACTTAAGTTATTGTAAGACTTCCACTACTTTACTCTGATGATATTTTGAATAAACTATTGTAATATTGCAATACTCCTGTGATTGGATCCTGTTCGGAGGATAGCAGGTCTTTTAAGTTATGAGGAACATAAGTACGGTTGTTAGAGGTCATTATGACGATGACAGGTACATGTGGACTATCATAATTAGGAGGTTCTGTGACATGTAGCTAGCTAGAGCAACAAACAGTTTGTGAATTGTGCAAATAGAGAACTGTGGATTCTGTTCCTAGAGCATGGATCAATTGCCTGCAGTTGAAAATAGCAATGACTCTGCAGTTGACGACACTCCTTTTCTCGTGTGTGGTGTAAAGAATCTGTTCCCTTTTTTCAGCTGTCCCTGTCTCACAAAGCTGCTCTCATCAGTCATCATACATGAAACCTTTCTCTCACTCCTTTCTTCCGCCACGTAGTTGGTTCTTCTTCTCATGCGTGCATCTTGCGGCTGCCCGATCCTTAAATTTCTGCTCCGGCCGGCCAGTTTTGAGGTGTCTGGTCGTCAATCTATTAACGCTGCTACTTTCGTGTTGTGTCATGTGTGCGTGGGTGTCAGCCGGCCTGGTCGGTTTTCTTTAATTTAATTAATTAATTTTGCCATTGTTTAAGCGTGCGCAGAGCAATGATTTGGAATTTAGTTTTTTTCCCTTCTTGTTGACAAATGACAATTATATTCCTTATTAATACTTCAGAGTTCAGAAAGATGATTTGTAGTCTACTTGATGCCCTGTGGTCATGTGGTGCTAGATTCCGTGCTCTGAAACTCGTGCAGCGCTAGTCGAGTAAAGCTGATTCGTTGGAAGAGAAAACACCGCTAGTTGGTCATAAAGTTCTGGCTGATACGAGCAAGTGAACGGGGCTTCACATTTTGATGTTCTGATCAGTTTGGCGATGTGGCAGGGGTTGAGTAACGTAGAAATAAACACCCTCTCGATGCAAATCATGCATGCAGCGGAGCGCTAACAAAACTCTGGCACAAACGTGTCCTCGAAACATGACGCAGCGACAGTTAAATCGTACCCTGCACATACTGGCTCGTCGTGACGTGACGTCGAGCGGCCAGAGCCCAGAACACACCAGATCATGCCTAACAAACAAAAACGAACGGCGTATGTATTATATTACATACTCCCTTCGCATCGGATTTAGAAGTCGTTTATGATAGCGACACGATCTCCAAAACACAACTTTGACCTCTTATTTTTATAAAAAATATTTATAGAAAAGTGATATATGTATACTTTTATAAAAGTATTTTTCAAGACAAATCTATTCATATAATTTTTACATTTGCAAACTCAACAACTTAAAAGTTATTGATGATTTATATTCCCAATGTTTGACTCAAATCTTGTCTAAAACGATTTCTAAATCCGATATGGAGGGAGTACGAATTTATCTAATAATTATTTTACCATAACGCCATGAATAAATGAATCTTCTATGAGCTGTCTCAGTTATAATTTATAGCTAGCTAATTATTAAAGCTAAAATTTAATCAGCTAGAGAGTGTGATGAGGACATCGCCACGCTGGACACACCGACGCTATGGTCTTCTCCAAGTTGCAATTCGTCCCCAACTCAGCTGCCACGTCACCCTCGGATTTAGCAGACACGTCGTCACTGTTTCGGTCATAACTCTCTCATACGACATCGAAACGGAGCGTTCTTGGATGCGTTGGAAAGGGGACGACGACGCCGTCGTTTTGGATCTGGTCCCAGCTCCAGAAGGTCCGTGGATCATTCTGTGTGACCACGGCAAGGTGCTGCGTCACCTATTTGGGCCAACTTGGCCATGTATCGTGTCGGGCCTTAAGCCCAAGTTGTGGGCGCCCAACCCCTGGCCGTCCTCAACCCTAGGTCGAGTCTTAGACTATAAAAACAGCCGCCGCCGCTGCTAGACAATTGGGTTTTGTTTAGAGTTTAGTTTTCCATCGAGAAACTGAATCGTTCATTGTAACTGTGGTGACAAATCCTTTTACAGTGATCCAGGGCCCCTGTTCTTGATCTCCTCCACTGTGTCGATTAGTCCTTTGGAACCGAGTTCTTGAACCCTCAATTGATATTCGCATCATTCATATTTGCAAATTTCAGATTGCGTGTTTTACCTTCTTGCTTGTGTTCTTCGATTCGCTTGCAGGAAAAGCCTTCTTGGCGAGGTCAATCAAGTTGTGCTTGGTTGATAACCAACGGAGCAGTGGTGTAACGGTTGCAGGGTTCGAATCGTGTCTGATTTGAAGCCGGATCGCCAACGTCGAGATCTCCACAAGTCGAACTTACCAGTTACCTCTCGGAAGATCGGGCCTGTATCTCATCAATTGGTATCAGAGCTTTTAGGTTTACCGCGAGGTATATTCTCGTTTGCCTTAGATTCGTATTTGTTCATTACCTAGAGTCCACAAAAAGCCCAAAAAATATTTCAATTTCCACTGTCCTATCACCCTTTGTGCCTTTGCAATTTCGTTTCAGATTCGCGTTGTTGAGTTTGTGTCCGTGGTCGAGTCTTGTTGCTGGTTTAGGATTGTGTTCGTGGTCGTAGTTCAATCGCCCGTTGCTGTGATTTTTGTTTTCCGCCGCTATCCCATCCACCGTTCCCAAACAACAAGTCGAAGCCACCACATTACTCGACTTGCCCCCGCTAGCCGCCTTGTGTAACTTCTCGCCGCTGCGCAAACCCTAGATAAGTTGCCAGCCGCTCTTATTTTGCCTGCATCGCAGCCCTCCTTACATCATCAGGCGAATACCTACTGTCGCTGTTGGAGTCACAGGGACAATCTTGTGATCGGTGTTGGAGTTTAGGGACGCTTTGCCCTAACTGTCGCTGCCGTGTTGTGCCTACCGGAAAACATAACTTGAGATACCTTCGGTAAAACAGGCATAACTTTTCGCTCGTTTATCAGAAAAATCTGAAATTTTTACAGCAGCTTCTTGACACCGTTTGGAGCCGACCCAAACTCGTCTTCGCCCTGTTTGGTTTCGTCAAAATTGCCAAAAACAATCAGGAAAATAAAGAAAAAAAATTATCAAAGTTTTTGCACGCTTTTCAGAGAACGTGCTATTTTTCTGTAGACCACATCCCACCTCAGTTGTAGGTGCCAATTTTTGTGGTTACATCTTTTGTGATCCTTGTTCAGAGAAAAATATAAAAAAATAGTGAAAAAATAAAAAAGTTTGATTCCTACTAGTGCCTTTCGGGAAAATCAGGGAAAAATTCAGGAAAAAGGAAAAATCCGGTTATTTGCTTGTTCTGTGCGTTCTTTCCATCATCCTTTGTTTTCACCTTGTTGCGCTACGTCTCGACACGTCTTAGCCAGCAGCTGTGATTTGTACTTTGGATTCGGATTGAACAATCGCTAATCTGTATTCGTTAATTGCTAATCCTTGCTGTCATATTGTGTGCCTACCCATAGCTCCACATATTCTTCTGTCAGCACAGGTTCATCTTGCAACTGTTACCCACGCTCAACAACAGATTGCTTCGCCACGTTGGTTTTACTCTTGTTTGGCGTTGGTAAGAATACAGGCAAGACGGTGGTAAGCCGCTTGTGATTTTGCATTCCACTTTCACCACCACCACCACTTGGTTCCTTTTAGTCGATAGGGATAATACTTTGGTGTTGTCTTTTTCTATCTTCTAACCATGGCAGGATCTCTGACGGACTTCAATGATTGCGTGTCCAAGGGCGAGCTTACAACGTTCATGACTGAACAACGCAATCTTATGACCGAGCTGACGCGTAATGTGAACAATCTGGTCACCCGCATTGAACAACTCGAGCAACGTCCTCCACCTCATCGTGCTGTTGATGACGATGCAGATGATTTTGGTGATGACGATGCGGATGTGAATGCTGACGGTTATGCCCGTCGCCGCCTCAACTTCAACCGTCGCGGTATGGGAGATAATAATCATGGTAATAATGATCCTTTTGCTAAAATTAAATTTAGCCTTCCTCCTTTTGCTGGTAATATTGATCTAGATGCTTATTTAGATTGGGAGCTTGCTGTTCAACAAAAATTTGATTCTCATAATGTTCCTGCTGAGCATAGAGTTAGACTTGCTACTAGTGAGTTTACTAATTTTGCTTTATTCTGGTTGAGTGATCTTTGCAATGCTAATAATGCTGCTGCTGTGCCTCAAACTTGGAATGCTTTAAAGCAACGTATGAAATCTCGTTTTGTTCCTCCTTATTACCAACGTGATTTACGTTTGAAACTGCAAACTTTAAAACAAGGTGATAAAGGAGTTGAAGCTTACTATCAAGAATTGCTTATTGGTTTAGCCCGTTGTGGTATAAATAAAGATGATAATGATGCTAGTGCTAGATTTTTTGGTGGTCTAAACCATGATATCCAGAACATACTTGATTACAAAGAATGGCGTAATTTTTCCCAATTGTATCATCTTGCTATTAAGGCAGAACGTGAAGTACAGGGCCGCAAACAACACCAGCCTTTCAGGTCTAACAATGGAAGGAATTTTCAGCAGCGCTCTGAGCCGGAGACGCCCAAGCTTTCTGTTGCACCACATGGGGTAACTAAATTGTTTAATGTGCAGAAGAAAGGTGCTACTCCAGGTGTTTCTACTAGCTCCTCCTTGTCCAGCGCTAAAATCATTTGCCACCGATGCAAAGGCATGGGCCATGTCATGAAGGATTGCCCCAGTCGTCGTGCTTTCATTGCTACCGAGGATGGATATGTAAGTACTAGTGATGTTGAAGATGATTTAGCCCTTGCTGCTAACATTGATGCAGATTCCACCGAGGGTGATCAAGACAAGGATGCTATCATCATTGACTCTGTGGCTGCTGCCGCGGATTACCCTAGCCTTCTTGTGCAGCGTGTGTTAAGTACACGTGTGGGACATGAAGACGAGATGAAGATCCAACGAAACAATTTGTTCCACATGTATTTCATTGTGCAGGGTTGTCGTGTTCTCACTATCATTGATAGCGGAAGTTGCAATAACTTGGTGAGTTCAGATTTGGTTGAGAAGCTTGGCTTGACCACACGACAACATTCGTATCCATATAAACTTCAATGGTTCAATAATAGTGGTAAGACTAAGGTAACTAAATCAGCACGCATTAGCTTTTTCACAGGTTCTTATCATGATACTGCTGATTTTGATGTTGTCCCTATGCAAACTTGTTCTATTTTGTTAGGTCGTCCATGGGAATTTGATAATGATGCTATACACCATGGTAGAACTAATACATACACTATCGTACATAAGGATAAGAAAATTACATTGCTGTCTTTGTCTCCTACGGAAATTATTAAACATGCTAAAGAGATTAAAAATAAACCTCCAACTGACATTGCTAAAAATAATGGGATTAAGTTAAAAGGAGGTACTTTTCTTGCTACAAATTATGCTACTGCTGAGTTATGTGATAATCCTGATGCACCATGTTATAGTATATTTTGTCAACCTATTATGTCTGGTGCATTGCCTGCTGTCACTAACCTTTTGCAGGAGTTCGCTGATGATGGGATGAAGTCGAGGGCGACTCCAATTCTAGAAGGAGGGGATGATGAGGACATCGCCAAGATGGAGTCGAGGACGACTCCAATTCAAGAAGGGGAGGATGATGAGGACATCGCCACGCTGGACACACCGACGCTATGGTCTTCTCCAAGTTGCAATTCGTCCCCAACTCAGCTGCCATATCACCCTCGGATTCAGCAGACACGTCGTCACTGTTTCGGTCATAACTCTCTCATACGACATCGAAACGGGACGTTCTTGGATGCGTTGGAAAGGGGACGACGACGCCGTCGTTTTGGATCTGGTCCCAGCTCTAGAAGGTCCGTGGATCATTCTGTGTGACCACGGCAAGGTGCTGCGTCACCTATTTGGGCCAACTTGGCCATGTATCGTGTCGGGCCTTAAGCCCAAGTTGTGGGCGCCCAACCTCTGGCCGTCCTCAACCCTAGGTCGAGTCTTAGACTATAAAAACAGCCGCCGTCGCTGCTAGACAATTGGGTTTTGTTTAGAGTTTAGTTTTCCATCGAGAAACTGAATCGTTCATTGTAACTGTGGTGACAAATCCTTTTACAGTGATCCAGGGCCCCTGTTCTTGATCTCCTCCACTGTGTCGATTAGTCCTTTGGAACCGAGTTCTTGAACCCTCAATTGATATTCGCATCATTCATATTTACAAATTTCAGATTGCGTGTTTTACCTTCTTGCTTGTGTTCTTCGATTCGCTTGCAGGAAAAGCCTTCTTGGCGAGGTCAATCAAGTTGTGCTTGGTTGATAACCAACGGAGCAGTGGTGTAACGGTTGCAGGGTTCGAATCGTGTCTGATTTGAAGCCGGATCGCCAACGTCGAGATCTCCACAAGTCGAACTTACCAGTTACCTCTCGGAAGATCGGGCCTGTATCTCATCAGAGTGTTTGGACCCTCTGTATCTAATTAAAAGAGTTTTTTTATCCATGTCATTACAATTTTGCAAGTTTGAAGATACGCCATTACATTTCGCCTACAATTCATTCTCTCCTCTATCCATGTTATTTTCTGCACTTCTTATTAGGTATATGGACCATTGTCAGAGACGTATGCATATAGAGAGACGTGTACGACGTTAAGTCCCCGCCTGCTCTCAGTTAGAACAAACCCTCCCGCCGCGGACTGCTCCATCGTCCCCGGTGGCATCCCCGTTCCCGTCCCCTCGCCCACGCCATGGCCAGAGCCGAGCTCACCCAGCGGCGTCTCCGTTCCCGTCCCCTCGCCCACGCCATGGCCAGAGCCGAGCTCACCCAGCGGCGGCCCTCGCCCGCAGCGACCTCCGTCACTCCGTGAACTCGCGTCGTGGCCTTGCGAGAAGAACCATGCGCCTTGGTCATGTCCTTGAACACCTTCCTGCAGCATCGTCGTGTGGTTGGCCGCCCAGCACTCGTAGTGGTACAGGTACCTGTTCAACGACGCCTTGGCTTGCTGCCGCCGTTGCTGGTCCTTGCCGCCGGCACTGACCTTGTCCGGCTGCAACTGGTAGCTCCAGGAGTTAGCGCTTGTCGGTGTTCCAGGAGCTCGTGGCGCGGCGCGGAACGCCGGCGCTGCGCAGCAGTAGCTCGTGCTCGCGGACGACGGGGCAGTGTCGCAGTCACCCGTGCGGCAGCTCCCACGGCCGTCCGCGTCGAACTAGCACCCGGTGCGTGCCACCGTCGTACCCGCGGGGACGTTGATCCTACACGTCTTGAATGCAGAACGTAAACAGAGGATGAAGCATGTCGAGTTTTATATAAGGCCTGTTTGGTTCCTGACTAAAATTTAGCTATTAAAACTATTTTAGTAATTCTTGGGTGACTAGAGGGACTAAACTATTTTAGTTCTCTTTTTAGTCAGTGTGTTTGAAAGTTTAACACCTAAAATTTCGCAAGGGGACCAAACAGGCCCGACTCGGATTGGGATCAGATGTGGAAAAAAAAATAAAAAATGGTGGACTGGACACTGGAAAATTGAGAAGATTGACTAGCTAGAGCTACTAGCTGAGATTGTTATGGCTGGTGGAAATTCATGATGGCTCGCGGCGCTGTCGATGTCGCGCCGGTGTCCAGCCTGCTCTGCCGACAGCGCTTGTCCGCTTCGCACCGCCCGGCGCCGGTGTCCAGCCTGCTCCCCCGGGCGAAGTCGTTCCGGATCGCCGTTCGAATAGAACGCGTGCCCGTGTTGGGACGCGTACGCCGCCGGCCTGTTCCCGTTGGGCCGTTGTCCCCGTCGAGGTACCCCAGCCGCGACGCGTCCACCCAAGTGCCCACGCTGTGGTGCGAGAAGTACATCCGGAGTAGCTCGCCGGAGAAGATGCTCACACGCAGCGTCACGTGCTCCCAGTCGCCGACGTGCTCACCGATCTTGCCGAGAGGGACCGACGGGATGAGCCCGACCTTGGCGCTCGCCGGCCCGTTGAACAGGTAGAAGATCCACACCTCGAGGTATGTACCATCCCACCGAGCATCGGTTTCGCCTGCACGTACACCTTTGCGCCGGCGAGGCCTCCATTCTTGACCTTCGATCTCCCTCCGGTTGCCGTCCACAGGCAGGTCGAGTCAGTAGCCGTCGTCGTTGACGCCGACGAAGGGAAGTAGGGCTCAACACCGAGTCCTCGGTCTCGCACGCGTCGGTGAAGTCGGCGCGGACGCACCTGACCGCGTCGGGTGAAGGCTTGTCCGCCTTGCGCGCTGGCCGCCGCTCCGCCTCGCGAGCAGGCCCCGCGGCCCGGGCTCATTCTAACGGAGGAGGCGTCAACTTAACGCCCATGCGCGTTTCTTAACAAATACATGTCTGACAGTGGACCCATATACGCTGGACACGTAGAGAATGGTATGAATAGAAGAGAGATATTATAATGGTAGTTCTCCGAATAGACGAATTATAATGACATACGCGTTTCTGTACAAATACATGTCTGACATACGCTGGTCAAGGTTTTGAGCCTTTTTTTACAGTTAGGGATAATGGCAGGTGGCGCCCTGTTACGCCGAGACCAAACCTTAGCCTCAGCCCGAATAGCTTTGAGACGCCCAGCGATGTTTCCAGCAGCATCGGAGTGTCGAGGTGCCTGGGTCCAAGCCGGGAGGACAGTAGGCAGGAATGTACTGTTCAGCAACCAGGCGTTTTCGAAACGGAAGTTGTTGGGTTTAGGGATCTCGGTGGATAGTGTAGCAAGCAGCGGGGTGTGATCCGAAGTCGGCCGTGGCAGACCACGGAGGGAAGAGGAAGGGAAGAGGCTGCCAAAAGGCACATTGTGGAAGACCCGATCAAGGCGTGCAAGAGTCGGATCGTCACGTTTGCTAGTCCACGTGAAGCGGCAGCCAGTGAGAGGTAGTTCAAGGAGGGCCACCTCGTTAATTTTGTTCGAGGAGCATCGTTGTTTATCTCAGGATGAGAAGGCCTTTCGGCAGCAGTGCTACACCAGGCTTGCTTCAGAACTAAAGCAGCGGGCAGCATATTGGAAGCAGCGTGCCAAATTCAAGGCTGTCAAGGAAAGTGACAGTAACACTGCCTTCTTTCATGCACATGCCACTGCCAGGCTGAGGAAGAATTCCATCCGGAGCATTGAGGTTGATGGGATGCAGGTAACCAACCATCAGATGAAGGTGCAGGCACTCACCGACTACTTCAAATCAATCATTGGCATACCAGGGAACTCGGTCTGGGCGTTCGATTGTGAAGAGTTATACCTGCATCTGCCCAAGGCAACAGATACGCTGACGGATCAGTTCACTGAACAAGAAGCTATAGCCGCAATCAAAGGTATGAACCGCTGCAGCGCACCAGGTCCTGATGGTTTCGGCCCCAGCTTCTACAAGGCAACTTGGGCCACGGTTGGTTCAGATGTTCTGAGTTTCCTTCAGGCTTTTCATGATGAGGAGGTGGAACTAGAACGGCTAAACCGATCACACATGGTACTACTCCCAAAGAAGCCGGGTGCCACTGAAGTCCATGCTTTTCGACCAATCTGCCTACAGAACTGCACCATCAAGACCATCACCAAAATACTGACCACAAGGCTGCAGGCCCAGATCAAGGAGCTCGTGGACATAGACCAGACCGGTTTCATCAAGGGACGGTCGATAACGGAGAACTTTGTATATGCCATGGAGCTTGTTCAACATTGCCACAAACGCAAGAAGCCAACATTGGTCATCAAACTAGATTTCGCCAAGGCTTTTGACACAGTTAGTTGGGAAGCGTTGGATATAGTCTTGCAAGCAAGAGGCTTCAATCGCAAGTGGAGGAGACGGATGGCCAGCATCCTCCAGTCCTCCAAGTCTGCGGTGATGGTCAATGGTTGTCCTGGACCTTGGATTACCTGCAAGCGAGGGCTTAGGCAAGGGGACCCGATATCACCATATCTATTCATTCTTGTCGCTGACGTGCTGCAAGTTCTTATCAGGAACGAGTCACAGATCAGGCATCCGGTTGTGGATGATGTGGGTTGCCCAGTACTGCAATATGCTGACGACACTCTATTGCTCGTGCGTGGAGAGATAACAGATGTGCAGGCCCTGAAAACAATTCTTGATCAGTTTGCTGCGGCAACAGGACTGAAAATAAATTTCACTAAGAGCACTGCAGTCCCGATTTTCATGGAGGAAGAGGCAGTGAATGAGTGTATCTCGGCATTGGGGTGTCGTCGAGAAGGATTCCCACAAACCTACCTAGGTCTGCCCCTGTCCAACAACAAACTCCGTCTCACTGCCTTCGCACCACAGATCGCAAAGACTGATAAGTATTTGTCTGGTTGGCAAGCGAGCATACTGAACCATATGGGCAGGGCGACCCTGGTGAACTCGGTCTTGGATAGCCAATTGATTTATGCAATGTGTGCATTAGCAATACCGCCAGGCGTGGTTGAGCAAGTTGATCGGCGACGACGAGCCTTTCTATGGTCTGGGAAACAGAGTGCGAGCGGTGCCCAATGTCTCATTGCCTGGGATCATGTCTGTGATACAAAAGAGACAGGAGGACTCGGCCTAAAGGATCTGCAGATTCATAATACATGTCAACTGCTGAAATTGATTCACAAACTTCACTCTGATCAACCATCCTCGTGGGCTCGCTGGGTACAGAGCAATGCATGTGTTGCTTCACTGAAAGGAGACTTACATGGCCAACACTGGGAAATGCTGAGATCACTGCTGCCTGTTTACCGTGCAATTACAACTGTCGTCATAGGAAATGGCATGTCCACCTCCTTCTGGAATGATGTGTGGATTGGAGATGACACATTGGCGGACAGATTTCCGGAGTTGTTTAGTCACTGCAGATTGAAAGAGATGACAGTCAAGCAAGCATGCGAGGGCGGCCTCCACGCCAGCCTCGCGCCTCGACAATCGACAGCAGCGCTGCTCCAATTATCTGAAGTAACACAGCTACTACAGCAGCAACAATTAGGTGCAGCTACAGACCGACGACAGAGTCCACTGTGCAAAAGGAATGGCGACCTGGATACCACTATGCTATACAAGACGTTCAAACAAGCCAACTCAAGTCAGGATCCTTGGGCAAACTTTGTTTGGAAGAACAGAGCACCACCGAGAGTGAGATTCTTTGCATGGCTACTGTCCAATGGGAGAATTCAGTGCAAAACAAATCTGATCAAGAAGAAAATTGTGGACACAACGGTGTGTGACATGTGTCAGGCTGCAGAGGAAATGCCGGCTCATATCATTTTTGGATGCACAGCGGCACAGGAGTTCTGGGCAGCTGTCTAGATAGAGATACAGGCAACTTGGCCGGTTCAAAAATTGTATGAGATCAGATCGCCAGAACATATTCCAAGCAAGCACTTCGGAACCTTCATGTTGTTATGCTGTTGGCACATTTGGAAGAGGAGGAACAACGCAGTGTTCAGAGAAGACCGGTTAACGATTATGGGAGCACTGACGGCGTGCAAGTCAGAAGCCGGCCTATGGAAGGCCAGATTACCAAAGAAAGACAAGGAAATTGCGGATGCATGGTGCTCCATTTTAGCTACGGCAATGTGATTTTAATGCAAAATTGTAGAGAAAATTTGTACTTCAAACATTTGGCTTTCAGAGCCACACTAATATAATCCAGGTGGGGGATTCTCTCCCCCCGTCGAATTATAAAAAAAAAGGTTTTGAGCCTTTTGGATCTAGACCATTACTTTTCAACTTCTTATTTGACCGTTCGTTTTATTCAAAAAAATTTTACGAATAATAAAATAATTAAATCATTATTAAAGTATCTCTAATGATAAAATAAATCATAATAAAATAAATAATATTTGTACAAAAATTTTAAATAATACGAACGGTCAAATAAGATGGCACGAAGTCTAAAATGACACTTAAGTATCTCCAAAGCTGAAAAATTGTAATGATCTAGATCCAAGAGGCTCAAAACATTGACCATGCTACCCATTATTAATTTATTGTTAGCTGGAGGTGCTTCGATCCTCTAGCTAAACTTTAACCGGATGTATCTATACTTTAGAATGGGAGATGGGAAACTGATGGATAAGGCACTTGCACCGCCCCTGAGCGTGTGTGGTGGTTTGCCAATGTGACGTCACCACTACTGTGGTATGTTCAGAGTGTTCTGTTTCTCTAGAATGTGTGCGGTGTGGGCCTCGCTTGGCACGTGCATCGTGTTGGAATAAAGTATAGCACACGGGCAAACAAGACAGTAAGTTTGTGTAACCAGTCTTGAGACCCATTAAATTAAAAAAAATCTTTAGCAGCTAAAATTAGCAGGTACAGATCCAAACAAGTCTGACCTGCTAGCTATTAGCATTTAGAGGTGCTAACAATTAGTTCATTAGTTAGCCAACAGTTGCTAATAGTTTATAGACCCCTTCGGCCGACTATCTAACCACCTAGCTATTAACAGAAGGAGTTAAACAACCCCTACTAATAATTTAGTTTAAGAGCATGTCCAAGAGTTTCCTATTATGAATCTAATTTTTTTTGTAAGATTGAAAAAAATTGTTCAACAATTCACTGTCACAACTTCCAGTCTTTCCGCACTTGGAAAAATTGATCCAATTGTGCGGACATATATGCGCGCGTATCGATCCGCGAATAGAGGTGGAAAGACGTGGGAATAATAAAAAGTAGGGCAGAGTTCCTAATGCAAATGTATAAGAGAAAGAAAGTATAAAAGTGGTTGGATGTGATTTGTGTGGCCTTGTTTAGATTCCAGATTTCACTCCCAAATTCCACTATGCAAAAAGAAGATTCCCCATCACATCAAAATGTCGGCATATGCATGGAGTACTAAATGTAGATGAAATCAAAAACTAATTGCACAGTTTTGTTGTACTCTGCGAGACGAACATTTTGAGCCTAATTAATCAAAATTTAGACAATTATTACCCAAAAAAACAAAAGTGCTACAGTGTTCGGGGGTGGCACTGTACAAAGTTTGCCACCCCCGATTCGGGGAACTAAACGAGGCGTGAATATTGTATAGGATTCCTATGCAAAATTGACTTTTTTTCTAGCCACTTGAAAAACTCGTTGACTTACCATTTATTATATGGGAACTCCTAAAATATAAAAGACAATTTGGCATCTGAAACACTATATTATTTTCCAATCACCCTAACTAATTTTATACTTTCTTATTTGTATGGAAAGCTCTGTACTACTCTTTTTTCCCCACGTCCTTCCATCTCAAGATTGGCCGATACATACACGCGTATATCTCTGATTTTCCCAAGTGTGGAAAGATGGTTGAAAGCTGTCGAGCAGTGTTGCAAAAAAAATCAAGATTGAGATCGGATCGGATTTTGGAAACTCCTAGATGCTCTAATAATTACTACTAACTTTTTAGCTATTAACTAACTAACTATTTAGCAATGGTGGATCAAACATAATCTTTAAACATTTAGTTTACACATGGTTTGAGTAAGAGTAAAGTACATGGTCGGTCCTCAAAGTGTGTCATTCGTCTTAAACTCTGTTTGGGTGCCATAGAATTCCTTGTAGGCCATTATAAAATATCCGATTTCCTTGACTGCCACTGAAAAACTTCATGTGACGTCTGGACCATCAGTTCATTTTTTTTACACCCGTGTAGACCACTGCCATCATTTCTGTTAGTGAGAAATAACGTTATTGTGCACGCCAATGTCAGGTTTTTGCGAAAATGGCCATCGTACCCTTCTCTCTGTTGTCCTCCACCGTCGCCTCACTTCACCACCTCGCAGCTGCCGCGTGCCCCCTCGCCGAGCCCACCCCCAAATCCAGTTCTACCGCAGACGCGCTCGTCTCCTGGCCCGGCTTCGCCTGGGGTCCGCGGCCTCCCACGCAACCCCACTGGAGGAAGGAGCTAGCATGCTCGTTGGCGGCGCCCTGCACGACCGCGGCCATGTGGCTGCGCTGCTCGACTCCACCGGCGGCGGCGAGGACCTCCTCCCGACCGTGGCCGCGCTGGCCGCCTTCGCATCCTTGGACGCCGCGCGTGGCCATCCCTGACGCAGGAGGCCGGTGCCGTGGTGCCCCATGCCCCCATCTGTGCCGCACGTCAAGTCCGGCGGCGCGACCGCGGAGAACGCGTGCATGGCGCTGCTCCTGCTGAGGGTGATGTCTCGGGACGCGTCCGCTCACGTGGCCGTGCGCCGCAGGGTGGCAGCGCTCCTGGCCGCCTGTTGTCTGAGGCTCTATCAGCTCTCTCTGAGTTGCCGGTAAGTCATGGCTGTTAAAAATCGAATAACATGTTTAAATTGTCCAGCCTCAAATTTTTTCAAAGCTTGTTGCCCACTGTTATTGCTTGCTGGTCCTTTGTGTTCTTGATCTCTTATCTGTGCTAGCTTTGATCTTTTAGGGAAGGAAAATGTTTAAGCTGCAACGTTAGATATAACAGTTAAAAGTACGCAGGCATTGGAATGCGTTGGGGTGGGTTTGGTTAATTTCCTCCTAATTGCTATCATTTGGCGCCAAAAAACAGCACAGGACTGTCTGCGGTGGCATACAAGGAACCAGGGAAAATTTCTACTCCAGTCATTCAAGGGCAAAATGGACATTTCGTCCTCCAGTTTGGAGCCGTTATAGGCAAATGTGACGGCAGTGGTCCATGCGGGTCTAAGAAAATAAACTGATGGTCCAGAGGACACATGAAGTTTTTCAGTGGCGATCAAGGAACTTGGACTTTTTATAGTGGCTTGTAAGGAATTGGCTCTTCATCCAAACAGGTATGGATCCATGCCCACGTATCAAGATAAGACTTGATTGCTCGAGATAACAGATCAGTGGGAGTTATATATGTAGAAATTGGAGATTAACGAGGATTACCTTCTGGCGTCCCTCGGTTCCGTGTTTATACAAGATGGGGAAAAGCCCCCATCGGTGGTGCTTATATGTGTCAGGTCTACAACAAGTGTAGGGTCAAACCAAGCCTAGAGACAAGGATCACCAATGTTTGGTCATTACATGCACAAGCACACACGCTGCACACACTACACTACACACGCTAACAATAGTATCGACATATTCTCGTTGACATATTCTCTAACATCCCCCCTCAATCTTAGCCACTGAAGAGGTTGAGATTGGATCTGAAACGCCTGATCTGTGCTGCTGGGATGGGCTTAGTAAAACCATCAGCCAGTTGATCATTCGTAGAGATGAACCGTACCTCCAGGAGCTTCTGAGCAACACGTTCACAAACAAAATGAAAGTCAATTTCTATGTGCTTTGTCCGAGCATGAAACACTGGGTTCGAAGACCGATACTTTGCTCCCAAATTATCACACCATAGCCGAGCTACTGGGGAGTGAGATATGCCAAGCTCCTGTAGAAGCTTCTGGACCCATATCATTTCAGCAGTGGCGTTGGCAAGAGCTTTGTATTCAGCTTCAGTGGAGGAACGGGACATGGTGGGTTGTTTTCTGGCACTCCAGGAAATGAGATTGGCACCTAAAAACACAGCAAAACCACCTGTGGATCTTCTGTCATCGACACATCTAGCCCAGTCTGCATCGGAAAAGGCACTGACGACCATGGAGGGTGATCTTCAAATTTTGAGTCCGATGGTCAGAGAGCCTTGTATATACCGTAGTATTCTTTTGACAGCACTCCAATGAACTGTAGTGGGAGCATGAAGGAATTGGCAGACTTTGTTCACAGTGAAGCATATGTCCAGCCGAGTGAGTGTAAGGTATTGAAGAGCACCTACCATGCTGCGATAGTTGGTAGTATCCTCAGCACCAAGAGGCTCTCCATCGGTTAGACTGAGATTTTCAGAGGTAGATAATGGGGTGTCAATAGCTTTGCAGTTTTTCATGCCTGCTCGGACTATGATGTCAGAGGCATATTTCTGTTGAGACATGAGGAGCCAGTCTTGTGTCTTTTTAACTTCAATTCCGAGGAAGTAGTGAAGGCCACCAAGATCCTTGAGAGCAAAGTCATGTTGCAGATCTTGGAGGAGGGCATTTGTAGCTGCTTGAGAGGAACTTGCCACAATAATATCACCAACATAGACTAAAACAAAAATTGTGTAACCACCTTTGTGATAGCAAAACAGGGATGTGTCTACTTTAGAGGGAATAAAACCAAGCCTCACTAATTTACTGCAAAGACATGCATACCAGGCTCTAGGAGCCTGTTTTAGACCATAAAGTGCTTTGTTCAATTTGCATACATAAGAAGGGTGAGTTTTGTCAATATATCCAGGTGCTGATACATATAAACTTCTTCCTCTAGAACACCGTGCAAAAAGGCATTCTGAACATCAAGCTGTCGGATGGACTATCCTTTTGTAACTACAATGGACAGGACAAGTCTAATGGTGGCAGCCTTAACTATAGGACTGAATGTGTCCTCATAGTCAATACCATATCTTTGTTTGAACCCCTTGGCAACTAAACGAGCTTTGTATCTGTCAATAATGCCATCTGCTTTCTTTTTAATTTTATACACCCATTTGCACCCAATTATGTTTTTGCCTTTTGGTCTAGGAACTAATTGCCAAGTTTTGTTGCGAAGAAGAGCTTTGTATTCACTATCCATTGTATTCACTATCCATTGCAGCAACCCAATTTTTGTTTGCAAGAGTAGCAGCTACTGTGGGTGGTTCATCACTAGATACTGTCGCTGCATTGCACCGAATAACAGTACCATCCGTGTAAAGTTTGGGCTTCGTTATACCTTTCTGTAGACACGTGGCCGGACGCTGTGCAGCAGGAGCTACTGGATCTGCAGCCGTAGAGGATTCGGGCGAGAGGATTTCCTCTCCGGCAACATTCGTCGCCACGGGTGGATGTGTCGGTGCGCCAAGAACAAGTGTTGTAGCTGTCGCGTCGGTGGCAGGAGTTGTCGAGGATGCCGGCGCGTGATCATCATGCGGCTGGTGTGCGGCGCCAGCAGGAGATGTGGTCGAGGCGCCGGGCATAGAGGATCCGCGTGTCCCAGCTGGAGGAGCTGTCGGGCCATGACCCGTCTGCGGCAAACGAGGCCTGCTCGCGGACGGTGAAGCGCGTAGTCCGGACGCAGAAGATCCGGTCGGTCCAGGGGACGCGAGCACGGACGTCGCAGTCACAGGTTCCGACAACCGATCCGAGGCCGATTCGCCCGTACAGTTGAGCGCAGGGGCCGTCGGATCAGCTTCGTGTCTTGCGTCGGTGTTGTCTGCTTGTGGGTGCATGAAATGTCGCCCAAGAAGACGCTTTGGAAGCTGATTCTGTCCACCATCTTGAGCCGAATTTTTTTTCTGTGGTTCCTGGATGATCAGCAGTACTCGGCAAGGCATTAGTAGACACAGGCGAATAGGTATATTGGTCACGCAAAAGAGCATCCCCAAAACTAGCATTAGGACTTAAGAGGGATGGAGGTAAAAGGGCAATTTCGTTTCTGAGACGGGCTCCAACGTTTGGCTGAAGGGAAGAGAACGGAAAGGAGTTCTCATCAAACACAACATCTCGTGAGATGTAAATGCGTCGCTCTGCAGGATACAAGCATTTGAATCCCTTGTGTAGATTACTGTACCCAAGGAATAACATTTTTTTGAACGGAATTGTAGCTAGGTTGAGTTGAACGGCCTAAGATTTGGCCAGACAACGCACCCAAAAGTGCGAAGAAAAGTATAATCTGGGGTTTTGCCATAGAGACGTTCAAATGGAGATTGATTTGCGATTACTTTAGAGGGGAGTCTATTGATTAGAAATACAGCAGTAAGAAATGCTTCATCCCAGAATTTTAAAGGAATGGAAGCATGTGCAAGGAGGGCAAGTACCATATCAACGATGTGTCGATGTTTACGCTCTGCTGATCCATTTTGTTGATGAGCATAAGGACAGGAAACAAGGTGGGTTATACCTATGCGTTGGAAGAAGGCATGCAAGGTTTGATATTCTCCCCCCCAGTCCATTTGTACTGAATGAATCTTACAATTAAATTGCCGTTCAACAAGGTTTTGGAAGTCTTGGAAGCATCGAAAGACTTCAGATTTTTGTCGAATAAGGTAGATCCATACAAATTTGCTATAATAATCAATGAAACTCACATAGTAAGCATGTTTACCAACTGAAATCGGGGCAGGGCCCCATACATCCGAAAAAATAAGCTCCATAGGACTAGTGGACGCACTACTAGACCTAGGGTAAGGTAATTGATGATGTTTGCCTTGTTGACATGCGTCACACATAGGATTATTTAAATCTTTAACAAAGGGAAGATTGTGCTGGCTAATGACTTGATGAACGGTGGTAGTGGAAGGGTGACCAAGCCTAGAGTGCCACAGTGAGCTAGACAGTTTGGTGACACCAAGTCCTTGTTTATTGAACGATGACTTGAATGGGTAAAGACCGCCTTCACATCGGCCGGTATGGAGAATTTTCTTCGTTTGCTGTTCCTTAACGAAAAAATGATCAGGATAAAATTCAAGGTAAGCATTATTGTCACGGGCTAGACGATGAATAGAAACTAAACTTTTGCTAGCTGTAGGAACATGAAGGATATTTTTTAAATGAAGAGAGCTAGTTGGGGATTGCAACGTGCTATGACCAATATGCCCTATTTCCATACCTGTTCCATTGGCCGCATGGACTTGATCACCGCCCAAGTACCTGTCCCAAAAGGTGAGCTTCTCCAGGTCCCCGGTGATGTGATCAGTGGTGCCAGAGTCGAGGTACCAATTTGTGTCGACGCCGTAGGAGGTGGTGGAGGAAACTGATTTTTGAGGTGAATTGGAAGAGGGTCCAGTGAAATTTGCATCAAACCTCTTGAAGCAACATGTTGCGCCGTGGATTTCTTTGTCGCAAACTTGGTAGAAGACGCCGTGCTCGAAGTTGGGGCCATGTGTTTGTTCGCAGACATGGCAGGGCCCATGACCACGACCGCCGCCGCGATTGGAGCCGCCGCCGCCGCGAGTGGGGCCACCACGGTTGCGACCACCGCGGCCACGCGCCTGGTACTGGTTCCCACCACCGCGACCGCCCCGGGACGCAAGGTTGGCGGAGGAGTGGCTGCCCCCTCCACGCAAGTCGATCCGCTGTTCATGGGCTCATGGCTGACAAGTTGTGTGAACAACTCGCTCACCGTGATCGGCTCGACGCGTTGGGAGGCAGCGGATACGACCGGGTCAAATGGTTCATCCAGCCCGGTCAGAATGTACGAGACAAGTTCGTCATCGTCGAGTTTCTTCCCTGCCACCGCCATCTCTTCGGCGAGGGCTTTCATCTTGCTGAAGTATTCAGTGATCGTAGAAGTTCCTCTGGACGCGGTTGCCAGAGCCATCCGTGTAGCAATGACTCGCGCCCGAGATTGGGCCGCGTAGAGCCCTTCGATGGCGGCCCAGGCACCGGTTGCCATTGTCTTGGTATTAACATGCCCAAGGATTTCTTTGGAGAGACCGGACAATAGGTAACTGAGAACCTGCTGATCCTGAGCCTTCTAGACAATGTAGTCAGGGTTGGATGTAGATTCGTCCTTCCCTTCGGCATTCTTTTTGGTGATGGTTGGGGATGGGGGTGTGGCGGATGGGTGGATGTAGTGATCGGCTTGAGCACCATTGATGGCAGCAGTGACCTGGGCCTTCTAGGATTGATAATTGTGGCGGGTGAGTTTGTCGGTGATGGGGATTGTAACACCCCTGGTGTTATAGTAACTAAAAACCTGCCATGTCATCATTTGCACTGCAAATCATCCATGATTAGGTTAACAATATTGTGCATCAACTAAAATGAGTTTAAATTCTTAGGTTGGATGTGTTTCTCGTTGTGTGGCTCGAAATCCGAAAACCCTAATTTCGACTATCACCGCAAATACTTAGTTTATACCCTGCGTAATTTGAGGTGTATGACGGTGTTATACACTAGTGCCAAGTGTAGGGTATAAGCTCAAGTCCAACTTATAAAAATAAAACTTCAAGTTTGAGTTAGGGTTTGGAATCCAAAAACTTGTTACGAGTTTTTCGATTCGAATTCAAATTCAAATTTGAGGAATTATTAAAAGAATTTCTTAAGTCAAATTGGTCAACCTAGGGAGCCATTTGGTCAACCATGTGAGGCTTGACTCAATGATGCCCTAGGGTGAGGGTGTGATCTCTAAGCAACCACAAATTATTAGAGAATCAAGTTTCAATTCAAAATCTTTCCGAAAATCCTGAAAAACAAAACCCTAGTTTTACCCCTTTTGGAATAGATCAAAATCTAAGCAAAATTTGGGGAAAAGTTTAAAACCAAGTTTGTAGATCTTTTCAAGGGCTACAAGTTTGATGTTTTGAGTTTTCAAAGTTTCAGTGTAAAATTTGAAGTAATTTTGAAAAGATTCAAATCTCAAAATTGTCCCCTTTTCATTTCCCCTATCCAATTTCAAAATGGAGGCAGAATTTGAAAATATTTTGAATAGCAAAGTTGTAGGTCTGTCATAGATTTACAACTTTGGTATTTTGAGTTTTTGAAGTTTCAATACAAAATTCAAAGTAATTTTGGTTTTACAGAATTCCAGAAAATGTCCCCTTTTGAATTCAAATTCAAATTTCAAAAACTAAGCCGAATTGGAAAATGTTCATATTGAGAAAGTTGTAGATCTTTGAAAATGGAACAACTTTTGTATTTACTTATTTTCAACTTCTATTGAAGATTTGAAAGTAATTTGAAATTTTCCTCCAGTGGCAATTCTGTAATTTATTTGAAATCGCCGCCAACCACCGCACGCCACCTCCCGCCGATGCCGGCGAGCTTCGAACGCCTTCCAGGCGTGTTTTCGACCGCCAGCTCTTGCTTCAGAACCTTCTTGACTGGCCACATGTCGCCTGGAGACCATCTTCATCGCCTTATATAAACCAAGCACCGTCGTGGTTGAGTTTTCCTCTTCCTCGATTTCCGCCGCCACCGTTGCTCCGCCCCTCGCCGTAGCCCTCGTCGAGTCCCCTCTGGTCACGCCAACTGCTCCACTGCAACCGCCTTGCTCCAGCGCACCTTTCCGCTCGTTCGCGCCCACTGCTACCGCCTGGAGTACCTGCACCACCGTTGTCTTCCTCGCTGCCGAGCAGAGCACCGCCGTGGTCACCTCGCCGTGGACCGGTCGTTCCCGAGCACCTACGTCTTCACCAAAAGCGTCTACGTGATCACTGTGAGCCACTCGATGTTTTTCCCGTTTCGGTTTGGTCTCTAGTTCACCGGGGGCGCGTTTTCGCGGCTCACCGTCGGCGGTGATCCGCCATAACCGTCGGTAAGGGGTCGTCGGTGCTTAAGCTGGGCAGTTGAGTGGTGGAGGGGGTCCGTAGGATGGTTTAGGTCGTGTTAGTGGAGAAGGAGTAGGGCGCCAAGGTCGCGGTCGCCGGCCGGCCACCGTGCCGCAGCGACGGGTGAGGAGCGCGGGAGGTAGGGGATGACATGCGGGGCCGGTGCGTCAGTGAGAGAGAGAGAGGAGCGCGAGCGCGAGCGCGGGCGGGCCGCGCTGACGGGCCGCGAGGCTAGGCCGAGCGGGCGAGCGCGCGGGGAGAAAACGCGGGCCGCGCGCGTGCGAAGCAGGCCAGGCCGAGAGAGAGAGGGAGAGAGGAAGCAGCCCGCAAGGAATTTTGTTTTTCCTTTTTCAAAAATGTAAAATGATTTTTAGTTTTGTTTATTTTGTTATAAATTGTTTATAATTCCAAAATTCGTGAAAAATTTTGAGTAACCTTTATTTACTATGTACTATTTAAGAAAAATAATAAATATCAATTTTAATTACTGTTTGTAGATTAATTAATTAGTCTCTTTAATTCTTAAGTGGCCCTTACTTAATTATTCTAGGTTTATTTATTTATCCAAAAATCATGAAAATTGTTTTATCATCTAATTATGATATAAGCTTCTTAAATTAAAAATTTTAGCTTAATTAGATTAAGTTAATTTTTATTCTTAAATTATGCTTTGTTAATTAATTAGTTAATTAGGTAATTAGGGCATAATGATTATTGTTGCTTGACTTTATGATTGAGTGTTGACTTTAGGTCATTAACCCTTAATGACCTTTAGCATTCTTAATTGGTTGCTTAAGCTTTCCTAATCATGTTGTTAATACTTGATTAGTGTTATTTCATGCATTTAACGAAATCCTTTAATAATTGTTTAGCGTAATCGGACCCTAGATTAGGGTTAGGTTAGAAGCTTTTGTTGTTCAACTGTACCGTGAAGGAAAGCTGTACTCAAGTTGTTAACTCTATTAAGCATCCATCGAGCATCATGTTTATTATCTCATCATCCTAAAGCATGCATTATCGTCACGTATAGTTCCCGTAAAAGAGGAAGGTACCGAAGCCGAACCCGTCCCCGAAGAAGAACCGACGTCCGTGGAAGTAGGGTTTGACATCTGCGGTACTGAACCCGAGCCTGAGTTTCCCGCTGACCAAGGCAAGCCTCGGTTACATCTAACCTTCCATTGCAATTTAAAAATTTTTACTTCACTTATATTACTGCTCTATTGCATTAAGTGCTAGGAGTTGAGTGATAACCTAATTACTGCATTATCATCCTTGATATTCCAATACCATCCTTGTTGCTGTTTTTATTTAAAAATGCTTAGTATGCTTAGCATTGCTTAATGAGAAAACTTTAAAACTTTTAAACAAAGTTTGAAGGGTTGTTGGACAACCACTTGATGAATATGAATGCTGATAATTTGGGACCGGTCGGTGGACTTGCATCGGGAAAGGAGTCCCCATGTAGTGTCTCCGACTGAGTCAGTTAAGGACAGTACCGTTGTTTGAATTGTGTGCGTCGAGACTTTGTAACTGATCACATGCTCCGGTAAGCCTAAGACCTCGGTAACGCCAACATGAGAACGGCCAACCGCGTACTGGGAGTGGAGAGATGGCGAGAGTAGTGTGTACCCTCGTAGCCAAGGGCTGGATTGGAGGTTATACTCTCGGGTGGCGCTGGACCCGGTCATGTTTTGGAGTATCCGAGTGAAGGTTGATATATGTCGGTTAGAGTCCTACATATGTCATGTGATTAGGAATCCCCAGCTGGGTTTAATCAATTCGAATCGTCGCTGCTCCTCGGTTAAGGAGACTCGATTCTCTGTTCAACATCGTAGTTAAGAAATTGAACTTTGGTCGGAGAATCAGAAAGATATTGAATGAGTTATATGATCTAGAATAGAATCACTTACATTCTGTCAATAAATAATACTGAAATAAAATCGTGATCTTAAGGATTCACCATTAGTAGCTTTTATGCAAAATAACTTGACTTCCTGCTGGAACCTCACCTTGATTCCCCTGAGCCTGCATTCCTGAGTCGTTCCACTAGTTTTGTCGGTTAAGTCTTGTTGAGTACTTTTGTACTCACAGTTTGTTAAACACCTGTTGCAGGTGCGTCTCATGAGCAGGTGTGTTTTGGACCCTGTTGCATGACTGTCTTTGCGGCGAGCGACGACGAGTAGAGATGTTTGGCTCTTGGGCAGAGCATCGTGTTTTGGTGCTGTAATAATGTTAATAATGCTACTCCACTACTATGGTTGTAACACTAAACTTAAGTTTGTAAGTTTGGAACATCAAGTTTGTAAACTTATGTTATGTAAAACTTTCGCTTTTGTACTCTGATGTAATTTATTATATAAACTGTTGTAATACTGTGATGCCTCTGTAATGTGATCCTGCTCGGAAGATTGTGGATGATTCGGGTTTCCCGAGGACACCCGACAAGCTTCTTAAGATCTGTGGTACACTTGTACAGTGGTTAGAAGTCTTTAAGACAATAACAAGTACAGGTGGGCCATAGTAATTAGGAGGTTCTGCCACAGCTGGTATCAGAGCGATCATGGACAGAGCTATTATAGTATTACATTTCAAAACTTCAAAACGATTGGGTCAAATAAATGTAACTGACTATTTTGGTCCAAATTGCTTATTACCTATCTCTATTCCTCTGGTAGATCTTTAGTCATGTTTAAAAACTTTTGGTGGAATAGCATATTAAAATTGCCCTATAAATAAAGTTTATGTTCTGTTACCCTTGTGTATTTAATTACAAAAATCTTTAATGATAGTTCGTACGTTAAGTCATGCATCATGCTTAATGAATTTGTTAATTTACCTTCCCCGTTAATGAGGTTTGGGTTAAGTAGTATCAATCCTCTTCATGCTAACCTTCAGATCCTCCCCAGCTTTCCTTACCGAATTCTACCTTTTCCCGCTACAGGATGGCCCGTACTAAGTTGACACCCGCAAGTCCACCGGACCAAAGGGAGTTCCTCGTCGCCAGCTTGCTCCTAGGGACGAAAGTGCTAGCGGCAGCAGGACTGTCCCTCAGACGGAGATAGAGAGGCTTTCCGCTGAGTTAGCCCAGGCTACACGTTGTAACGGATCAACGTAATTATACGAGATTAAGTAAGAAAATCTCCCACCGAGGCGGTTAATTTATCAAACTTAAGCCCGTATAACTCGAGATTCCGTGAAATCGCGAAGGATTTCAAACCAACCAACATACAACCAAGATCGTACTGATTTAGCAGCCACAGTTCGCACGATACACAAAGTTGATCATAGAAGTAGGATACATCGGAGTTCGGAAATAAGGTTATTACAACATAGTTCAACATAAGGTAGCGGAAGCGAATAGTTTTTACGCACACACACTTAGTTCAATTACAGTGCCAGTAGATAGTCATAGTCCACAAAAGCAGTAGATAAGACAAACAGAACGACCTCTGCCCAAGGTCCTAGTTGTCATCCATCGCCGGATACAGACAGTTGGAGCAGTACCCGTAGTACATCTGACCATCTGCAACAACAATGGGAACAACGCCCTGAGTACGAGAATGTACTCAGCTAGACTTACCCGTCATAAACCAGAAATAACATGACACCAAGGAGCATGCAAGGCTTTGTATAGTGTACTGGCTTGACTCATTTGCGAAAGGCATAAGTTATTATGAATAACTACAGATAAGTACTTTTAGCATCATTTTTAGGATAACCTACTCATGCTAGGTAAGCACCTATTACTAAAACAATCACTTGATTACTCATTAGCATCAAAGGTTACTGTCTCAGGTTTAGCATTTCCAACATTAACCACATAACCATCCGTGTTCCATTATTAACACTACGATGCCATAGCTTGAGTCAAGTGCTCACTAACCGGGAGCGACGACGATTCGAATCGAATTCCTATCCAGCTGGAGATTTATTCCTCACACAAACCATGCTTCCCCCGTCAGGGTCGCGTAGATCACCAATGACACTTTCCAAGAAGCCGCGGGATAACAATCATGGATCGCACTACCCAGGGACCGTCCGACTGCCAGGACGCACCTTGGGCTCACTCTTCGCGTCCCCGTACACCCCCTTCAACACCAGTCTGCCAACCCGAGTTTATCCCGGCTCGAAAAGTGTCGCTAGCTTCGCGGTCGAAAGGTACTTTATTCGGCCAGCTAAATGTGAGGCATGCGTTCAACATGACAAGAGGGACGAGCAACGATCGGTCCTTAATCGACACAGACGGAATCACTATAGTCCAAAACCCTATAAGACTCCGCTCGGTCTCCATTTATACCTCAACACTTGGTTACTTTTCAAGATTCATAAATACTGCTAACCATAGCCAGATAGTCGCCTATACTCGCAGGTGACAAGAAATCACCCGACTTCTACCGATCTAAGCATGGCTAAGCAATTCACTCGATCCTGACCTAATAAGGTAACAGTAATTCTGGTGGACAAGGATAGTAATGCAACAACGGTTTCACTCAACTCCTATAACTTAATGCAACAATATATAATCATAGTTCAGGTAGGTAAGAATAACTTTTATAAAATAGGGGACTTATAATGCTCTGGGGCTTGCCTCTTTCGAACGAGCTAGGATGGTGGTCGACACACTCTGGCAGTTCCTCGCTTGGCTCTTCCTCCTCGGGCACCTCCTGTGCCTGGGGCTCCTGCTGATCCGTCCAAGCCTGCTCCTCCGGTACTGCTGCCTGCGAGTCCTCCTGCGATCCTGTATGATGCAAGTGCATAAGTACATGCAAATGATGCATCGGATTATGATGAAATGATGAAGTGACATGAGATGCAGACGAGCACATGGAGTGAGCAGTTAGTGCAAAACTTCATCTTCTACAAGGTAGTCCACGTCATCCAAGAACATGTACCCCAAGGTTTACTTAATTTGATTACACTAACTAACATACACCTGACACAAGCAAGTAACCCTAAATAACCAAACCTTACCACCCTAACTCACTCACAACATCAGCAAGACCTAGTGATGCTTCAAGGATACACCAAACACATTTTATTCTTCTTAAATTCTCATAAAGAATAATCATTTATTCCTTATTTAGCTAGGGTTGTACTGCAACACCTATCTCTGGTGTAGATAAAAATCTACAAAAATTACAGTAGAGTATTCTTACTCTAACTAAGCTACCACTAAATTTTCATGGTAAAAGGAACTGTAAAACTACTTGTACAAAATAAACAAGTTATGGCTTAAATGTGAGCATGAGATTGTTTTATACTAAGAAAAGTATCAAACAACAGATTTCACATTTTTCCTAGGTTACCAACAATAAACTAACATACTACAAAAATTATCATAAGTATGTTATATACAAATATTGATTTCTACTAAAAATAACAAATATTAACCAATAAAGGCATTTGAACTACACTTCAAAAATTTCCCACAGAACATACTTCACTAGCATTTTTCCTAGAAAGTACATCACTAAAGAAGATTAATGCAACAAGAATTACATTTTTCCCTTTATTAGTTTATTTACTACAATTTTTCTAAGATAACAGCATATATAACAATTAAATAAAAATGTACAGTAAAGTGTCATAAAAAATAACATGGGATATTTTTAAACTATAGATCTAATCACAAGGAACATTTCAAAATTTGTTTCATGATTTTTGGAGCTATAAATATTGAGATAAAATTTTTGGAAGCTTTCTCAGAATTTCTGGAAATCCATTTCTTTAAAACTGAAATTCAAAACCAGCCTTAAATGCTACGCGTACCCCGTTCGTTTTCCCCGGACCCGCACACAGGCGCTGAAAAGGGGGACCCTGGGTCAGTCGGGCCCCACCTGCCAGTCAGCCAAGGGCAGGGGGCGGCCGGGCTTGCGAGCGCTTGGAGGGGGTGAGCCAGCGCGGGGGACGTGGGGGCCACCGGGGCGCGTGTCGCGCGGTGCCGCCGGCGTACGGCCACGCGGCAGCCGAGCCCTGCCGCGACGCCACGGCGTCGCGCGTGGGCGCGCGCGCGCGGGCGAGCGGGAGGGGACGACGCGGACGCGGGCTGGGCCGGCTTCGGCCGTGGGCCAAGAAGCGAAGCCGGAGCCCAACAACGAAATTCCGGTTTTTCTTTTTCAAATAAATTCCAGATTTAAATGTTCTGTTTGAAATTCAAATTTTGGGGATGAAAACGAGGTTTTCAGAAAATTGTCCCAAAACAAAAGTTGTTCAAAATTTTATTCTCTACAACTTTCATATAGAACATTTTTCAAAATTCCCAATAGATTTTAAATTTGAGATTTAAAGCTAATTTAAAAAATCAAACTCATTTATTTAGAATAATTTCAAAAACAGAATTTGAGGAGGATTTGAATCCAAATTTTTGCTCCAATAATCAAGTTGGTTTATTCTAAATTATTTAAAATTGCTACTTCTAAAAAGTACACCAACTTTTTAACATTCATTTTAAATTTAGGGTTTCCATTTTATTGCTTTTCAAGTTATATTTGAAAAGGGCTACAAATCACACAATGTTAAACATGCAATGATGTTGAATGCTTATGTTTTGAAATGATAATGCATGCTTAACACCCAGGGGTGTTACAGCCCTCCCCCCTTATAAGAATCTCGTCCCGAGATTTAAGTTACGAACCATTTATCGTAAAAATCTTTATAAGCAGTTTGAAGATATTCTCCCGTTTCCCAAGAAGCATCGCTCTCGTCATGGTGACTCCATTGAACCTTGTAGGTTGTGACCACTTTGTTCCGAGTGACTCGGTCCTTGGTATCCAGGACTCGGACTGGTTGCTCGCGATATTCCAAATCTGCCTTGATCCGAATACCCTGAGGTTGTATTCTCTCCTCTGGAACACGTAGAGACTTCTTCAATTGGGACACGTGGAAGACGGGAAAGATCGAACTCATCTCTTCTGGCAACTGTAATTTATATGCCACGGGGCCCTTTTTCTCCAAGATCTGGTATGGCCCTATATATCTAGCAGATAGTTTCTTCTTGATTCCAAACCGTTTCTTCTTCATTGGGGTAACCTTTAAATAGACATAGTCACCTACTTGGAATTCCAATGGTCTTCTTCTCTTATCCGCATAACTCTTCTGACGAGACTGCGCTGCTTGCATGTTTTGTTGAATAACACGGACCTTCTTCTCTGCTTCATCTACAAAATCAATTCCGTAAAACCTTCTTTCTCCGGGCTCTACCCAATTTAACGGTGTTCTGCACTTCCGGCCATACAAAGCTTCAAATGGTGCCATCTTGATACTCTCTTGGTAACTGTTGTTATAAGCAAATTCTGCCAACGGTAACCAGGATTCCCATGAACCTCTGGATGATAACACACAAGCTCTAAGCATATCTTCCAGTACTGCATTAACTCTTTCTGTCTGCCCATCAGTCTGTGGGTGGTAAGCCGTACTACGAATCAAACTAGTGCCCAAACCTTGATGAAGATGTTCCCAAAAGTGAGAGGTAAACTGTGAACCATGATCAGACACTATTGTTTTTGGTATTCCATGCAATCGGACGATCTCAGCAATATACTTTTCTGCATATTGAGGTGGTCGAAAACTTGTTTTGACTGGCAAAAAGTGAGCTGACTTGGTAAGGCGATCGACTATTACCCAAATGGAATCATGGCCTTTCTGTGTGGTGGGGAGACCAGTGATAAAGTCCATACTTATATCATCCCACTTCCAATCAGGTACCGACAAAGGTTGTAGGAGTCCTGCAGGTCTCATGTGAAGAGCTTTAACTCTACAACACATGTCGCATCGAGCAACGTATGCTGCAATCTCCTTTTTCATTTTAGTCCACCAATAACGGGGTCGTAAATTTTGGTACATCTTGCTACTTCCGGGGTGAATAGATAGCTTCGAACGATGGGCCTCATCCATCAGCTTGTTTTTGAGCTCTCTATCCTTAGGTACTACCAGTCGATCCTTAAACCACAACACTCCTTGTTCATCCAATCGAAAGTGTTTGGTGGGTTCTCTCTGTATCTTTTCTTTGATATGAAAGATTCCCTTATCTGTTTTCTGACCATCAATGATCTGGCTTTCTAGAGTGCAACTGATCTGAATATTATGCAACACAGCTGGATGTAACAAATTGAACCTTTCTTCAAATAACGGTTGCACATCCATAGCGTGAGATTTTCTGCTCAGTGCATCTGCTACTACATTAGCCTTTCCAGGGTGATAGTGCACGTTCAGGTTATAGTCCTTTATCAGTTCTAACCATCTCCTCTGTCGCATGTTCAACTCAGATTGGGTAAAGATGTATTTGAGACTCTTATGATCCGTGAAGATATTACACACATTACCCAACAGGTAGTGCCTCCAAATCTTTAGAGCATGCACCACTGCTGCAAGCTCTAAATCATGTGTTGGATAGTTAACTTCATGCTTCCTCAGCTGTCGTGATGCGTAAGCAATGACTCTTCCATTTTGCATCAGCACACATCCTAACCCATTCTTGGATGCGTCACAGAAAACATCGAACGGCTTTTCTATGTCTGGTTGGGCCAGAACGGGAGCAGTGGTCAACAACTTCCGCAAAGTACAGAAAGCTACTTCGCACTCCTCTGTCCATACAAACTTGTGATCCTTCTGTAACAGACTGGTCATTGGTTTGGCAATCTTCGAGAATTCTGGTATGAAGCGACGGTAGTAACCGGCTAAACCAAGGAAACTGCGAACTTCGTGAACTGAAGTTGGTGACTTCCAGTCCATAACCTCTTGTACTTTACTAGGGTCTACAGAAATGCCATTTTTAGACAACACATGGCCGAGAAAAGGAACTGTCCTGAGCCAGAACTCACACTTGCTGAACTTAGCATACAGTCGATGTTCTCTGAGTCTAGTCAAGACTATCCTGAGGTGTTCTGCGTGTTCTTCTTCATTTTCTGAGTATATTAGTATGTCATCAATGAACACTATCACAAACTTGTCCAATTCGGGCATGAAAACCGAATTCATCAGGTACATAAAGTATGCAGGAGCATTTGTCAGTCCGAAAGACATAACAAGATACTCGTACAAACCATACCTGGTAGAGAATGCAGTCTTAGGCACATCTTGCGGCCTAATCTTTATCTGATGGTATCCTGACCTCAAATCTATCTTAGAGAACACTTTGGCTTTAGACAATTGGTCAAACAAGATATCAATCCGAGGAAGAGGATACTTGTTTTTAATTGTCACGGCATTCAGTGGCCGATAGTCCACGCACATGCGTAAGGAGTTATCCTTCTTCTTTTTCACAAACAGAGCGGGGCATCCCCATTCGGACGAGCTGGGACGAATCAACCCTTTCTTTAACAAGTCCTGAAGTTGTTTCTTCAATTCTGCCAACTCATTGGGAGGCATCCGATAAGGCCTTCTCGAGATCGGTGCTGTTCCTGGAATTAACTCAATGGCAAACTTGACATCTCGGTCTGGCGGCAGCCCAGGTAACTCCTCTGGAAACACATCTGGAAACTCACAGACCACTGGAATCTGGGCTAGCAGAGTAGTTTGGACCGCACAGGATGTGCTAGCTAGGTCTACTCTCCTAGGTAGGACCACCCGAAAGGTGCCTTCCCCATTGGGTTCCTTAAGAGAGATACTCCTTCCTCCAACATCAAGTACAACTCTCATGCGATTCATCCAGTTCATACCCATGATCACATCCAAAATTAACCCTGGCATGACTATCAGATTAAGCTTATATTGCCGGTTTGATATGTTTAGGGTTACTCCCTGAACTATCTGATTAGTCAACAGATCAGCCCCAGCTGAACTAATTTTATATGCACATTCCAATTCAACTATCTTTTGCTCATGCCTTTTAACAAATGCTTGACTTACAAAGGAATGAGATGATCCGGAATCAAACAAGACTACTGCAGGATGATTGTTGATAGAAAACATACCAGCTGTTACTGGTTCTCCTTCAGGGATATCCTCCACAGTGGTGTGGTGCACACGGGCTTGATACTGCGTTTGCTGTTTCTTAGGATAGGGACAATACTTTGCAAAGTGCCCAGGTTGGTTGCAGTTGAAGCACGGTCCCTTCACTTGAGCCACGGTTCCTGATGAGCTGCCTTGTCCTGTCTTTGCTTGAGGCAATGCCATTTTGAACGGCTTCTGGTTTCTCTGGGATGGCTGAGCATTCTGATTCTTCCGCTGCGGTGGCCTAAACCTTGCACCAGGGACGGCGAGCGATAGGCCGGGCGGTTGCCCACTGGGGCCCTGGACTGAGATGAACCTGACTCAAAAGCCCTCTTACGGATCTTGGAAGCGGCATAAACATTGTTGTTCTTCTCTTGCTTCAGACAGTCACTAACGAAGTCATTGAAATTAGTTCTCATGCTTGTACCCACATGCTTCATCATCTTGGGACTCAGGCCTCTCTTGAAACTAGCGATCTTCTTGGCATCAGTATTCACCATATCAGGGGCATAACGGCTCAGGTTATTGAATGCATGCAGATATTGAGTCACAGTCTTCGTGCTTTGATTTAACGCCAGAAATTCCCCAAGCTTCATCTCGGTCAGACCTGGTGGAATGTATGTTCCACGGAAGGCGTCAGTGAACTCCTTCCAAGTGATATGGGCGTGGGGAGCAAAAATGGTGCGGTGATGCTTCCACCACATTCCAGCCGGACCTTGAAGCTGATGAGCTGCGTACTCAGTCTTCAACACTTCAGTCATCCTCAGGACACGAAACTTATCTTCCATCGTATTAATCCATTCTTCTGCATCTAACAGTTCTGCTACTTCCTTGAAGATCGGTGGACGAGTATCCATGAAGTCCTTAAAACTGCTGTACTGGTTTGCTTCGTGGCCACCCTGGTTTATCCCCCGTCGGGTATTATCTGCGATACTGCGTAGCGCAGCTTCCATATTCTGTTGCATACTTTCCATATTGCGTTGGCTTCCTAGGAATTGGGCGAAAAACTGTTCTGCCGTGTAGGGTGGAGGAGGCGGTGGTGGATCACGGTCATCATTAGCAGCTGCACTGCCACCAGCCTCGGCAGCACCATACACGGTACGGCGAGTGTTCGGCATCTGCATGTTTCAGCAACAGTAATTATTAGGTGATGTTGTAGAAATTGCAACCGAATGAAAAATTATGCCGAACTGAATTCACTGGAGAGAACAAATTCATACAATAAAACAGGGGCACAATAAGTCATTCCAATTAACACAACATCACTAATTATATTACTTAAAGCACACACATCGCGTCCATTACAACCGAGTTGCCAGCATACATACACTGGACTTTTGACGTTCGGATATCGTCACAAACACATCCAAGCTTTCCAACATTGTATCAAGCTCTAGTCTTTCTACTCATTATTACATGCTCAAGTGCCAACAACGCAAAAGATCATGCAAGCGGGACCTAGTAGCTAGCGCAACAACTACTAGCCTACTCATCGTGGTCGTTGTCTAGGTCAGAGACGTTGGCGTTGCCGCCAACTGCAGCGTCGTCGTGCTCCTCGGCTGGCGCCACGGGCTCTGCAGGATCTTCGTCTACATCCAAATCCATCTCGGCTGCGCCAGGGAGGTCATAAGGATTAAGCTGATTGTTCAGCCTATGGACCTCTTCATGCAAGTTATCATTGTACTCCTCTGCATCGACCAACCGTTGCTCTAGCTCAAACTGCCTAGCTCTCAACACATTCTCTGCGGACCAGGCTTCATTCCTCTGATGGAGCACATGAGCCAACATGCTCTCAGCATTCCTGTGGGCGGTGGTCAGTCGCTCAAGCTGCTCTCTCAGTGCACGTACATCTCCCTCAAAGACCACAGTCCTCTGAGTAGCCTGATCTCTCTGACGAGTCAACTGGGCCATCTCAGTAGTGAGCCTCTCAATCTCGGCGTCGTGATCTCTCTGAAGCTGACGGCGGTCATCACGAGCCTGACCCAGAGCACTAGAAACACGTCTCAGACTACCTTCCACTCCATCGAAGGCTCTCATCACTGCGAACATGGCACTCATAGCAGGGTTGTCACTGTTTTGTGCCTCTGCTGCGCTAATCTCCAAAGATCTGCCCCTTGCCTGCTGCCACGAGTCAGTGGAGGGGTTGCCCCTCGGAAAGACTCCAACTATAGCTGGTGCCAACTCCTGAGGAAAGCGATCCATGATATCCCTCAGGATCCCAAAGGCTGCCCTCTCAGCGGCTTCTTCAGGGGTCCTGCCAGTTGACTCAAAACGCCAACCGGTCCACTCAGAACCATCACCTCGGGGACGAACTACTGCTTCCACAGTCACCAAAAGTCCTTCGCCCATCCGCTCATTTGACCAAAAGTAGCGGGGCTCCATACCATCAGGATAGCCTACATAACTGAGCACTCTCCACAAGAGCGTAGGCATCCCAAACTCTCCAAGAAAAGTGTGGCGCTGACGAGTGCGCGGAGCAAGCTGATGACGGGGAGCTCTGCCGGTGGACTTGCGGGCTGTCTGCTTGGTACGGGCCATCTGTAGCAAAATTTTTATTACATGGGTGAGAACCAATTTTTAAGTTGGCATTTTTATCGAAATGAGATAAGCAACTTATAGGGGGAGGAACAATGCCATGAATGAAATGCATAACATGATGCATGCACGTTCCGTACGTCCTCACAAACTTAGAAAATTAATACTACTAACGGAATAGACGGTGGCATACAACGATCTCTTGTAACGTAACTAATACGTGCTACTCGAAAGCGCTGTTATGTACCTGCAGAAAATCACTTCAGCCCAACCTCACAGTATGAAAATATGCAAGAAAGCGGTAAAGTAAGTTACTCGCTCTACACGCATCCCCAGATACGAGTATAACGGTAACCACTACCCGAATCATCGTCCTATTGACGGCATCGTCACGGCATGACGGAATTCCCCACCAATGATACCCTCATACAAACATGCGCATGGCACGTGAGTACTTCGGAATCACTTAAGCACTCCCCTAGATCGGCAGTGTATCCGACCATGCACTCACAACTCTCACTTACCAAGGCGTAGAGGTAATTGATCCATACATTACCACTCAAGTGAATGGCACTCATACAATAGCACGCCGTATGAGCGACGAAATTTTAAATATGATGCAAACCCCCAAGTTAGTACTTAAATAAGCCACCTAGAGTCCTTATCGGGCATAAAGGATATGACCACTGGCACACTTTTAAGTTCCAAAGCTCATTTGAAAACACAGTTTTGTTTTTAAATACTCATGTGAACAGTAACATGCTAAACCTGGCTCCGATACCAGCTGTAACGGATCAACGTAATTATACGAGATTAAGTAAGAAAATCTCCCACCGAGGCGGTTAATTTATCAAACTTAAGCCCGTATAACTCGAGATTCCGTGAAATCGCGAAGGATTTCAAACCAACCAACATACAACCAAGATCGTACTGATTTAGCAGCCACAGTTCGCACGATACACAAAGTTGATCATAGAAGTAGGATACATCGGAGTTCGGAAATAAGGTTATTACAACATAGTTCAACATAAGGTAGCGGAAGCGAATAGTTTTTACGCACACACACTTAGTTCAATTACAGTGCCAGTAGATAGTCATAGTCCACAAAAGCAGTAGATAAGACAAACAGAACGACCTCTGCCCAAGGTCCTAGTTGTCATCCATCGCCGGATACAGACAGTTGGAGCAGTACCCGTAGTACATCTGACCATCTGCAACAACAATGGGAACAACGCCCTGAGTACGAGAATGTACTCAGCTAGACTTACCCGTCATAAACCAGAAATAACATGACACCAAGGAGCATGCAAGGCTTTGTATAGTGTACTGGCTTGACTCATTTGCGAAAGGCATAAGTTATTATGAATAACTACAGATAAGTACTTTTAGCATCATTTTTAGGATAACCTACTCATGCTAGGTAAGCACCTATTACTAAAACAATCACTTGATTACTCATTAGCATCAAAGGTTACTGTCTCAGGTTTAGCATTTCCAACATTAACCACATAACCATCCGTGTTCCATTATTAACACTACGATGCCATAGCTCGAGTCAAGTGCTCACTAACCGGGAGCGACGGCGATTCGAATCGAATTCCTATCCAGCTGGAGATTTATTTCTCACACAAACCATGCTTCCCCCGTCAGGGTCGCGTAGATCACCAATGACACTTTCCAAGAAGCCGCGGGATAACAATCATGGATCGCACTACCCAGGGACCGTCCGACTGCCAGGACGCACCTTGGGCTCACTCTTCGCGTCCCCGTACACCCCCTTCAACACCAGTCTGCCAACCCGAGTTTATCCCGGCTCGAAAAGTGTCGCTAGCTTCGCGGTCGAAAGGTACTTTATTCGGCCAGCTAAATGTGAGGCATGCGTTCAACATGACAAGAGGGACGAGCAACGATCGGTCCTTAATCGACACAGACGGAATCACTATAGTCCAAAACCCTATAAGACTCCGCCCGGTCTCCATTTATACCTCAACACTTGGTTACTTTTCAAGATTCATAAATACTGCTAACCATAGCCAGATAGTCGCCTATACTCGCAGGTGACAAGAAATCACCCGACTTCTACCGATCTAAGCATGGCTAAGCAATTCACTCGATCCTGACCTAATAAGGTAACAGTAATTCTGGTGGACAAGGATAGTAATGCAACAACGGTTTCACTCAACTCCTATAACTTAATGCAACAATATATAATCATAGTTCAGGTAGGTAAGAATAACTTTTATAAAATAGGGGACTTATAATGCTCCGGGGCTTGCCTCTTTCGAACGAGCTAGGATGGTGGTCGACACACTCTGGCAGTTCCTCGCTTGGCTCTTCCTCCTCGGGCACCTCCTGTGCCTGGGGCTCCTGCTGATCCGTCCAAGCCTGCTCCTCCGGTACTGCTGCCTGCGAGTCCTCCTGCGATCCTGTATGATGCAAGTGCATAAGTACATGCAAATGATGCATCGGATTATGATGAAATGATGAAGTGACATGAGATGCAGACGAGCACATGGAGTGAGCAGTTAGTGCAAAACTTCATCTTCTACAAGGTAGTCCACGTCATCCAAGAACATGTACCCCAAGGTTTACTTAATTTGATTACACTAACTAACATACACCTGACACAAGCAAGTAACCCTAAATAACCAAACCTTACCACCCTAACTCACTCACAACATCAGCAAGACCTAGTGATGCTTCAAGGATACACCAAACACATTTTATTCTTCTTAAATTCTCATAAAGAATAATCATTTATTCCTTATTTAGCTAGGGTTGTACTGCAACACCTATCTCTGGTGTAGATAAAAATCTACAAAAATTACAGTAGAGTATTCTTACTCTAACTAAGCTACCACTAAATTTTCATGGTAAAAGGAACTGTAAAACTACTTGTACAAAATAAACAAGTTATGGCTTAAATGTGAGCATGAGATTGTTTTATACTAAGAAAAGTATCAAACAACAGATTTCACATTTTTCCTAGGTTACCAACAATAAACTAACATACTACAAAAATTATCATAAGTATGTTATATACAAATATTGATTTCTACTAAAAATAACAAATATTAACCAATAAAGGCATTTGAACTACACTTCAAAAATTTCCCACAGAACATACTTCACTAGCATTTTTCCTAGAAAGTACATCACTAAAGAAGATTAATGCAACAAGAATTACATTTTTCCCTTTATTAGTTTATTTACTACAATTTTTCTAAGATAACAGCATATATAACAATTAAATAAAAATGTACAGTAAAGTGTCATAAAAAATAACATGGGATATTTTTAAACTATAGATCTAATCACAAGGAACATTTCAAAATTTGTTTCATGATTTTTGGAGCTATAAATATTGAGATAAAATTTTTGGAAGCTTTCTCAGAATTTCTGGAAATCCATTTCTTTAAAACTGAAATTCAAAACCAGCCTTAAATGCTACGCGTACCCCGTTCGTTTTCCCCGGACCCGCACACAGGCGCTGAAAAGGGGGACCCGGGGTCAGTCGGGCCCCACCTGCCAGTCAGCCAAGGGCAGGGGGCGGCCGGGCTTGCGAGCGCTTGGAGGGGGTGAGCCAGCGCGGGGGACGTGGGGGCCACCGGGGCGCGTGTCGCGCGGTGCCGCCGGCGTACGGCCACGCGGCAGCCGAGCCCTGCCGCGACGCCACGGCGTCGCGCGCGGGCGCGCGCGCGCGCGGGCGAGCGGGAGGGGACGACGCGGACGCGGGCTGGGCCGGCTTCGGCCGTGGGCCAAGAAGCGAAGCCGGAGCCCAACAACGAAATTCCGGTTTTTCTTTTTCAAATAAATTCCAGATTTAAATGTTCTGTTTGAAATTCAAATTTTGGGGATGAAAACGAGGTTTTCAGAAAATTGTCCCAAAACAAAAGTTGTTCAAAATTTTATTCTCTACAACTTTCATATAGAACATTTTTCAAAATTCCCAATAGATTTTAAATTTGAGATTTAAAGCTAATTTAAAAAATCAAACTCATTTATTTAGAATAATTTCAAAAACAGAATTTGAGGAGGATTTGAATCCAAATTTTTGCTCCAATAATCAAGTTGGTTTATTCTAAATTATTTAAAATTGCTACTTCTAAAAAGTACACCAACTTTTTAACATTCATTTTAAATTTAGGGTTTCCATTTTATTGCTTTTCAAGTTATATTTGAAAAGGGCTACAAATCACACAATGTTAAACATGCAATGATGTTGAATGCTTATGTTTTGAAATGATAATGCATGCTTAACACCCAGGGGTGTTACACACGTGATAGAGCTACGGACGCTATCTAGGTCGGAGAGTTACAGAATCAGTTACGAAGGCTCACTGGGGCTCATCTGAGCTGTGAGCGGATGATGGGTCGCTTAGTGGCGGAAAAGAATGAGGCATGGCATCGAGAGGATGTTGCTAGGGAACGTGCTGAGGAGTTACAGTTCTATGTTAACGATCTGGAGGGAGATAACCAGGTTCTCCACGAGGAAGTACATCAGTTGTTCTATCAACTGCATCCTCCACCTGGTGCAGCTGAGCTAGACCCTGGTGTTATCCTTGCTGATGGTGGGGAATCTGCAGAGTCAAAGGAAGAAGAAGATCCAGAGGAGATGGAGCCTGTGGACGAGAGTGACGATGAAGGAGGTCACGTTTCAGGAGTGGACACTGACCGTGAGAACTGAGTTGGTCAAGTGCAGTGTGTAGCTAGAAGTTTATGTTTGTTGTCAGCCTTAGTTAACCGGGAAGTCTGGCATGTGTGCGGACCTGTGTAATAAATAAATGCATCTGCGTGGTGTGTTTGTAATTGCTTTTGTAAAAGTTTAATAAAAGTTTGTGAATAAAGTTTGGTTTGTTATCAACAGATGGCTCATAATGATGATGGTACAGGAACTTCACAGGGTGGGAATGGTGTCCCTAATCCACCACCCATTCCACTAAATATGGCAGAGGCTATGTTCGCCCTTGTCAATGCTACCGCAGAAAATGCTAGGTTACTAAGGGAAGTGGTTCAGAATAATCACAATGCACCACCAGGCAATCGGGGTCGGAATAACCACCGGAATGAGACCACTTATGTGGATTTCACTGATACCCGGCCCCCAATGTTTACCAGAGCTGATGAACCGTTAGAAGCAGATGACTGGCTCCGCACTATGGAGCAAAAGTTTGAACTCATAGAGTGTAGTGACTACCAGAAGCTGGTGTTTGCCGCCCAACAGCTTCGGGGTGCTGCCGGAGCATGGTGGGGAAATCACCTTGCTGCACAGCCAGCTGGTCACCGGGTGACCTGGGCGGAATTCTGTGCGGCTTTCTGAGCTCACTTTATTCCAGAAGGAATTATGATCAGAAAGTTGGAGGAATTTCTTGCACTGAAGCAGGGAGACCAGACAGTAATGCAATATATGGGCAGGTTCAATCATCTATCACAGTATGCTGCTGACCAAATCAACTCCGATCGAAAGAAGCAAGCTTGTTTTATGAGGGGTCTGAACTCGAAGATTCGCACTATGATGACTGGTTGCCTCAATGTGACTTATCATGAGGCCGTTGATATTGCTCTTTTGTCAGAAGAAGAATACCGAAAGCATAAAGAGGCTAAGAAGAAGAAGGTGTCGTATGGACCATCTGGTGGCAATCAAAAGCGCCAGAAGATAGTATATCATCCTCAAAATCATTTCCGTCCTTCTTTTCGTCCACCACAATTCCAAGCCCGGCAACAGGCATTTGTCCGTCCTGTTGTAGCTCTATCCTATCCACGTCAGCCGAATGCTCCTGGCATTCATCCCCCACTTCAGCAGGGCAACAATATCAATAATTATCCCTGTTATAATTGTGGAAAGATAGGGCATTTCTCGAGGGAGTGTCCGTACCCGAGGCAGTACAATCAGAATTATCAGAAAGCTGTTGTGCCCCAACAACAGAATCAGAATCAACAGAGGGGCAATAACCAGAATGCTCAGAAGGGCAAGGCCGAGAAGAAAACTGGACGAGTCTTTTACACGCAGGCCGGGGCAATACCTGAAGGAGAGCCCGTCATGATGGGTATGTTTCCTGTCGCAAATCACCCTGCAGTTATGCTTTTTGATTCAGGCGCATCACATACATTCATCAATCGTACATTTGTTATGAAACATGCAATTCCACTTGGGGAAACGAAAGAGAACTTCTTTATACAGTCGCCCGGGGGTCGTCTGTGTACTAAAGAAATGGTACATCAGGTACCTATAGAATTGGGTGGGCATACTTTTCCCACGTCCATGATAATTTTGAAGGATCAGGATATAGATGTGATCCTAGGTATGAACTGGATGTATCAGCGCATAGCTGTAATAGATACTTTGAATAGAACAATAAGACTGAACTTACCTGATAGTAGTTCTCAACTTCTTATCCAACTTCAAACACCAAAAAGGGCAGTCGAAAGAGTTTGTGCAACTTCTGTGAAAGAAATCAGTGATATACCTGTAGTTTGCGAGTTCCCGGATGTTTTCCCAGATGATCTACCTGGATTACCTCCTGACAGAGATGTGGAATTTGTAATTGAGTTGAAACCTGGCACTGCCCCAATCTCTAAAAGAGCATACAGAATGCCACCGAAAGAATTAGCAGAACTCAAAATACAGTTACAAGAGTTGCGTGATAAAGGTTTTATTCAACCTAGTTCTTCACCATGGGGATGTCCAGCCATATTTGTGAAAAAGAAGGACAAAACCTTGAGGTTGTGTGTTGATTATCGCCCGTTGAATGAAGTGACTATCAAGAATAAGTATCCTCTTCCTCGTATTGATCTACTATTTGATCAACTTGCTGGAGCCAAGGTATTTCTAAGATCGATCTCCGATCTGGCTACCACCAAATAAAAATTTGCCATGAGGACATTCCAAAGACTGCTTTCACTACTAGATATGGTCTTCATGAATATCTAGTCATGTCCTTTGGTCTTACCAATGCACCCGCTCATTTCATGTATCTCATGAATTCTGTTTTCATGCCTGAGCTCGACAAGTTTGTCGTTGTCTTCATTGATGATATCTTAGTTTACTCCAAAAACAAGAAGGAACATGCGGAACATTTACACATCGTTCTCAGTCGCTTGAGGGAACATCAGTTGTATGCTAAGTTTAGCAAATGTGAGTTTTTGCTGAATAAGGTGCCATTTCTTGGACATGTTTTGTCAGCAGAAGGTGTTGCTATTGACCCTGGCAAAGTAAGGGATATATTAGATTGGAAGCCCCCAAGTACTGTCCATCAAGTTTGCAGTTTCCTGGGAATGGCGGGTTATTACCGTCGATTCATTCCTGATTTCTCGAAGATATCAAAACCTATCACTGAGTTGTTGAAGATCCAGGTTAAATTTGTTTGGTCATCAGAATGTGAGAAGGCTTTCTAGACTTTGAAAAGGTTGTTAACCACTGCTCCAGTGTTAGCTCAATCAAATATTGAAAGCCATTTGACGTCTACTGTGATGCTTGTGGTACTGGTATTGGATGTGTGTTAATGCAAGAAGGTCGAGTGATTGCTTATGCTTCTCACCAACTCAAACAACATGAAGAGCACTATCCAACCCATGATTTAGAGTTAGCGGCCGTTGTTCATGCCTTAAAGATATGGCGGCATTATTTGTTGTGGAATATATGTCACATCTATACGGATCACAAGAGTTTGAAATACATTTTCACTCAATCTGATTTGAATATGCGCCAACGAAGATGGTTAGAATTGATAAAGGATTATGACTTAGAAGTACATTATCATCCGGGTAAGGCAAATGTGGTTACCAATGCCCTCAGTTGAAAGACTCATTGCAACTGTTTGACAGTGAAACCGTTGGATCTTTCTTTGTGCCATGAGATAGAAAAGTTGGGTATTGAAATAGTTCAGTAGGGTAGTGTTGCCAACATCACAGTGGAAACAACTATAAGAGATAAGATTATTTCTGCTCAGAAGGAAAATAAGGGAATAGTCCACATAAAGGAAAAAGTTAGTGTCGGTGTTCGGTCCCGAGGGGGTCCTAAACCGATGAGTAAATGCTGCGTGTCCCTTTCCTGGATGGTGATGCAAGGAGAACACACGGGGGTTTATCCTGGTTCGGGCAAAAGAAGGCCCTACGTCCAGCGGGGGGGGAGAGTTTTGTATTTCCTTGCACCGAGGTGCTTGTGTAGGGGTTACAAGCTTGTGAGAGAGGGCAACGGGCCCAAGTCTCAAAGAGGGTAAAAAAAAGAGTACAAGGATGATTGCTTGAGATGTTGATCTCTATCTTGCGTCCGGTTTGTTGTCCGTTGTCTTCTGTCTCCGTTGCAGAGCCCTGGCCTGCCCTTTTATAGGGCGAGTGGAGGCCAAGACGACGGGGAGCCTTGAGATGATGTTTTGTCGATCCCTATTAAGGTGACTGTTATGACGTGCCCTAGGAATGGGAGGCCATCCCTGGACACCACGGTGACATCGAGGACGAGACGCTAAAATGACCCGGAGCGCCGTGACACATCGTCCTCCCTTCCCTGTTGAGTCGTGCTGGGCGTCGAGGCCGGGTCGAGGCCGGGTCGAGACCGAACGGATAAGTCCGAATCCCTGGGATCGCGGTGTACGGACTTTGTCGTATCCTCCCTCGAGGGTAACTAGTGACGTACAGTGCACGGTAAGGTGGGTACAGTGACGGTTTTCACCTCCCATCACGGGATGGGCGGTAAAACAGTGAAGACTGACACTGGCATTGTTCCCACGTCGACCCTGATCGCAGCCATGCCGGTAGGTGGTAGTAGGTAATCGCATTAAATGCTATGGCTTTTGTCCTGGGGTAGGTAAAGAGAAGGGGTCAAGCGTCTCGACCCGGGCTCACGGGAGTCGGAGTGTTCCCGGTGGGCGATCGAGAATCGTGCGAGTCGGAGTGCGGTCGAGGAACTTTGCTGTACGGGGCAGGACGCGGTCGAGGTGCCATCGTCGAGGGTGCCTCATACGAGTTGGAGCTGGAGCGCGGTCGAGGCACTCCGTCGAGCTGTCCTTGTACGAGGCGGACCCGGTGTGCGGCCGAGTTTGGGTGCGGCTTAGTCGTTTTGATTTTTATTATCGTTAAATGTGGGTACCCCTATACTATTGGTACCGACAGTAGCCCCCCGAGCCTTTTAGTGAGTGTGCGATCACTCTCCTAGAGGCTCTTTTGCTGATGAACTGGAGTCGTAGCACCGTTGACTTCTCCGGTGGGGGCGCGCGAGCGCACCCGCCGGGTGTAGCCCCCGAGGCCTCGGTGGAGTGTTGAAGACTCCTCCGAGGTCTTTTACGTGTTTTATCGAGGAATAGTTTGATGCGGTCGAGCCCCCGAGCCTCGTGCGCACGAGGTCGATCGGAGTCCCAGCCGTCTTCTGTTGTGCGACCCTCACGCTCCTCCTGCAGAGAGGAGGAGGAGGGGTGGGGAACGCCATACTACCCCGTTCGGGCGAGTTCCGACGATCTCCGGTGAGCTGCTATTGGGGGAATTCGAGTGCGAGCCCGTGCTCCAGTCGTTTGGAGTCGGCTAGTGGCCCGGAGGTGCTCTCAAAGAATGCTAAGGAGTGGTCGTGCGGATGTCGGTTCCCTTCGACGGGATCCGAGGGCTCGATGCCTCCCTCGAGGGGATTCCTACGTCGACCTCCTCCTTTGGCCTCGAATACGTCTTGGGGTGCCTCGAGAGCGTGGCTCGAGCCCTGGCCATGCACGGGCGCATCCCTAGTCATCCCTAACTCTGTTGCTCGAGGGCGGCTGTTGAACCCGGGTCGAGGGCCAGCTCCCGTTCCCTTGAGACTTATGATGGGCTCGGGGCCCGTTTACCAGGCATCTAGGAATATCCGTCCGCAGATCTCGCCCTGCCCGTTAGCCAGGCGCGCCTTTTTAGGGCGAAATCGGCGTGGTAGTGGGCGATGTGGCATTCGGTTACGGCGTGGGGGACGGCCACGTGCCCGGCTCCTACGAGACGTGGGGGGAACGGTTAGGTGAGCGCATTTAATGCGGGAAACTGTTCCTACCTTTTCGCGCGGCCGTTGGGCTTCCGCTGGGCATATAAAAGCAAAACCTAGGGGTCCGCGTTCCCCACCGATTCCTTGTGCTCTTGCCATCTTCTTGCCCTAGACAGCCCTTGCCTTCTTGCGTTCTCCGCCCACATCGCCGCCACCACCGCATCTTCTTCGCCCACCCCCCTTCCGATAGCACCGATGGCAGGAAAGAGCCAGATCCTCCCCGCCGACGACTGGGCCACCTCCTCGGTGATGGAGAGGAGGTTGGAAGAGTTGGTCGAGGATGGGCTGCTGCGGCCGAGGACGAGTCGGTCACAGCCGGAGTGGATCGCGCCGCCTCCCACCCACCGGGAGCCGGCGCCCCCTGAAGGGTACGTGGTGAGCTTCGTCTGCTTCCACGAGTGGGGGTTTGGTGTACCGGCATCTACCTTCATGCGTGCGCTCCTCCACTACTACCGGGTGGAGCTTCACCACCTCGCCCCCAACGCCGTCGCGCAGGCCGCCATCTTCACGGCGGTCTGCGAGGGCTACCTTGGGGTGGAGCCGCAGTGGAACCTGTGGCTTCACCTCTTCAAGGCTGAGCTCTTCGTGAGGAGGGCGGGGGAGAAGGGGGTGCTGGCCGTGGCTCGAGTAGGAAGCTGCGTCCTGCAGGTGAGGTCGAGCCGGGCGGATCTGTATATTTTGGCTCGCCTCATCTCCTCGAACAGCGGGTGGCACGAGGGTTGGTTCTACCTCCGCAACGATGAAAATCAGTTGCCGAGATACACCGGCCGCGTACTGACCGCTCGAGAGGACCGCTGGACGTACGGAGTGCCGGAGGCCGAGAAGCCGCGCCTGGACCCGCTGCTGGCGGCGCTGCAGCAGCTTCGCCTTCGGGGCTTGACGGCAGCGGCTGTTGACACTTACTAACACCACTTAAATACTAGGTTGTCATCCCCAGCATGGTGCCAGAGTGTACATAGGTATTTATAAATGTAAAGGGCTCTTTAGAAGATAATCTATTCTATCCGCAAGCGCACAGATAAAATACCTCATTGTAGCATTTCACCAGGAAAAGTATTCCGGGTATCGTTATTTATATTTTGCTTAAGAGAACGGTGAAAGCAGGTGTAGAATGACATAGACTAGAGATCAACTTTGCTAAACATGATTACTAATGAGAAACTCGTCACACAGTCACTTGCTTTGGCAGGGGGTAAGCCATAAATAAAGATAATGAATTATAAGCTCATGGGTAAATAACACAGCGATTAGAAATAGACTACTCCATATTGATATAAGGTGACGTCGGATTAGCTAGAGAATGGATTCTAAGTATCTACTATCTACTAAGTCACAATTTACTCTAAACATTCTACAAGATCATATATAGCATAAAAGACTCTTTATTTATGTATAAGGAACATTGCTAAAGTAAATCAGAACATAGTAAGACTTACTCCGCAATACAAATTCTGCCTGTCCTATCAACGGAGGGTGGACTATATAAGAATCAACAAAGCTGTCACTATCGCGAACTACCACACAACCCGGCCAATAGGATACATTTGTAGGTAAATAATATCTAAGCACCACGCCCACATATGATCTACCACTTAACTCCCTCGAGGTAAGAGCTAAGCGCTTTGCAAACTCATACATAAACTCATTATCAATCATAACTATATCAATTATAGAACTAGAGTAAACTAAGAACATAATAAACAGAGACATAATGCAATTAGAATAAAGTAGTAGAGAATGATATGAAATAATACCAATCTTTATTGATGAAGATCCGAAATCCAGAGCTTGAATGCTCTACTTCTCTAATTCTATCTAATCAAACCTATAAGACTTGAAGAACAATGGAGTAGCTACTTCTAATTCTCTGCGGGAGAGAACTTCCTAAACCCTAACTTTTCTGGCTTCCTCTGATAATGATTTCTCCTCTCCCCTGGGGTGGTGGTGCCTTGCTTATATAGCCCTTTCAAATGAATCTGGACTGTCGGATCAAACCGACTTAGAACGGACGGTTTTCCTTGATCTAGAGAGGCGGTGGAGCATAATCCGCGAGGCAGAAGCTGATTGGCCCGAGGGGCAGGGCGGGCGCCCTAGGGCACAGGGCGGGCGCCCTGTGTCCTGGCCCGTTACGGCTCCCGTTCGTTCCCGTGGCTTCTGGAGTCTTCTAGATGTAAGATAATTGCGTGCCAAGTAATTTTCCCGTCATTAACCCGACATGTGGACCTCTTTTCCATATTATCTGATAACTCCCTGCAGAAATAGATAAACACCAAAACTCGTGGAATTCTGTCAGATAAAACCCTAATTCTAGATGTTTGGTGCATATTGATCCTTTTCCATATTTAGTTGACAATTATATTTGATACTTAAGGACCGTCAACAAACTCCCCCAAGCTTAACCTTTGCTCGTCCCTGAGCAAACAGACAAACTCAGATGGATCAGGAGTTGCTTCGATGTTTACTTTTCTGTCAGGCACACATACTTTCATATAAAATTCTCCCAGATTAGAGTGAGGTGTTCATGGGGCTTAGTACCTGCACTTAAATCTTGAGTAACCGAAAAGACAAAGTAATTAAGTCAAGCACTATTCCTCCTGTCTATACTTCACCTTATTCTGGAGTTTTGCATAAGTTTTCAAAAAAATAAAGCTCAGAGTTCCTAGACATGATTCTCTCAAGTCTCTCTATATGTGGTATTTGTGGATCCTTACCAAAGAGATCACTTTCTTATGACTGATGAAATATTTATGTGGAGCTCATAAGAGTGAAAAATGGTTCATATATTGTCTAATCGAGCCATGGATCCAAAGGAACTCAGCATATAATTAAATCAAGATGTGCATGTGTGGTGGAATAAATGATAATGACGGTGATAATGTATAAATAATAAACTTACTTCTCATTGCTCCTCATATTGCTATCTCTCCTCCTTCTTGATCTTTGCTTTTAAGAACATGGGCTATCTTCTTTTTTTTTCCTTAGGTGGGTATCTTTGTACCCCTAATTCTACTGTCGGACACTTGTCCATTTTTACCTCTCGTCTCACGCTTTTTCTTTTTCTTTCGAGGTTCCGAGCACTTGCTCCTTTTTATTTCCTCGTTTTTTTCTGAGGTTCCGGGCACTTGCCCCTTTTTATTTCCTCATATATAAATTTTTGCATAACCCATGCCTCTTCTGCATCGAATCTTTTTGAAGAGAGAAAATAACAATACTTGGGACAACAAGTAGTAACAATATTTTTAACAGGTTTTTGATGAATGGTGATGAATGGTGTAATAGATGTGTGCAAGTGAATATCTTGATTTAACCACATGAAAAGTTCCTAAGGGTCTACACAGCTCGATCAAACTCAATGTGGCGAATGAGTAGTAAAAGATATAGCAATTATAGCAAGTATGGCTGTGGTAGGAATTTTTTCCAATCATGCTAGGAACTCAACATGTGATTTTGTAAATTTTCAAAATAAATCTCCAGAACTTAGTGTAGTAGAAACAAGATAAACAGCAGCTCAAAACTTTATATCATGTCTTTCTTTTACCTAGACTTTAGTTTTAGGTTCATGCTTCCCACATAATAAAGATTTATTAGTTTTAGCAATTCATGGGAGAACTTAATATGAAAGTTAGGTACTTGAAAGTAAGCAAACAGAGCAACTATTCATCATTTCCATCAAACATCTTTTTGGTCTTTTTATTTTTCTAGAGATGAAAACTTAGCAGATAAATTAAAGCACACTTATCTACACACTCTTTTTATTTTGTTTTCATGTTTTATGGAAAGCAGTAAATTAAATTAAAGCAAGAAAGAAAGTATTTATAGGGATTTTTTTAAAATGAAATACTAAAGCAGAAAATAAATAACAAAAACAACTAACAACTTACTTGGTAAAATGGGGAGGAAACTCCCCCAAGCTAGATGTTGGCGACGTCTTTATTCAATGTTGAAGAAACTCATCATGCTGGCAATGTTATTTTCTATCGTAGCCGTATCCTCCCTTAGGCCTTGTATCTGGGCAGCCTGCTCTTGGTTCCACTTCTCTTGGGCTTCCCAGCGGCGCATTTGTTCCGCTTGTTGATTCTGGATGTTGAGCAGGGCGTTGTCGGTGCGGTTGTGGAATGCACGGGTATCATAGTAATAATCACCCGTGAACACATAGGAGGCGTCGGAGTAGCGTCCTGCATCAAAGTGGGGCTGGGTCCTGGAGGTTGAGGCTCCATAGGGATCAGCAGAAAATCTGCCTGCTGTGTATGGTGGGTTAGCCCACTGATGGTCTTGGCCCTCCGGCCATTCCTCCGGTGTTGGTTCAGGCGGCTGCGTGGATTGAACCCATGGGTCCCTAAGGACTCGGGGGTTGTAATCATGATAGTGAAGATGTGCTGCTTCCTCCGGTCCAGGATCAGCTCCAGACCAGTCGTGTCTTTGATGAGTGGTAATCCTTTCGGATGCCACGCGTTGTGGTACACGCTGGTTCACTGGCTCTGCTGCAACATCAATCAAATAATTTTGTACGGCATAGAGACCAAGGCTCGGGTTAGGTAACCGAACCTTGACATCATTGTCGTACAACATATACATAATTCCAATTTCCCTTTTTAACATCCTCGCCTGCCAGAATGTGTCATAGCCATGATATGTTCTTGATTCATCAATAAATTCAAGAGATGAATTTTCCAATAAGTTAAGATTTGTGGCAAGGCGAGTCACAAGCGAGGTACAACCGACTGGACCTTGAAGAGTGGGGATAGCAAGCCAATGGGAGACTAAAAGCATGACGGGTGAAACGGTGGTTTTGTTAATGGCAGCATAGAGAAGCTGCAAATCTCCAATCCTAACCTTCCTAATGTCATCACGAAAGAACAAATTATACCCGAGCCATTTGTGGAACATCCTTAGAGTCGGATGCTCCATGTCACTGGTTCGGGGCTGGTTGAAAGACAGATCTCGAGAGATTTCTCTCCAAAACTGGTTCCGATCAAAATTTGGTAAACCGGTATCAATGTCTAAAAGACATCTTGGAGAGAAACCAAGATGGTCACTTAGTTCTCTCCAAGACAACATGATGTCTTGTTTGAACATCCGGAAAACAATGCCCCCTTCACAAATTTGCAAAGTGCACAAAAACTCAATGGTGAGGAGACGAGAACCCAGTTCTGTGATATCCCAAAAATTAGTCCACTCCAGCATGCGAAAGATAAGATCAAACTCGGTGCCCATCCCCGTTTCTAGTAAAAACAGTGGATCAAGAGTGGGGGTATGGATGAAGTACCTACCTTTTAACTGCTGGTAGATGTCTTTCTCTCTACGGCTCTTGAGATCAAGGTCTCCTGGCTTGAGGAGCACTTTGATCCTAGGAGCGGAGGAGGATGATGGAGCTTGCTGGGGTGCCGGATCGACGCTCATTTCCGAGTGGCGGGAGGAGTGTCGGGACGAACTCCTTGTCCCGATATTCTTGATGGCCTTGCTAGCCTTCTTGATCTTCCTCAACATCCTGTAAAAAGAAAGAGTAGACACCAACACAACTAGTGGAGAATATGTTAGAAAAATGTCAGCGGTTAGCCGTCCAAAAGTCAGTCGTCCGGGGGTTAATCGTTCAAGACAAGTTTTAATTTTAACAGGGCCCCCCCTAACAACTTTTAGTTCCGCTGGACAGCGGGATTACTGCTGACTAAGTGACCTAGCTCTCTTACTCAAAAGAGCTCTTAACCTTCTCACACTCTCTTCCCCTTCTTCACTCTCTCTTCTCTTCTCTACTAGAACTATGCTTTGGAAACTGAGAACTATGAGGTTGCAGGGTTTTCTGAAATGAGTGTGTGAAGAGAAGGAGAACTGGAGGTGGCTGTTTATAGAAGGAGCAGGGGACAGGGCGGGCACCCTGGGTAGGTGGGCGGGCGCCCACCCCTGGTGCCCATCCTGGCTGCCTCTTCTCCACTTGGTCCTTTGCTTTGATCTCGTGCAGAAAAAGGATGTTTTGATAGTGGTTGGACGGTGGAAAGATGTCTGGTGAGTGGAAACATATTGGTGGATGAAATTATGTGATGGGATGTATGTGAGGTGAAGTGTATGACATGTGGGAGCCAAGGGTGTGGGTCATGCTTCTAGAAGGTTGAAAATGATAAATATAATGCAGGAGAAAAACTAAAGAAAAACAATTTGAAATGATCATGGAAAAATATTTTTATGCCACCACTATAATTAATAAATATGGGTTGTTACACACCATATGTATTATTTATATGGGGCTTCTCTCTTTTTTTTATTTTTTTTATTATTTATTATGATGCTATGCATGAATATAACTAATGCAAGAATTAAATATGCAATGGATAAATACCGATTTACCTCCCGGCGAGGGTTTGGGAATTTTAGGTCCCCCAAGCTAGACCTCCAAATCTTTCAATCTTCTAATTTACCTTCCTCCGGAGATGGTGCCTCCAGTGGTTCTTCTTCATGAACTTCCTTCACTGTGGAGTCTCTCTCTGGTCTGGGTTTGAATGTGAAGTGTTCTTCTTGTCCGTTTATGTTGAACTTGATTTCTCCCTTTCCGACATCAATGTGGGTGTTGGCGGTACTCAGAAATGGCCTCCCAAGGATAATGGACACTTTTGAGTCGGGACTCATGTCCAGTACCACAAAGTCTACTGGTATAATGAAGTCTCTTATCTTGACTGGGATGTTTTCGGCGATGCCCATCGGGTGTCGAATTGATTGATCTGCTAGTTGTAGACACATTAATGTTGGTTCAAGGGTTGTATGCTTGAGCTTCTTGTAGACTGATGCTGGCATCACGCTGACGCTTGCTCCGAGATCACAAAGTGCATTGTTGAAGTGTTGGTCTCCGATCGAGCAATCAATGGTGGGACATCCTGGATCTTTCTTCTTTCTTAATGGTATGTTGAGGATGGCCTCACTACACTCTTCTGTCAGCTTGATCACCTCAGTGGTGGGCAGTGGCCTCTTCTTGTTAAGAATATCTCTAATGTACTTTGCATATGTGGGTACCTGTATGGCATCAAGTAGAGGTATGTTGACATATAATTTCTGAATTACCTCCACAAACTTACCAAACTGCTCATCTGACTGTGGTCCTCTATTTCTTCTAGGGAATGGCAAATAGTTGGTGTCGTAAAAATCTTTCATCATTTCTCCAGTTCTTGGTGATCGTAGCAGCTCTTCTGCTTCAACAGGGTTTTCTTCTATCACTGCTGGTTGCACTGATGCTGGTTTTCTTTGCCTCTCTTTTGGGAAAGGAGGATCCTTAGTGGCCTTCCCTCCTCTGGTAATTATGTTCTTTACCTGCTCAAGGTTAGTAGCAACAGGCAGTGCAGCAGCTAGCTTTGCTAATTTAAGTTCTACCCTTTTATTAATAGTGTTCTGCTCATCAAAGGCAGCTGATAGAAAATCCATTTTATTATGTATATCTGTTAGAGATGATTCATTTGTATCTAGCCTTTGTTTAACTTTATCATTAATTTTGGTTTGTTGAGCTATTATTTCCTTAAGTGGCTTGAAGGAATTACCTGAATCAATACCTTTACTATTGAGTTGACTTACAGTGGGTTTATGTGCTGTTTCAATGACTCTTTGATCTTCTTTGAACTTGGCCCTCTGATCAATCCAATGGAGCAAATTCTCCATCTTGGTTGATATTGCATGTACTTCTTCTGGTATTTCTTCAGTTTGATGACATTGTTGAGCTTTGTCTTGGAACCAGCCTTGATTTTCTGATATCTTCTCCAAAAGTGTCTCAGCTTGTCCAATTGTAAGCTCCAAGAATGATCCTTTAGCAATGCATCTAGGCACTCACGAGCCTTCTGAGTTAATCCATGGTGGAAGGTCTGCATAAGTAACCATCTAGCCATTCCATGGTGAGGACAATCTGATATGTATCCTTGAAAACGCTCCCATGCTTCTGAAATGGCTTCTATCTTCTGCTGCTGGAAATTGACAATATTTCCTCTTAAGGCAGCTGTTTTGCCTATAGGGAAAAACTTTGCTAGAAAGGCATCTGTCAAGTCCGTCCAGTTATTGATGTTGTCTTTATGAGTGTAAAACCACTTCCTCGCTTTTCCTTCTAATGAGAATGGAAAGAGGCGAAGTAGTATGACGTCCTTGTGAACACCGTTGATGCGGATTATGCTTCCAATCTCCAGGAAATTCTGCAGATGTGCATTTGCATCTTCGTGTACCTTTCCAGTGAATTGTGTAGCTTGCACCAAATTGATGAGGCTTGACTTGAGCTCAAACTCGGGTGCTTCTTCTTCTTCTTCTGCTTCAATCCTTGGACCAGTTGGAATGTTCTCAAGAGTTGGAGCAGAGAATTCTTGTAACGTCTTTTGTGCCATAGCTTCAACAAATGGTGACTAGCTTCTTCTTTTTGATTGCTTTGGTTCTAATGATGAAGAGTTGAATGTACCAAAGTCAATCCTGATATACCCTGTATAAAAATATAAACATAGAAAAACAACAGGGTGAATCCTGCCAAAGTAGAGGTGCCTTGTTATGATTTCTCACTTAGTAGCTGTTTTTGCAATTTTTCTCAATAGTCTAGTTTAAAAAATTTTATGTGAATAACCTTGATGACTTCCTGACTTTCATTACCGATCCCCGGCAACGGCGCCAGAAATGCTTGTTGACACTTACTAACACCACTTAAATACTAGGTTGTCATCCCCAGCATGGTGCCAGAGTGTACATAGGTATTTATAAATGCAAAGGGCTCTTTAGAAGATAATCTATTCTATCCGCAAGCGCACAGATAAAATACCTCATTGTAGCATTTCACCAGGAAAAGTATTCCGGGTATCGTTATTTATATTTTGCTTAAGAGAACGGTGAAAGCAGGTGTAGAATGACATAGACTAGAGATCAACTTTGCTAAACATGATTACTAATGAGAAACTCGTCACACAGTCACTTGCTTTGGCAAGGGGTAAGCCATAAATAAAGATAATGAATTATAAGCTCATGGGTAAATAACACAGCGATTAGAAATAGACTACTCCATATTGATATAAGGTGACGTCGGATTAGCTAGAGAATGGATTCTAAGTATCTACTATCTACTAAGTCACAATTTACTCTAAACATTCTACAAGATCATATATAGCATAAAAGACTCTTTATTTATGTATAAGGAACATTGCTAAAGTAAATCAGAACATAGTAAGACTTACTCCGCAATACAAATTCTGCCTGTCCTATCAACGGAGGGTGGACTATATAAGAATCAACGAAGCTGTCACTATCGCGAACTACCACACAACCCGGCCAATAGGATACATTTGCAGGTAAATAATATCTAAGCACCACGCCCACATATGATCTACCACTTAACTCCCTCGAGGTAAGAGCTAAGCGCTTTGCAACTCATACATAAACTCATTATCAATCATAACTATATCAATTATAGAACTAGAGTAAACTAAGAACATAATAAACAGAGACATAATGCAATTAGAATAAAGTAGTAGAGAATGATATGAAATAATACCAATCTTTATTGATGAAGATCCGAAATCCAGAGCTTGAATGCTCTACTTCTCTAATTCTATCTAATCAAACCTATAAGACTTGAAGAACAATGGAGTAGCTACTTCTAATTCTCTGCGGGAGAGAATTTCCAAAACCCTAACTTTTCTGGCTTCCTCTGATAATGATTTCTCCTCTCCCCTGGGGTGGTGGTGCCTTGCTTATATAGCCCTTTCAAATGAATCTGGACCGTCGGATCAAACCGACTTAGAACGGACGGTTTTCCTTGATCTAGAGAGGCGGTGGAGCATAATCCGCGAGGCAGAAGCTGATTGGCCCGAGGGGCAGGGCGGGCGCCCTGTGTCCTGGCCCGTTACGGCTCCCGTTCGTTCCCGTGGCTTCTGGAGTCTTCTAGATGTAAGATAATTGCGTGCCAAGTAATTTTCCCGTCATTAACCCGACATGTGGACCTCTTTTCCATATTATCTGATAACTCCCTGTAGAAATAGATAAACACCAGAACTCGTGGAATTCTGTCAGATAAAACCCTAATTCTAGATGTTTGGTGCATATTGATCCTTTTCCATGTTTAGTTGACAATTATATTTGATACTTAAGGACCGTCAACAGCGGCGGTGGCTACGGCCTTCCACCGCCATAGAGTGATGCCGCTGTGCCGGCGTCGTCTCCGCCTCGACCAGATGACTCTGGAGGCATCTCTGGAGGGGACCCGGATGTCCCATGAATCCCTTGCCCTCGAGAAGGTCCTCCGGCGAGCGCACTGGATGGTCGGGAACTTCAAGGTGGAGGTGGTCAACCGGGTCCCCATGAGACCTACTGAAGGGTTCAAGCCCGTGGTAAGTATCTTTGGGCTGGTATGTTTGCTAGTTTCATTTATTTTTGGATTCCGCTAATTTGGTCGAGGCCGGCGCGTAGGATTTGTCGGCGCTGCGGGAGACACGGTCGCCAGTCCCAGAGGACCGGCCCGCCCGGGAGGCTCGACGCCAGCATGCCTCCAAGAAGAAGCAGACCAAGGAGACGGCCAAGAAGCGGGCAATCCGTAAGGCCAAAGAGGCGGAGGCGTTGAAGAAACTCCGGCGCCAGCAGACCATCGACGGGGTCCCCCTGGCGCCATCGCCCTCCGAGGCGATCTCAGGGGAGGACGACAACAGCAACGGCGAAGACGACGACGCCCTGTCGCGGTATGAGGCCGCGACCGGACTGGGGGACCTCCCCGATATTCGCCCCTGCTGGAGCCCATCGGGGGGTTGTCCTCCTCGGTCGTCGTGGTCGAGGAGACCGAGGAGGAGGAGGAGGAAAAGGAGAAGGAGAAGAAGAAGACGGAGAAGGAGGCGGGCCCCTCGATGGGAGGGGCCGCTTTACCCCGGACCCAGCAAGAGGGGTCGACGGGGATGCCTGCACCAGCCCAGGCCCCGCAAGCTCGGGCAGGGGCTGGGACGGTGGTACCGGCGTCCTCATCGGCGGCGCCACCGGCAGGCGTGAGAACCCAAGGCCAGCTGGCCTCGGAAGCACAGAAGGCGTAGGGCGGCGCGCCGGCCAGGGCCCCAAGGAGTGCCCGGCCTGCTGGTGGGGCCGCTGCGAGGCCATCGTCGGCCGCCCCGGGAGGCTCGGATCGCGCGGGGTCGAGGCCCTTGGTGCCGATTTCCGGGTAAGTGTTCATGCTTGGTTGTTTTGCCTTTCTCTGGATCCGTTGGCTGACCTTCTTTCTTATTTTACAGGTTAAAGCGGAAGGCGGAGCCGATGAGGCCTACCCCCGTGAAGTCGCTGCGGGCCAGCGCCGTTGTCCTTAACCGGACGGCGGAGCAGGATGCGGCCTGGGTTCGCTAGGTCGAGGCCGCGAAGGGGCGTCTGCGACAACAGCAGGGGGCGGCAGGTGCCACGGTGGTCGCTGGCCCCGATCCCGCCGTGGAGGGGTCCGAACCGGCGGAGGCGGTGGCGCCCAGTACGGTCGAGGCGGAGCCCAGGCCGTCGCCGACGGCCGAGGCTGCCGTCGAGGCCGTGACGAGCGAAGCATCCATCCGCGGCGCGGAGCGGGCGGGTGCTGACGTGACCACGGAGGAGGTCGCGTCGGCACCGGGACAGGAGGCGGCACTGGCGAAGGGGCCGCGGCCGCAGAAAGACCCGCCGGCGGAGCCGGTGGGTACGGTGGAGGGCGGGGCCGTCGAGCCCCCGACCGGAGCTCCAGAGGAAGAGGCACCGGAGGTCGAGGCGCCGGCTCCGGGGGCGCCGACGGTCGAGGCGCCGTCTCCGGAGGCGCCGGCGATCGAGGGGCCGGCTCCGGAGGCGCCGGTGGTCGAGGGGCCGGCTCCCTCAGAAGGGCGGGCACCCGTGACCGTGGACCTTACCCTCGATGACACCCCCCTGGACAAAGGGAAACAAGTGATGGGGATCGAGGGGGTGAGGCCGCGGATCAGGCCGGTGCCTTGACGGCCGTTGGAGAGGCGGGAACTGTGGGCGAGGCCGGTCCTTCCGCGGGACCGGGAGACGCCCCGGCCGGGTCGTCGTCGTCATGGCCCGACATCGCCGCGCTGGCCATAGCGCGGGCGGAGGCGGAGATACTGAGGTGGGGGGGCCGTCCCTCCAGTTTAGGGACGCCGCGAACCCCGACGCCGAGCCCATCTTCACCCTGAATGACAGGGATGAGGTGCACCGCTGGGAGTACCTCGAGGGCGTCCGCCGGCACCTCGATCGGTTGCTCCATGTGGTGTCCGAGGTCGTGTCGCGAAGTATACGGGATGCCACCGAGGTATGATCGACCCGTCGGCTGTGGTTCTTAGTGTCTTTTTCCCTCGGTTTCTTAACCTTTTTGGTTTTTTTTCGAATTGTGATCAGGAGCTGAAGGAGTACTCCCGCCGCAAGTCACTCTTCATCTGGGATGAGAGTGGCGTGTGGGCCGCGCTGTCTCAGCAACGGGTCCTGGTCGAGGAGGCCCAGAAACGGCTTTCCGATCGGAATGCCAAAATGGCTGAGCTGCGCGTCGCATACGCGGCGGTGAAGGAGGAGGCGATGCAGGCTTGGGCGGCCGAGGCCGTGATGCGCACTGATATGGACAAGGCTCGGGAGGAGGCTGCCCAGGCCCTCTGGGACCTCGAGCCCCTATCGGCACGGGTGAAGGAGCTCGAGGAGGATGTCTCCCAGGTCAGTCGTCAGCGCGACACCCTCAACGTCCAAATCGGGCAGGTCTCAGCTCGCTTCAGCGCGCTGAAGGACGAGATCACGGCGCTGAACGGGGCCGTCCAGGAGAAGGACGCGGCACTCCAGACCGCCCGCCAGGAGATCGAGGCGCTGAAGGCGATGATTAGTGACAAGGACAGCGCCCTCCTAGGGCTCGAGCGGACGTGCGGGGGGCTCTGCAACGAGGTCGTGGGCTTGCAGACCCATATCGAGGGTAAGTATGACTATTACGGCCACGGCGTCGAGGCCTCGTGTTAGATATTAATTTGTTTATTGTGTTTCAGAGCTGGAGAGGGAGAATCGAGAGGCTCAATCGTCTGCCAACTCCTTCCAGAGCCTCCTCAAAGCCGAGACCCGGAGGACCCAACTGCTCCAGGGCGCGATCACCACTGTGTGTGATGGCCTGGGGGTCGAGCCTGACGCCGACACCGGGGAAGATGTTCCGGGGAACTCCTTCATCCGTCGGATGCCGGCGCTGGGCCGCCTTGCCCGGGAGAAGATACGGGACAGCCTCCATCACGGCGCAAAGAGGGCGCTGGCCATCGTCCGTTCAGGGTTTGTGTTCGACATGGAGCTCGTTGCTGACGGCTTCATCACAGACCCGGATCAGACAGACGAGGAGAATGAGAATGCCTGCCCAGAGCTGATTGAAGCCGCGGAAGAGCCTAGGAGCCGTCTGGCCTCGCTTTTTGAAGCCGAGGTGGTCCCGCCTGCTGACGATGAAGGCATGTGAGCCAAATCTGGGCGCAAAGGCCCATGTAATAAGTTAGTACTTTGAATTTTGGTCGTGGTGGCCTCGGAGGCCCTAAGAACTCAAAACATAAACCGGTTCGTGGTTAATTTAGTTTTATTCGAGCTTTCCTTCCCTTTATCGCTTGGATTGTGTTCTCGTGTGATTTACTTAGCACGCAGTTACATCCTTTGGCGTAAGGGAGCGAGTGGAGGTACCGTAGCCTCGGAGGCGTTAAGTGACCTCACGGCTCAACTGCCCTCGAGCTTCAGGGTGCTGTTGCGGCCTTGTAGATCGCGTGATGACCTGATCTGGCGACAGGGAGTGTGTTCTTTTTTGAAGTTAGGAACCGTTATTTAGATCTCGCTAGCGTGAAGTCGCATCTCTAGAAGGCGTAAGGGATGAGTGGAGGTACCGTAGCCTCGGAGGCGCAGGTGATACTCCTGGCTCGAGAGCCCTTAGGGCGCTTATGCGGCGCCGTCGATCTAAGAAGCGGTTCTTAAATTTAAAAAAGAGTGCAAGTTTTTTCGGGGACTGGGCCCCCTTGTAGCCCCCGAGGGAGGGTCGATTCTGGGAGTGCAGAGTCAATCCTTCCTCATTGTGAAATGAAAGTTTGAACATTGTTGTATTCTTTATTGATGAAAAAGAAATTACAGAGCCTCGAGGCTTTCTAAGGAAAAAAGCGACGTAGCTGTTCAATGTTCCAAGCGTTGGTGAAGATTTCGCCCTTCTCGTTGGATAGCTTGTAGGTGCCCGGTTTTAGTACTTCTGCGATGATGTACGGTCCTTCCCATGGTGGCGTGAGCTTGTGGTGCCCCTTGGTGTTCTGGTTCCGCCGTAGCACCAAGTCGCCGACGTTGAGGTCACGCTTGCGGATGTGTCTATCGTGGTAGCGTCGGAGACCCTGCTGGTACCTGGCAGAATGTAATAGGGCCACATCTCGGGCTTCCTCGAGCTGGTCGAGGGCGTCCTCTCTTGCGGCGTCGTTATTTCTTTCGCTGTAGGCCTTCAACCTTGGGGATCCGTATTCTATATCTGTTGGGAGCATTGCCTCAGACCTGTAGACTAAGAAGAACGGAGTGAACCCCGTGGCTCGACTCGGCGTTGTTCTTAGGCTCCACATGACCGAGGGCAGCTCGGCAGCCCATCTTTTGCCATGCTTGTTTAGCTTGTCAAAGATTCTGGGTTTTAGGCCTTGTAGGACCATGCCATTGGCACGTTCCACCTGACTGTTTGTTTTTGGATGGGCCACGGCTGACCAGAGCACACGGATGTGGTGGTTGTCGCAGAAATCCAAAAACTTTTTGCCAGTGAACTGGATGCCATTGTCTGTGATGATACAGTTAGGGACCCCAAAGCGATGAATAATGTCGGTGAAGAAGAGCACAGCTTGCTCGGACCTGATGCTGGTGATAGGGCGGGCCTCGATCCACTTGGAGAATTTGTCGATTGCGACAAGCAAGTGGGTTAAGCCGCCAGTTGTCCTTTTCAAGGGTCCGATAAGGTCGAGCCCCCAAACGGCAAACGGCCATGTGATGGGGATAGTTTGCAGGGCATGTGCCGGAAGATGGGTCTGTCTCGCATAGTACTGACAACCCTTGCTGGAGCGTACTAGCTTGACAGCGTCGGAGACCGCGGTCGGCCAATAGAATCCTTGTCAAAAGGCATTTCTGATGAGGGTTCGAGGTGCTGCGTGGTGACCGCAAGCCCCCGAGTGGAGATCGCCGAGCAGGTCCCTGCCTTGCTCATTTGTGACGCAGCATTGGAGGATGCCAGTAGGGCTACGGCGGTAGAGCTCCCTACTGTCGCCAATGATCACAAAGGTTTTAGCCCGGCGAGCGATCCGTCGAGCCTCAGTCTTATCCGAGGGGAGGTCCCCTCGGCTAAGGTAGTCGAGGTACGGGACGCGCCAGTCAGGCTCGAGGTCAGATGGTGGGGTCAAGTCTTCCACCTGCATGGCTTCAGCCCCGGTCGAGGGGGCCTCTGCCTTAGGTGGGGGGTCGAGTGACGTCCCGTCGACCCCTCCGTCTGGCCCGAGGCCGACGAATGGCTGCTGGAGGTCTTTTGCGAAAACGTCTGGTGGAACCATAGTTCGACTGGACGCGATTTTTGCCAGTTCATCGGCGGCCTCATTATACCTGCGTGCGATGTGGTTGAGCTCGAGGCCGTGAAACTTGTCCTCGAGGCGCCGTACTTCTTGGCAGTAGGCTTCCATCTTGGGGTCACGGCAGCTCGAGCTCTTCATGACCTGATCGATCACGAGCTGGGAGTCGCCTCGAACGTCAAGGTGTCGGACCCCGAGCTCGATGGCAATTCTTAATCCCGTGACGAGCGCCTCGTAATCGGCGACGTTGTTAGATGCGGGAAAATGAAGTCGGATGACGTAGCGCATGTGAACCCCGAGGGGTGAGACGAAGAGCAAGCCCGCGCCTGCTCCTGTTTTCATCAATGACCCATCGAAGTACATGGTCCACAGCTCCGCCTGAAGCTGTGCAGGAGGGAGTTGGGTGTCGGTCCACTCAGCCAGAAAGTCTGCTAACACCTGTGACTTGATAGCTTTGCGCGGCGCATAGGACAAGGTCTCGCCCATGAGCTCGACTGCCCATTTGGCAATCCTACTCGAGGCTTCCCGGTTCTGGGCTATCTCTCCCAGGGGGAAAGAAGAAACCACATGTTGATGCAAAAGTAAATCTGCAAACACAAAGGGCTAATACCCGAAATCGATATCCAAAGCGTGCCAGTCGATTTGACCTGTTAATCGACAAGGATGAAGATACAAGCACTTTGGTCCTGACAACAGCGATACGCCCGGAAGTCACGGCCAAGAGGTACTCACGCGGAACTCGAGGATCGTCGAAGATTGCACTTAGAGCAATGCAACTCGCCGAATCGATGAGAACTGGTAAAAAAGAAAAATATGCAAATTGACGAAGTCGTCGAAAAGTATATGTAAATAAGAGTAAAAGCTGTTTTTTGATGTATTGATTGATTCCTATTACATTGCCCTTCACTCTATATTTATACCCTGATCTATAGAAACATAACCAAATAAGACTAGGACACTAAATCCAAATCTAAGGAAAAAAACATGACTTCGATACAACTCAGACTCCACTAGACACACACAAGGAAATTAACTCCTATTTTACTTTATAGTCCGCCTTAATCACGATGGTACTCTCATCGACCTCCTTTTCAGCGTTATAGTCCCTGTTCCATCGGCAGCAGCCTTCGAGTTCCTTCCATCGGTACATTCCCTGTTTCATCGGCTGCAGTCTTCATCGGTACATCCCCTGTATCATCGGCTACAGTCTTCATCGATACCTCCCCTGTCTTCATCGGCAGCAGTCTCCAAACCCTCTTTCATCGGCATCGGCAACAATACCCTTAACCTCATCGGCAACATTTCAAATTAAATCCATACACTGCCACCACTCAGAAACAAACTTATTCTCCTTGGCTATCATTTTACACGGTAATTTTTCCTCTGTTGATTAGCCCTTCCTGATCATCTTGACACATGCTAAAAATGATGTCAACACATGCCCCCCAATTTCGGAGTATAAGATACTGATGCTCCGAAATTTACTCCAACTAATGCTTGCTATCACCTATTTCTTCAATCCATTCTCCAAGCATAACATGATTTATTACCAGATTCAATCAAATCTAGATCCAATCCATGTATCTCAATAAATATCGCACATTTTCCAACCTTCTTTGCCTTAATTACGGTTGAGATACCAAAATGACAATTCATCAGCAAGATCTTACCACAACGCATCATTTTTTTAGAACTGAAAAATCCTGTATCGAGATATCCTTCAAGTCATGATTACTTGCTGTCAAATCTTCTGTACCATCCCTCGATTGTCGTGCGAACAGTTACCATATCCAACTGAACCACCTCGATCCATCCGCATACGGCGTAGAGATAAGTCAAGAATACCCCTACTCCAAATAACCTATAAATAGATTTCTCCGGGTTGTTCATCTTCTACCTTCAAACTCCATCCCTTGGCATTCTCACTCCGGCGACAACCCTAACCAACGACCGCGCATCCTCAACTCACCAGAACCATCGTCATTTTCAAGTTCCCAGCTCGTGCCCTCATCCGCTTGAAGCAATGGCTGTTAACTTTGACGTCCCTGCGGTTCGTTCTTCCTCTTATTACTTTTACTTTAATCCTTTCAGTTCTCTGTAAGTTCTTACAGTCGACATTTTTCTTTCTTTTTCATTTTCTTGGTCCTCCAAACTCAGGAACTTCGCAACGAACTGGTGATTCCAACCCATCAGCCTCCTCTCCATTGCCTAGGTCCAATGGGTGACCCAGATCCAACTGACCTGATTAATGCAGAGGCAAATCGTATTCCCTTCAAATCTCAAAATTTCTCTTTGAATCTGTGGAAAGACACGTTCCGTTCTTGGCCCAAACCCACCAAAGGGTGGAAAAACTGGTTCTTGAGGGTCAACAGATCAATGCAAGTATTCTGGGTAGAACGGAAGATAGATCAGTGTATCAGGCTATCCATTGCCGATATACAAAAAAATGAATCCATGATGATAGCTGCCGCTCAGTTCTGGTCCGACACCACCAACACCTTCATGTTTGGACATGGCCCATGTGCTCCTACTCTTGCCGATGTCTATATGCTCACAGGTTTGGACATCTCAACTGTCGATGAAGGCCATATTTTCGGCAGAAAAGATGAATACAGAGTGAATACACGCAACATCGGCGGCTGGACAGGATACATTCAAGAGTACCAAAAGACCGGTACCGTCAGTCAAAGGGAACACGCCACATTCCTGAACATGTGGCTGGAGAAATTTATTTTCTGTGGCCGATCGGTAGGACCAACCAACGCTTTCCTCCCAGCAGCAGAACTCTTAGCCAACGGTGTTAGATTCCCTCTTGGCCGATATCTCCTGAGTTCAACCTACCACCTTCTCCACCAAGTATCCCAGAAGCTTATACTTGGCGAACCCATCGGCAATCTGGGAGGTCCATGGTGGTTCATCAATATGTGGTTAAATGCTCACATGCACAAGCGTTTACAGTGGGATCTCTTTGCTCAGGAATTCCCACGAGAGATTCCCGAAGAGTACGTCCTTGGAGATGATGAATCGGCAACACGCCCCCCTCTCAACTTCGGCGAAGCAATAATCGTCCTTCCCGGAACAGAAGCCAATGAGGATCAAATCGGCAGATTTTTTCAAACTTTCTACCATGGCCTCCCTCGTGACCTCAGGGCTTGGGTACCTTACATTGATGAGGATAACAAGTTCCCTCTCCTCTTCAATTTCGCCGATAGTGATCTGAACCAAGACAATGATCTCATGATGGCCATTATCACCCCTAGAGCAATCCCAGTCAACACATTTGGTAGCGGGAAAGCTTCCCATACCACTTATGAATTCTACAATCCATCGGCAGTATCTCGCCAGCTGGCCTTTGGGCAACTGCCCATCAAACTATGCTATGCCGATGTGATCAAGCCCAGAGAAATCATTACTGCTGGAACTGAATGGAGCAGGATAGTAAGACTTGCTCCTAATGCCGATATTTCAAATGTCGATCTCTCCGCCTGGTCACCAGCATCTTTTATAACAGAGTCATATAAGCAATGGTGGCAAGAGTGGAAAGAACAGCTGTTTTCAACGTTTGTTCACACATATCGGCACCTGATCGACCCCGATTATGCTATTCCTGATAATGCAGTAAGTTCCTTTTAACTTTTGTCTCTTTCCTGCCTTTTATTATGTATATCGGTAGCTAACCTTCCTTGAAACAGGCCGATGATCCAGTTCCACCAACAAGCAAAAGTGGAAAACCCTTCAACCTCTATCCAGCCTCTCCAGTCTCAGCAATCGGCTACAACGCCCCCACCTTAGAAGCCTTGACCTTCCAAAGGGCTCGCACCAAAACCATCACTTCCAGATCAAGACTGGGAACATCCAGGGCTTCTCCAAAGGCTGCTGCTTCAAGCCTAATCAAGGCTTTTAAGGTAATAATCTTGCTTATTCTGTCTTCTGCCGATACACTCCATATTAACACACAACTATCAAGGTGTGCAAGCTGCAGCTGGATCATCATCGGCAACTTTACCAAGCACCGCAACCTCTACCCCTCCTTCAGAGGTATTTTTATTTTTACATTTTTTCTCTGTTAAATATCCAATCTTATTCCCGTTTTTGCAGCAACAAACGGGCATATCGGCAAGCACACCAAGCATGCAGGCTCCTCAACCAACAGATGTTGATGCCCCCCAGCCAGTTGTTGTTGAAGCACAAACAAAGCGTAAAGCTTTGACCGATGCTGAGGCTCAACAGAAACGACAGAAATCTACACCAGCCCCTGCATCTGCTCCAACATCCGTCAGTCAACCCACTGAACAAACTGCTCCTTCTGCCCACGATACATCATCGGCAATTATACCTCAAGGGCCGTCTACCGATGTGATCATAGAAGACATTCCATCGGCATCTTCTGCCGATCCTTCATATGATCCTTTACAAGCTGCTCCCTCAAGTCAAGCTCAAGAAATCGCCCTGAAGCAGGTAAACCAATTAATTACTTGGTTTATTATATCCCCAAATATCATAAACAGGATTTCTAATTCTCTTTATTTTACAGGAACAAGATTCTCCCGATAGCTTATTCTCCTTTGCTATCGATGTCTCTGATGACGATGGAGAAGAGGCGAGTTCCTCCCTGGCGTTGGGAACAATATCGTCAGACACCTATGGCAAGCTAGAAACCCTCCTAAATCTGCTGCAGCAAGACACTGCCCAATTGGTGATCGACTCGGATCCTGCGAGGTCTATCTTCAAAACGATCCGCGGCTAAGTCCCTGCTAATGTTGAAGAAATCATCTTTCCAGCAGTCCATCTGGAGAGCAGACAACTTCAATATCAAAGGGCCGTTCATCGTATTGCTGACAGAGCAGCTCAGTCTCAACTTAAAGAAGAAATGCTGCAGCTGAAGCAAACTGCCGATGATAAGCACAAGAGTATCAACAATTTGCAAGACTCCAGTGCTGATATTAGACAGAAAATCTTAGATCTATCGGCAAAGAAAGCAGCCCTGCTAGCTGAACTAGAAAAGGTTGAGACAGCTCTAACTCAAGCTAAACAAGAAGAAGACCAGCTTCCCGACACCATCAAAGCCCTTCAACAGGAACGAGATGCTCAGGCTCGCAAGGCCTTGATCTTGAAAAAGAAACTCAAGCCTGTGGAAGGAAGTGTCGATGAAGACGCCAAGGAATTAAAAGAAGCCGATGAAATTCGCCTGCGTGCGATATCAGCCATCCAGGCTTTGTTAAATTAGCGCATCGGCAACAATTGATACTTTGTTTTAACTCCAGCCGATATGATTGTTATCGGCAACTATACTCTTATGCATCTATCCAGATACTAGGGTAATATTTCTTTAAATATTTTTCATTTAATACTCTGGGAAATACAACTCCTTCGAGAGTTTCAAGAATATACGCATTATCATCCATGAAACTAATAATCTGATGCCCTGCTGCAGCATCAATCAACAAATCAGCAATCGGCATTGGGTAACCATCCATCGGTGTGGCCTTATTAAGATTCCTGAAATCAATACAAACACGGAGTTTTCCATTTTTCTTATATATAGGAACCACATTAGAAATCCACTCTGCATATCGGCACTGCCGAATAAACTTTGCCTCAATTAATTTGGTTATTTCGGCCTTAATATCAGGAAGTATCTTAGGATTGCATCGACGAGCCGGCTGCTGATGTGGCCGAAATCCAGATTTAATAGGCAACCGATGTTCAACTATAGATCGGTCTAATCCAGGAATTTTAGTATAATCCCAAGCAAAACAATCTTTATATTCCTTTAACAAATCAACTAATTGCTGTTTACACTTGGAATTTAACTTAGAGCTAATAAAAGTAGTCCTTGGCCTATCGCCTTCACCAATATCTACTTCTATTAAATCATCTGCCGATGTAAACCCTTGCCCTAATTTTCCATCATCGGCAAATCTATCCATTAAAACTCTTCTTCAGAACCGACTGCTTGGATCGGTAGAATTTCGTAATCGGCAATCTTGAGGAACTCTTTTTCCCAGGCTTCTCCCGATATGCACTTGGTTCTCTTATAAGTGTCTGATTCTGCCGATGCGATAATATAAGAAGAATCACCAGGAACAACTTCAATCTTATCCCCAATCCATTGTACCAGGCATTGATGCATTGTAGAAGGGACACAGTAATTAGCATGAATCCAATCCCTTCCCAAGAGCAGATTGTATGCACCCTTACCATTAATAACAAAGAAAGTTGTCGGTAAGGTTTTACTGCCAATGGTCAACTCAACACATACCGCTCCTTTTGCTGGTGATACATTGCCTTCAAAATCCTTTAGCATCATATCGGTCTTAGTTAAGTCTTGATCTCCTTTACGCAGCTTCCGATACATCACGTAAGGCATAATATTAATTGCAGCTCCTCCATCAATAAGTATCTTAGATACAGGCTGCCCATCAACTCTACCTTTTACAAATAAAGCCTTGAGGTGTTGTCTCTCATCATCGGCAGGCTTCTCAAAAACAGCCATCATTGGATCTAACGTTAATTGAGCTATTTGGTCAGCGAAAACAGTCTCTTCTTCGTTATCAGACAGAGCCAAAAATTCCATTGGCAACATAAACACCATATTGACATCTGCCGATGGACCTTTATTTTTATGCTTTATCTGCCACTGCTGGTTACCAGGTTTCTCATTGGAGGGACCTTCTTCTTGATATAAATCTTTTTGACGCTCTCGTTGCATTTTCCTCTTTTGTGTCTTGGTCAAACCCTCTGGACACCATTGAGGAAGCTTAGTTTTCCATACTGGCTGATAAGTCCTAGTTGTCTCCACACGACGTATATTAGGATCCCTGTAAAATATTTCTTCATCAGGAACTCTTGCATTTGCCATCTCTTCAAGTTCCTCTTGTTTTCTTGGAAAATATGCAACGTGTTTACCAAGTCTTTCATGCACACTAAGCCTGCCCCCAACCGATCATGTACTGATGCTCTCCCTCTGATCGGCTCATTAATGAGCAAACCTTGATTACCAGATTGAAACCTTCTTACAGGATGATTAATTCCATAATAACCATTGCATTCTGGACAATCTTCAACAGTAGGTAACTTAATACCTTCCTCCCAACAATGAATAAAAAATGGACAATTCCAATGATCCTTATGTCGATTCCACTCTTCTTGACGCCTTTCCTCTTGTTGTCGTCGATACCGGTCCCTTCGCTGACGCCAACCTTCTTGTTGTCTTCGATGAGTAATCACGATGCCAGATCGAGGAGGCCTCTCAGAACCACCACTTTCCGTCAATAGCCCCTTGCCTTTTGCATCATCGGTAGTTATCCGATGTTGGGGATCTACTGATGCATTCTTTTCAGCAGCTACTGATGTCAACACTTTAATTTTCCCTTCAGCATCCAACATATTTGCTGGAAAAGGATGTTGATCAATTTTCATTGGCTTTTGAATCTTGGAATTGCCAAATTTTATCCTGCCAGACTCAATAGCTAACTGCAATTGTTGTCTAAATACCTTGCACTCATTGGTACTGTGTGAAGTTGCATTGTGCCACTTGCAATACAGCATATGCTTCAACTCTTCTGCCGATGGGATCACATGATTAGGTGACAATTTAATCTGACCCTCCTGAAGCAAAAGATCAAATATTTTGTCGGCTTTGGTGACATCAAAAGTAAACTTCTCTGGCTCTTTGTGACCAAAGAGACAAGATATCGGCTTCTTATTCTTAACCCACTCTGCTAAACCGATAACTGGTTCATTATCTGAATCAGAATCTTCCGCCTCTTCAACAAATGAAACTTTCTTGTTCCAATTTCTTTTAGGTTCAAAAACCCTAGTGTCTTGATCAAAAATCCTTTACACTAAATGGCTTAAGCTTTCGAACTCCTGAGAAGCATATCTGTCCTTAAGATGTGGTAACAATCCCTGAAAGGCTAAATCGGCAAGCTGCCGATCATCCAATACCAGGCTATAACATTTATTTTTTACATCTCGTAGCCTTTGCACAAAGCCTTCTACCGATTCATCATTGCGCTGTTTCATCTTTACTAAATCGGTAAGCTTCTTTTTATGAACTCCAGCAAAGAAATACTTATAAAATTGCTTTTCCAAATCAGCCCAAGTGATAATAGAATTTGGCGGTAGTGAAATAAACCATGTAAATGCTGATCCGGATAGAGATGATGAGAACAAACGAACTCTCAATTCATCTCTACAAGCTGCCTCTCCACATTGAATAATAAAACGATTAACATGTTCCATGGTCGATGTATCATCTTGCCCAGAAAACTTAGTGAAGTCTGGCACCTTGTAACGATTTGGGAGAGGAATTAAAACATAAGCCGGAGGATACGGAGTCTGATAAGAATAGGTATTAACTTTGGGCTTGATCCCAAACTGATCCTTCATAATTTCTGCTATTTTATCGGCCCAAAAAGCATCGACATCTTGCTACCGATATTGTTGAATCTCCACTGGAGGCATCTGCTGATACCCTTCTGCATACCTTTGTGGCCCACGATCTTCAGCAATTGGCACATTTGCTACTATCTGTGGCCCTTTAACTTGCTGAAAAGGGTTCATCGGCTGAGCTGCCGATGCCTGATTCTGAAAACCAGCATGCATGTGACCTTGATGACCACCTGTGGCTTGCTGATTTGGCTAAACTGTATGTTGAGTGGGAAACTGCCCTGACCAATTATTAGTATTCATCGGCACAAAGTTTGCCGATGGCTGGTAGCTTGTTGGCATTGCTGGATAATTACATCCAACTTGAGGCATGACCTGAACTCCAGGCTGACTAGCGATAGGAGCCTTCTGTTGCATCGGTAACAAAGTTGCTGATGGATTTGAGCTAGATGTTTGACCCAAAGACGCCTGAAAACTTCCCAGATTCGGTTGTACGGTAGTTGTAGTATACTGAGGCGCTTGAGTTATCGGCAAACCAGCCGATGGCATAGGAGTTTTTCCCGCTGCATCAAACACTTGAGATAATCCATGATTGAGAGCAGATGCTTCTGGAGGCATACCATATCCCCACCAATTAGCAGGGGTTTGATTATTCTGTGGTGCAGGACCTGATAGAGCCGATGCTGATAGATCCGTACCAATCTGAACTCGTCCTGATAATGCTGAATCTGGACGCACCGGGGTAGACTGTACATTAGATAAACCTACTGATACTGGAGGAGAAGAAATTTCTATACCCGCAACGGCTGGGGGAGCCGATGGAGCAACAGCAGATGCTGCTTCTGGTTGATGATAAGCAGGCCCAACATAACGAGGTGACACTTGCCCTTCTTTGAAAGTTCGAATCACAGCATTATGAATAGTATTGGACAGCACATTGGAGTGATTAATTAAAGCATGATTCACCGCAGAATTAACCATCTCTTGAAGTTTACCAGGATTAGGATCAAAGGTAACCTGCCGAGGCAACGGCAAGTCCTGCTTCTGGATGACTTGTCCACTTTTGTTCAAGCTAAATGACTTCAAGCAAAGCTGTCTGTATTCTTCAATAGCCCTCTCCATAGCCTGCTTCTGATCGTCCTTAAGATCTTCTTCTGTTACTGCGATGATATTCCCAGCATCGATCTCATGATTAGGCATCTTGATTAGATCTGTCCCACCGGGCGTGCCAAAAGATGTGTTGATGCAAAAGTAAATCTGCAAACACAAAGGGCTAATACCCGAAATCGATATCCAAAGCGTGCCAGCCGATTTGACCTGTTAATCGACAAGGATGAAGATACAAGCACTTTGGTCCTGACAACAGTGATACGCCCGGAAGTCACGGCCAAGAGGTACTCACGCGGAACTGGAGGATCGTCGAAGATTGCACTTAGAGCAATGCAACTCGCCGAATCGATGAGAACTCGTAAAAAAGAAAAATATGCAAATTGACGAAGTCGTCGAAAAGTAGATGTAAATAAGAGTAAAAGCTGTTTTTTGATGTATTGATTGATTCCTATTACATTGCCCTTCACTCTATATTTATACCCTGATCTATAGAAACATAACCAAATACGACTAGGACACTAAATCCAAATCTAAGGAAAAAAACATGACTTCGATACAACTCAGACTCCACTAGACACACACAAGGAAATTAACTCCTATTTTACTTTATAGTCCGCCTTAATCACGATGGTACTCTCATCGACCTCCTTTTCAGCGTTATAGTCCATGTTCCATCGGCAGCAGCCTTCAAGTTCCTTCCATCGGTACATTCCCTGTTTCATCGGCTGCAGTCTTCATCGGTACATCCCCTGTATCATCGGCTGCAGTCTTCATCGATACCTCCCCTGTCTTCATCGGCAGCAGTCTCCAAACCCTCTTTCATCGGCATCGGCAACAATACCCTTAACCTCATCGGCAACATTTCAAATTAAATCCATACACTGCCACCACTCAAAAACAAACTTATTCTCCTTGGCTATCATTTTACACGGTAATCTTTCCTCTGTTGATTAGCCCTTCCTGATCATCTTGACACGTGCTAAAAACGATGTCAACACCACAGTAATCGGGTGACCCTCGAAGTAGTGTCGGAGCTTGCGCCGTGTCAGGACGACGGCATATAGCAGTTTCTGGATTTGTGGATATCGGATCTTGGTTTCTGAGAGCACTTCGCTAATGAAATAGACCGGCCTCTGGATGAGCAAGGTATGTGCCTCCTCAGCCCGTTCGACAACCAGGACCGCACTGACTACTTGTGACGTCGCGGCGACATAAAGTAGGAGCGGTTCCCCTGGGGTCAGAGGGACGAGGATTGGTGAGTTAGAGAGTGTGGCCTTGAGTTTTGTGACAGCTTCCTCGGCCTCGAGGGTCCAGGAAAAATGCTCTGATTTCTTCAAGAGATGGTACAGAGGGAGTGCTTTTTCGCCGAGGCACGAAATGAAACGGCTAAGCGCCGCCAAGCAACCTGTGATCCTTTGTACGCCCTTCAGGTCTCGGATGGGGCCCATCTTGGTTATCGTAGAGATTTTTTCAGGGTTGGCCTCGATGCCGCGTTTAGACATGATGAACCCTAAAAGCATACCTCGAGGAACGCCAAAGACGCATTTCTCAGGATTGAGTTTGATGTTTTTTGCCCGGAGGCATTCGAACGCAACATCGAGGTCGTTTACCAGATTGTCGGCTTGTTTTGTTTTGACAACGATGTCGTCGACATAAGCCTCGACGGTCGACCCGATGTGTTTCCCGAAAACGTGCTGCATGCATCACTGGTACGTAGCCCCTGCGTTCCTGAGACCGAAGGGCATCGTAACGTAGCAATACATGCCAAATGGGGTAATGAATGAAGTCGCGAGCTGGTCGGACTCCTTCATTTTGATCTGGTGGTAGCCGGAATACGCATCTAAGAACAAGAGAGTTTCACATCCCGCAGTGGAATCAACGATTTGATCAATGCGTGGCAAAGGAAAGGGAACTTTTGGACATGCTTTATTTAAACTAGTATAGTCTACACACATCCTCCACTTCCCACTCTTTTTCTTAACTAATACAGGATTAGCTAGCCAGTCAGGATGATGAACTTCCTTGATGAATCCGGCCTCCAGCAGCTTGTGTATCTCCTCGCCGATGACCCTGCGCTTCTCCTCGTCGAAGCGGCGCAGGCGTTGCTTCACCGGCTTGGACCCGGCCCGAATCTCCAAGGCGTGCTCGGCGACTTCCCTGGGTATGCCCGGCATATCCGAGGGACTCCACGTAAAGATGTCAGCGTTTGCGCGGAGAAAGTCGACGAGCACTGCTTCCTATTTAGGATCGAGGGTGGCGCTGACATTCAGCGCCTTTCCCGCGGGATCAGCCGGGTCGAGGGGCACAATCTTGACGTCTTCCGCGGGCTCGAAGCTGCCGGCATGGCACTTTGGGTCGGGAATCTCATTGGCGAGACCATCGAGATCCGCAGCCAAGGCCACTGACTCCAAAACAGCCTCACCGTGCTCGACACACTCGACGTCGCACTCGTAGGCATGTTCGTATGAGGGCCCCACAGTGATGACGCCATTTGGGCCTGGCATCTTGAGCTTAAGGTAGGTGTAGTTTGGAACTGCCATGAACTTGGCGTAGCATGGGCGCCCAAGGATGGCATGGTACGTTCCACGAAATTCGACTACTTCGAAAGTGAGTGTTTCCTTTCTAAAGTTGGCCGGTGTGCCAAAACAAACAGGCAGATCGACCCATCCGAGGGGTTCTGCCCGTTTCCCTGGCACGACTCCGTGGAAGCCCCCGACGCTAGGTTGGAGGCGCCCTCTCTCGACCCCCAGAAGGTCGAGGGTCTGGGAGTAGATGATGTTGAGGCTGCTTCCGCCGTCCATGAGCACTTTGGTGAGGCGTGTGTTGGCGATGACGAGGTCAACAACGAGCGGGTAGACTCCTGGATTTGGGACGTAGTATGGGTGATCATCACGGTCGAAAGTGATGGCCACCGCAGACCAATCAAGGAAGTGGGGGACTGCCGTTTGTACGGAGAAAACCTCACGCCGTTCTCGCTTGCGCTGGCGCGCCGAGAGGCAGGTCGAGGGTCCTCCATAGATCATGAAGCAGTCGTGGATCTCGGGGAAACCCCCATCCTTGTCGTCACTCTTAGGGTCCTCCTTCTTGTCGTCCTTCTTGACGCCGACACCCTCAAAGTACCTGCGGAGCATGTGATAGTCTTCGAGGTTATGGTTAGTGGGTCCCTTGTGGTAGGGACACGGCTCTTTGAGCATTTTGTCGAAGATGCCCCCACCGGGGGGGCTCGAGGCTTCTTACGCTCGGTAGCAGCGACGAGCTCGTCGGCCGGGGCCTCGAGCTTGCCTTGCTGGCCTTTCTTCTTCTTCTTCCGGTTGTTTCTCTTGGAGCCCCGGGTGGAGCTCACGGGATCGTCGACCTTCTGCTTCCCCTTGTCTTGGTCACCACCAAAGATTGCACCAACCGCCTCCTCGCCGGCGACAAAGTTGGTGACGATGTCCATCAACCCGTTGGCAGTGAGTGGAGTGTTACGGCCCAACTCTCGGACCAACTCCTTGCAGGTGGTGCCGGAGAGGAAGGCCATAATCACGTCGGAGTCGGTGACGTTGGGGAGCTCGGTACGCTGCCGGGAGAAGCGCCGGATGTAATCCCGGAGGGATTCACCCGGTTTCTGCTTGCAACTCCGGAGGTCCCACGAGTTGCCGGGGCGCATGTAGGTCCCATTAAAATTTCCCTCGAACACCCTCACAAGATCGTCCCAGTCGTGGATCTGTCGAGGTGGGAGATCCTCGAGCCAGGCTCGGGCGGTGTCGGAGAGGAACAGGGGGAGTTGCCGAATGATGACCCGGTTGTCGGTGGCCCCGCCCAGCTGACACGCCAAGCGGAAATCGGCGAGCCAAAGTTCAGGTTTGGTTTCGCCGTTGTACTTGGTGAGAGTCGTGGGAGGGCGAAACCGAGCCGGGAGCACCGTCTCACGGATAGCCTTGCTGAAGACCCGAGGGCCCGGAGGCTCGGGTGAAGGACTACGATCTTCCGAGCTGTCGTAGCGTCCGCCCCTGTGCACATGGTAGCCTCGAGCCACGTCGTCATCGTGCTTGTGCGTGCGGCGCTCGACGACGTTGCCACGGGTGTCTCGAGGTTCGCGGTCGTTGGCGGTGGGCTCAGGGGCTGGAGCTACCCGGTTTCACCGGGCAGGCTCGGGATGAACCGAGGCTTCTCTCTCCTGTCGGGAGGGCTCGACGATCCGCTCTGAGGCCGGCTCGTGTCGCCTCGAGGCAGAGCTCTCGGCCTGCTGCATGGCAGCGGTCTCGAGAAGTTCTCGGATTTCATCTCGAGCCCGACGGGCGTCGGGATTTGATGGCTCGGGCATGTTACTGAGGAGCATGGCGGCGGCGACGACGTTCTAGCTGGCTCGAGCGAAAACCGGGGGGTCGACCACCCGGTCCTCGTCGATGCGACGGTTGACGTCATGAGCTCTCTCACGAGCTCTTCCGCCAAGTGCGCGTTCCGCACGCTCACGCTCGAGGGTTTGTTGAAGTAGATGCAGGTTTTCTCGTTCCTCGTCAAGCCTGTCCTGCAATTCGCGAATCTGCTCGAGCTGCATTCCTTGATCCGCAAGGAACTGAGGGTCGTCCTGCTCAGCAGGAAGCTCGACATGAGCTGGCGTGTGCCTTCCTTCGACTGGCTCTTCATCCTCTGATTCCGACGTGCTTTCAACATCGATGTTGAAGCATTCGCGGGTCGGATCATAGGTGTCATCAGCCGAGTCAGAGTCAGGAGCGCCAAAGTAGTAGTATGACGGGGGAATGTGAGGCCGTTGCAAATCGCCCCCGTGATCGCGACGCCGGGACGCGGTCTCACGGGGCCCTGTTTCCGGAGTCTCCGTAGAGTCCAGATAATCAGAGGCCGGCGTGGATGCGATGAGGTCCAGAGTCGAGCGTAGATGGTGCCCGGGGAGCTCCTCGTAGGCACTCATGCTAGTGCTTACGGAGGAGGCATAGGTCCGGGCAGCCGAGTCTAGCCCAAACGGGAATGGCGATGGAGATGTCACTGTCCACGCCGGAACAGATGCTCCAGGCAGTGGTGTCTCACTGGGCGGGGGAGCGGCGGGATTCTCCGTCAGCATGTTACCCTCAGTCAAGCTCATCCTACCCAGACCTTCCACGAGGAAATCTGGGCCGGCGCCTGGCTAGGGGGTGCCGGACCGGGGAATCCCATCACCCTCCGTGAGGTGAAGACGATGGTTGCGCCGGGCTCGTCGTCGTCGGGCGGCTCGCGCCTGCCTGGAGCGACGGTACCGGCGGATTGCTCCCCTGGGCTGGGAGAGCTCATAATCCTCGTCGGTTGGGTGCCTTGGCGGGAGTAGGACCATATCATAGCCATAGCCAAGCGACATGAACTCTAAACTCCCGAACCAGATCACCGTGGCCAACGGGATAGGGTGTTCGGGGTCAGCCATCCAGGAAAAAAGGCGGGAAAGCGACGTTGGCACACAGCGATCCCCTACCTGGCGCGCCAACTGTCGGTGTTCGGTCCCGAGGGGGTCCTAAACCAACGAGTAAATGCTACGTGTCCCTTTCCTGGATGGTGATGCAAGGAGAACACACGGGGGTTTATCCTGGTTCGGGTAAAAGAAGGCCCTACGTCCAGCGGGGGGGAGAGTTTTGTATTTCCTTGCACCGAGGTGCTTGTGTAGGGGTTACAAGCTTGTGAGAGAGGGCAACGGGCCCAAGTCTCAAAGAGGGTAAAAAAAAGAGTACAAGGATGATTGCTTGAGATGTTGATCTCTATCTTGCGTCCGGTTTGTTGTCCGTTGTCTTCTGTCTCCGTTGCAGAGCCCTGGCCTGCCCTTTTATAGGGCGAGTGGAGGCCAAGACGACGGGGAGCCTTGAGATGATGTTTTGTCGATCCCTGTTAAGGTGACTGTTACGACGTGCCCTAGGAATGGGAGGCCATCCCTGGACACCATGGTGACATAGAGGACAAGACGCTGAAATGACCCGGAGCGCCGTGACACACCGTCCTCCCTTCCCTGTTGAGTCGTGCTGGGCGTCGAGGCCGGGTCGAGGCCGAACGGATAAGTCCAAATCCCTGGGATCGCGGTGTACGGACTTTGTCGTATCCTCCCTCGAGGGTAACGAGTGACGTATAGTGCACGGTAAGGTGGGTACAGTGACGGTTTTCACCTCCCATCACGGGATGGGCGGTAAAACAGTGAAGACTGACACTAGCATTGTTCCCACATCGACCCTGATCACAGCCATGCCGGTAGGTGGTAGTAGATAATCGCATTAAATGCTATGGCTTTTGTCCTGGGGTAGGTAAAGAGAAGGGGTCGAGCGTCTCGACCCGGGCTCACGTGAGTCGGAGTGTTCCCGGTGGGCGATCGAGCCTCGTGCGAGTCGGAGTGCGGTCGAGGAACTTTGTTGTACGGGGCAGGACGCGGTCGAGGTGCCATCGTCGAGGGTGCCTCGTACGAGTCGGAGCCGGAGCGCGGTCGAGGCACTCCGTCGAGCTGTCCTCGTACAAGGCGGACCCGGTGTGCGGCCGAGTTTGGGCGCGGCTTAGTCGTTTTGATTTTTATTATTGTTAAATGTGGGTACCCCTATACTATTGGTACCGACAGTTAGAAAGGGAAAAGGTTTATGTTTTAGAATTGATGAAGCAGATGTCCTCTGGTTCAAAGATCGTTTGGTTGTACCTAAGGTTCCGGAGTTACGTCAGTTGATTCTGGATGAAGCACATTTGACCAAATTCTCTATCCATCCTGGAAGTAATAAGATGTATCATGATCTGAAACAAAGATTTTGGTGGACCAAGATGAAGATTGAGATTGATAGATATGTAGCCAGGTGTGACACTTGTCAGAGAGTGAAAGTTGTACATCTGAAGTCAGCCAGAGCATTGCAGCCGTTACCCATTCCAGCCTGGAAATGGGAAGATATCAATATGGATTTCATTGTGGGTTTGCCCAAAACTTCAAAAGGGTTTGATTCTATCTAGGTTATTGTGGACCGCCTCACTAAATCTCCACATTTCCTTCCAGTTCAAACTATATATCCAACTATCTGATATGCTAAGATATATTTTGAAAGCTGTAACAGAATCGCCCAATTATACGAGATTAAGTAAGAAAATCATCCAACGGATGGATAATTTAACAAACTTAAGCCCGTATAACCCGGTAGTCCGTGAAATCTCGACGGATTTCAAACCATTCACATAACAGCCAAGATCGTACTAAGTTTAGCGGTCACCATCATAAGTTACATAGAAGTTCGCGGAACAAAATACATCGGAGTTTAAACATAGTTATTACAAACCAGGTTCGAATAAAAGTAGCGGAAGCAGTAGTTCAAAATATGCACACACACAACGTTTGAAATAAAATGCCAGCTTGTGATCATTTCCAGCAAAAGCATCAGACGAGGAGTAGTGATTGACTAGTGCCCATGGTCCTACGCTTCGCCCATCGCAGGGTAGAGACAGTTGATACAATAACCATAGTACATCTGTCCATCTGCAACAAGTGGGAACAAAGCCCTGAGTACGAGAAGATACTCAGCTAGACTTACCCGACAGAACCAAAATAAAATGACACCAAGGATCATGATAGGCTTTTTGGTGGGGTAGCTGACTCATTTGCAAGAAAAGCAGTTTAACTTAGCAGTTCTTTTACAAAAGCATGTAGTATTTTAATCTTTATTACCCTGTCAGCTACGTTTGCACTTATGCTAGAGTAACCATGTAATTAAGCAAGTAAGGATTACCATTGATCATTACAATAATTACCATGTCATTCTCCACATAACTATCCAAGTGTTTCATCAATATTACTACGATGAAGTAGCTCAAGTCAAGTGTTCACTATCCAGTGAACGATGGCGATTCAAATCGATTATTGACTAGCTGGTAATTTATTCCTCACACAAACCTCACTCACCCGCTAAAGTGAGGTATTGGTCACCGAGTCAACCATTCAGGTAAAGTCGTGAGCTTGCTAGGAACCACATGTACCCGGGGGCCGCCCGACTGCTCTTTGGCCTTATCATCGCGCCCCCGTTTCCTGCCACTACTGCTCCGGTACAGTGCATTGCGGGCAATCCACTCGGCCCGAATAATCTCCCGGCTTCGCGGTCGAAAGGTACTTTATTCGGCCAGCTAAATGTGAGGCATGCGTTCAACATGACTCGAGGCCCGACAACGGACGGTCCTTAATCGACACAGACGGAAGACACTACAGTCCCAAAACCCTGCAAGCTTCCGCCCGGTCTCAGATTCATTTCGACACTTAGTTATTCTCATATGACATTCTTTCACATAAATCCAGGTAATCCCCTATAGCTCGCGGATGACAGGCAATCACCCGACTTCTACCGGTCTAAGCAAACTAAGCAAGTTTTGACTGCGGACACCAGGGTAACAAGGATCGGGTAAAACAAGGTGAAACAAGGTATAATGCAGTAACGTTTGCAAACAACTCCTAAACGTAATGCATCAAATTAAGTAAAGTTAATAATAAATTATTTGCAAACCGGGGAAAAAATGCTCCGAGGCTTGCCTCTCTCAAACGAGCTCGGACGGTGGTCGGGGCACTCCGGAAGATCTTCACCGACCTCCTCTTCGGCTTCGGTCAACTCCGGCTCTGGCACCTCAGACTGCTCTTCGGGGTCCTCGGGAACTGCTACCGGGGTCACTTCCTGCGATCCTGTATGATGCAGGAGTATAAGTGCTCATGAATAGGTGCAATGCAGGGATGACATGCGATGATGATAATGAATGCATGCGATGTAATGAGCATGTTACGTTATTTGGATTACGTGGAACTTGCGACTCTTCTACAAGGTAGTCTACGTCATCCAAGAACATGTACTCGAAAACTACCACCACTATTCTCTACCATGCAAGGGCACTTTAACACTCAAGATGCTTCAAAGATACACCAAAGTATAGTTTAATAACTATTTTTGCATTAAAGAATGAATGAAAACCCTAATTAGCCCTATGCTTGAACAGCAACACATAGTTTAGTAGCACAGAAAAATCTTAGAAAATTACAGTGGATTACTAACATCAAAACTAGCCTGACACAAGATTTTCACTGCATCTGGATTACTAGAACTGTCTATACAAAAATAATAAGCTAATGCCCAAAAGTGAATATTAAAATACTTTGCATTAGGAAAAGTATCAAACAACAGATTTAGAAATTTTTCTACTTTCTACACAGTAATCAAATACTATAGAAAAATTATTACTTGCATGTTCTATTCAAATTTATTTAATTAACAAAAATAACAAATATTAGTGATAGAAAGCATTTGAACTACACCTACACATTTTTCTACAGAAAAGACATGATATAAATTTTTCCTAGCAAGTATATGACACAAAAGGACTAACAAACTTGGAATCATATTTTTCTGATTTTTCTAGGATTTATTAAGCATTTAACAAGAAAACAGCCATTTCAATAGTTAATTAAAAACTCTACAGGAAAGTATCTCAAATTTGACATGCAATAATTTTATATCATAGATCTGGTTCCAATCCATCTAGAGAATTTTATTTCACAATTTTTGGAGCTAAAATGACTGCTAAAATATTTTCCAAAGCATTTTCAACAAGAATAATAAAAGAAAATGGAAATGAATTTCTTTATAACGGCACTGGGCCGGCCCGGGAAATCAAACGGCCCATGGCCGTTCACGGCCTGGCTTGTGCGTGCGGGGGAACGGCCGAGCCGGCCCGCTCGGGGCGCGGCCCACAGGCGCGGCCTAGTCCACCGAGGGGGAACAGAGCGCGGTCGCCGGCGTCCACAGCCTCGACGTCGCGGCGGCGGTCGCGGGCCAACGGCCGGCTCCGGCCAAACCGAGGCCGACTAGCGCGCGCAACACGTTCGCCAGAGAGTGGCTAACACGTGAAGGCGACGCGGGAGGGCAGAGAGAGGGCGAGTGAGGCGGTGGCGAAGCTCGGCTCGGCGGCACCGCCGCGGTGGCGCGGCGAGGCGAGCAGAAATTGAGCCCTATCGTGGCAAACGAGGGGATGGCGATGCTCGTTCGGAGGAGGGGAGGATGGGGCGGATCCTAGGGCACGGCGAATTGGGCGGAGATGGTCCACCGGAGCCGGAACAAGGCGGAGACGGTGGCGGAGCACGGTGGCAAGCGGTGTTCCGCTGCGGTTGTCACCGGAGGGAGGAAGAAAGGGAGCAGGCAAGGCGGAAATGGGAGGGAGACCCGGCGCTCGGTTGTTTTTGAAGCTGGACGCGGGCGCGGGGTCCACGGCAGCCACGCGGTGGCGTCGCCGGCATGAGTCCGCCACGCGGCAGGCGTTTGCTGCCGGGGCACCAGCGCGCGCGGGCGTGAGCGGGAAGAAGAGGGAGGGGGCCGGCTGGGCCAGGCCGTGGCGGAGGCGGCCGCGGGTGCGCGCGCGGGAGTGGCGCGGGCCGATTCGGCCAACGGGCTGAATCCGAGGCGGCGGCCTGCTAAGCTGGTTTGAATTTTTTTGAATTTCCCAATTTCAAATCAAATGCAAAACAAACTTCAAACCCCATTTTGAACAAGAAGAAAACATTTTCTGGAATTGACCCAAAAATAAAAGTTGTTTAGAATTTCATTCTCTACAACTTTGATTAAGGGGCCAACTAAAAATTCTTAATAGATTTTGAATTGCAGAATAAAAGCTAAAATAGGGAGTGTTTTTGAATATTTATAATTAATATTTTTGAACAAGTTTTTGACAAAATTTTTAGTCATCTAGTTGCTCCAAAAATTGAACTATGGTTCTAAGTGATATAAAATTTATAGTTGCAAGATTTTGGTGTAATGTGATTAGCATATTAATATATTACATCACATATATCATTTTCGAGCTTTTATTTCATTCAAGTTATAACATTATCACACATGATTATGATGATATGAAATGCCATGCAATATGATTGTCATGCAAATGCATTGCGTAACACCGGAGTGTTACAGCCCTCCCCCCTTATAAAAAATCTCGTCCCGAGATTTGGGTTACGAACCATTTATTATAAAAATCTTCGTATGCTTTTTGTAGGTATTCACCCGTTTCCCAAGATGCATCCCCTTCATCATGATGACTCCATTGTATCTTATATGTTTTCACCACACTGTTTCGAGTAGCCCTCTCCTTGGAATCCAAGACTCGAATTGGCTGCTCACGATACACCAGATCTGACTTAAGTTTTATGCCTCGAGGTTCAATTCTTTCCTCTGGAACGCGCAAACACTTCTTGAGATGTGATACGTGAAAAACTGGGAATATAGCACCCATTGACTCTGGTAATTCCAATTTGTAAGCCACTGGACCCTTCCTTTCCAAGATTTTGTAAGGTCCTACAAATCTGGCGGCAAGCTTTCTGCGTATACCAAACCGCTTCTTTTTCATTGGCGCGACTTTTAGATAAACATAGTCACCAACTTCGAACACAAGCGGTCTCCTTCTCTTATCTGCATAACTTTTCTGACGTGACTGAGCTGCTCTCATATTTTGCTGGATGATATGAACTTTCTTTTCGGCTTCCTCCACGAAGTCAATACCATAATACCTTCTTTCTCCTGGCTCAATCCAGTTTAAAGGTGTTCTACACTTTCGGCCATACAGAGCCTCAAAAGGTGCCATCTTGATACTTTCTTGATAGCTATTATTGTACGCGAATTCTGCTAACGGTAACCATGACTCCCAGGAACCTCTGGAAGACAACACACAAGCTCTTAACATATCCTCTAAAACAGCATTAACTCTTTCAGTCTGACCATCTGTTTGAGGATGATAGGCAGTGCTACGAATCAGACTAGTCCCCAAACCTTTGTGCAAATGCTCCCAAAAGTGAGCAGTGAACTGTGACCCTCAGTCAGACACTATAGTCTTTGGTATGCCATGCAATCTCACAATCTCCGCAATGTACTTCTCGGCATATTGAGGTGGTCTATACTCTGTCTTGACAGGCAAAAAGTGGGCTGTCTTGGTAAGACGGTCCACAATTACCCAAATCAAATCATGAAATTTCTGAGTAGTGGGCAGACCCGTGATGAAATCCATACTTATGTCATCCCACTTCCAACTAGGTACTGACAAAGGTTGTAGCAATCCGGCAGGTTTCATGTGAATCGCTTTCACTCTACAACATGTGTCACATCTGGCTACATAAGCTGCAATTTCCTTCTTCATCTTTGTCCACCAATAACGAGGTCTTAGCTCTTGATACATTTTACTGCTGCCAGGATGAATGGACAACTTAGAGAGATGAGCTTCGTCCATGATTTTATTCTTAAGCTCTCTATCCTTTGGAACAACAAGACGGTTGTCGAACCACAACACATCTTGCTCATCCACCCTGAAGTGTTTCGAGGGTTCTTCTTTGATTTTCTTTTTAATGTGGAATATCCCTTTGTCTGCCTTCTGACCTTCTATTATCTTACTTTCCAAGGAGCAACTGATCCGAATACTGTGTAACACGGCAGGATGCAGTAGATCAAAACCATCTTCAAGTAATGGTTGCATATTCAGACAATGTGACTTTCTACTCAAAGCATCAGCTACCACATTGGCTTTCCCAGGGTGATACTGTACATTTAAGTTATAATCTTTGATTAGTTCTAACCATCTTCGTTGTCTCATGTTCAATTCTGGTTGGGTAAAAATGTACTGGAGACTCTTATGATCGGTGAAAATGTTGCACACATTACTAAGCAAATAGTGCCTCCAAATCTTTAAGGCATGCACTACAGCGGCAAGCTCAAGATCATGTGTCGGATAATTGATTTCATGTTTTCTTAACTGCCGGGAGGCATAAGCAATGACTCTTCCTTCTTGCATCAGAACACATCCTAATCCTGTTTTTGATGCGTCGCAGAACACATCAAAAGGTTTCTCGATGTCGGGCTGTGCAAGAACTGGAGCAGTGGTCAACAGTTTTCGCAAGGTGTGGAAAGCTGTTTCACACTCCTCTATCCACACAAACTTGTGATCTTTCTGTAACAGACTTGTCATCGATTTGGCAATCTTCGAGAAGTCTGGGATAAAGCGGCGATAGTAACCAGCTAACCCTAGGAAACTCCTGACTTCTGACACTGTGGTTGGAGTTTTCCAATCCATAACCTCTTGCACTTTGCTCGGATCTACAGAAACTCCATTCTCAGATAGAATATGACCGAGGAAGGGAACTTTCTTCAACCAAAATTCACATTTGCTGAACTTAGCATACAACTTATGATCTCTCAGTCTAGTCAAGACAATTCTCAGATGCTCTTCATGATCTTTCTCATTCTCAGAGTATACTAGAATGTCATCAATGAAGACAACTACAAACTTGTCCAACTCTGGCATGAAAACCGTATTCATCAGATACATAAAATATGCAGGAGCATTTGTTAGGCCAAACGACATAACAAGATACTCGTACAACCCGTATCTGGTAGAAAAGGCGGTTTTCGGCACATCTTGTGGTCTAATCTTGATCTGATGATACCCTGACCTTAGGTCTATCTTGGAGAACACTCTAGCCTTAGCCAACTGATCAAACAGAACGTCGATATGAGGCAAGGGATATTTATTCTTGATAGTTACAGCATTAAGAGGCCGATAATCCACACACATCCCTCTTTCTTTTTCTTCACGAACAGGGCAGGACATCCCCATTCAGACTTACTTGGGCGGATAAACCCCTTCTTTAATAATTCTTCCAGTTGCTTCTTCAACTCAGCTAACTCATCCGGAGGCATCCGATAGGGTCTCCTCGAAATAGGAGCTGTCCGGGGATCAACTCGATTCCAAACTCAACATCTCTATCTGGAGGAAGGCCAGGTAACTCATCTGGAAACACATCCGGGAACTCACACACTACCGGGATCTGGTGGATAGGAATAACTTCCAAGGCACAGGTCACACTCACAAGGTCTGTTCTTTTAGGCAATGGTACCCGGAAAGTACCCTCTGCCTGGGGATCCTTAAGGGTAAGCATCCGACTGCTTGTATCTATGACTGCTCCCCAGTCTTTCATCCAGTTCATTCCTATTATTACATCCAAAACTAGTCCAGGCATAACTACCAGGTTCACTCGAAACTTCCGACTACCTAACTCAAGGGTTGCCCCTCTAACCATCTTATTGGTTAACACATCAGCTCCTGCTGAACTTATGCGATAACCATAACTCAATTCTGTGCATAGTTGTTCATGCTTCCGTGCAAATGCTTGACTCATGAAAGAATGCGAGGATCTAGAATCAAATAGAACAACTGTAGGGTGATGGTTCACAAGAAACTTACCGGCAGTTACAGGCTCTCCCTCAGGAACCTCATCAATGGTGGTGTGGTGCACACGGGCATTGTAAGTTTGTTGCTTCTTTTTAGGCGGATAAGGGCAGAATTTTGAAAAGTGGCCTGGCTGACCACAATTGTAGCAGGGCCCCTTCACTGTACCAGCAGACCCTATAGCTCCTTTGGAGTTGCTCTGTTCTGCAGCTGCGGTGGTCTTTGTTGCGGCAACGGCCATCTTGTACGGCTTCTGTGGTCCCTTGTAGCTCTGAGTTTTATGCTGTGGCGGCCTGAACCTTGCACCAGGTGCGGACGGATGATAAGAAGAACGATTTACAGTGACAACTCTGGACTGGGATGGTCCTGACTCAAACACCCTCTTGCGATTCTTGGATGCGGTGTAGGCGTTATTGTTCTTTTCTTGCTTCAAACAATCACTGATAAAGTCGTTGAATCTGGTGCGGGTATTGGTACCCACATGCTTCATCATCTTCGGACTTAACCCTCTCTTGAAACTAGCAATTCTCTTTGCATCTGTGTCGACCATGTTTAGAGCATAACGGCACAAGTTGTTAAAGGCATGCAGATACTGTGTCACAGTCTTGGTACCCCTGATTCAAGGCCAAGAACTCTCTGAGCTTCATCTCAACCAACCCTGGGGGAATATAAACTCCCCTAAACGCTTCAGTGAAATCTCTCCAGGTAATTTGGGCATTGGGAGGAAAGGTGGTGCGGTGATGCTTCCACCATATTCCTGTCGGTCCCTGTAGCTGATGTGCAGCATACTCTGTTTTCAGAACTTCTATCAGCGTCAACACACGGAACTTATCTTCTATAGTGTTGATCCATTCTTCAGCATCGAGTGGCTCTGCTGCTTCCTTAAAAATAGGTGGCCTAGTATCCATGAAATCTTGAAATTGCTGTACTGGTTCACCCCATGGCCACCACCTTGATTATTACCTCTCTGAACATTTTCAGCGATGGTACGCAGAAAATCTTCCATATTCCCTCTGTGACTGCTCGGCATTGCGTTGACTTCCAAGGAACTGCGCGCAGAACACCTCTATAGTGAGCGGGGGAGGAGCGGGCAAATGTGGCTCTGGCTGTGGCTCCTGATGGTTGACGTTGTTTGCACCACCCCCACCAGCTCCTGCACCGTTGCCACCAGTTTCAGCGGCCTCATACGTGGCACGGCGAGTGTTTGCCATCTGCATATTTCAGCAACAAGCAATAATTGAGCGAAGTTGTAGTAATTGCATTCGAATGAACAATCATGCCATACAGAATTCATTGGAGAGAACAAGTCATACAAGAAAACAGAGGCACAATAATCACATTCCAATTAAAACAACATCACCAATTAAGTTACTTCAAATGCAACATCGCGTTCCATACAACCACGTTGCCAGCATACATACACTGGACTTTTATGCGTTCAGGCATCGCATACACAACCAAGATCCAAAAGATCGTCAGTCTCAAGATCGAACAGGATGCAACACGATACATGGAAACCAAAAGAAGGCCATCGCGACAAAGCCTAGCTACTAACGCAGGACACTATCCTACTCTTCGGGGCCATCGTCGAGGTCGGAGGCATCGCCATCGCTACCTTCAGCAGCAGCGTCGTCATCGACGTCCATCTGGGCAGCGTCCGGAGGAGCATACGGGCCCATCCCGTTGTAGAGGGCGTGAAACTCTTCATGCAAGTTAGCATTGTACTCTTCTAGCTCCTCGACCCTCTGCCTCAGAAGGTCCCTCTCGTTCCAGGCTTCATTCCTTTCTTGTACTAGTTGTTCCATCATGCGGTCTGCATTTCTGTTGGCCTGAGTCAACGTCTGTACCTGCTGCATGGAACTCTCACCTCTCTCGAGAGCTCGGTCCCGCTGCAAGCTCATGTCGGCCAACTGCCCCTGCAAGCTAGCTATAGCACGTGCTTGCTTCTTCTTCTGCTTCCTTGCTTCAAGCCGGTCATCGCCACGCAGACCAGTCAAAGTCCAATAGGTATTCTCCAGACCCTGGTATGCTCTGATGGCTGCATACATGGCACTCATGGTGTGGTTGTCGCTGGCCCGTCCTTCACTGGGGCCTCTAACCAGGGCACTTCCCTGCGGCTGTACCCAAATGGCATCGCGAGGATCATCTCTCGGGAAAGTACCCCCGGCCAAAGCTGCTGCCAACACATTGGGGAACCTGCTCATGATGTCTCGGATGACGCGAAAGGCCGCGCCCTCTGCACCCTCAGTAGGAGTGCGTCCTTCAAACTCTAAATGCCAACCATCCCATTCTGGTGCATCACCAAGAGCAGGGACGGTGATTTCCACGACAGCAAGTCCATCCTCAGCTAGCTGGCTCTCGCTCCAAGAGTACACCGGCTCTTGACCCTCCGGGTACCCCCACATCATGGAGCACTCTCCAAAGCAAGGTGGGCATGCCAAACTCGCTTAGAAAAGTGTCCGTGCTGCGGCGCTCCCGCGGGGCCATCTGACGACGGGGTGCTCTTCCGCCGGTGGACTTACGGCAGTCTGCTTCGTGCGGGCCATCTGTAGCACAAGTTTTAATTACCCGGTGAGAACAAATTTTAAGTTGATGTCACTTTTATCAAAATGGGATAATCCTTTTATAAGGGGAGGAATGCATGTCATGAATGAAATGCACAGACAATATGATGCATGCACGAGTCTTACGTTCTCACAAACTTAGAAAATAAAGACATCTAACGGTGAATTCGGTGGCATACAAATGATCTCTCATATACGTAACTAATTCGGTCTACACGATAACGCTGTTATGTACCTGCAGAAAATTCATTTCAGCCCATTCCCCATGAATGCATGAAAGCAGTAAATCAACCTACACACTCTACACGAATCCCCAGATCCGTGTATAACGGTAGTAACTATCCAAACACATCGTCCTAGTGACGGCATCGCCTCAACGGACGGAACACCCTCACATGCGATACTTTCATAAAAACATGTGTAGAACATGTAATTATTCTAGTATCATATAAGCACTCTCCCTAGATCGGCGGTGTATCCGATCATGCTCTCACAGCTCATACTTACCGAAGCGTAGAGGTAACTGATCCATACATTACCACTCAATTAAGTGGCACTCATACAATAGCACGCCGTATGAGCAACGAAAGAGAAATATGATGCAAGAACCCCAAGTTAGTACTTAAATAGCCACCTAGAGTCCTTAACTGGGCATACAGGATATGACCACTGGCACACTTTTAGTTTGAAAATCACACTTTTTAAACAGAATTTTGTTTTCAATACACTTATGAACAGTAATCACGCTAAACCATGCTCCGATGCCAGCTGTAACAGAACCGCCCAATTATATGAGATTAAGAAAATCATCCAATGGATGGACAATTTAACAAACTTAAGCCCGTATAACCCGGTAGTCCCGTGAAATCTCGACGGATTTCAAACCATTCACATAACAGCCAAGATCGTACTAAGTTTAGCGGTCACCATCATAAGTTACATAGAAGTTCGCGGCACAAAATACATCGGAGTTTAAACATGGTTATTACAAACCAGGTTCGAATAAAAGTAGCGGAAGTAGTAGTTCAAAATACGCACACACACAACATTTGAAATAAAATGCCAGCTTGTGATCATTTCCAGCAAAAGCATCAGACGAGGAGTAGTGATTGACCAGTGCCCATGGTCCTAAGCTTCGCCCATCGCAGGGTAGAGACAGTTGATACAATAACCATAGTACATCTGTTCATCTGCAACAAGTGGGAACAAAGCCCTGAGTACGAGAAGGTACTCAGCTAGACTTACCCGACAGAACCAAAATAAAATGACACCAAGGATCATGATAGGCTTTTTGGTGGGGTAGCTGACTCATTTGCAAGAAAAGCAGTTTAACTTAGCACTTCTTTTACAAAAGCATGTAGTATTTTAATCTTTATTACCCTGTCAGCTACGTTTGCACTTATGCTAGAGTAACCATGTAATTAAGCAAGTAAGGATTACCATTGATCATTACAATAATTACCATGTCATTTTCCACATAACTATCCAAGTGTTTCATCAATATTACTACGATGAAGTAGCTCAAGTCAAGTGTTCACTATCTAGTGAACGATGGCGATTCGAATCGATTATTGACCAGCTGGTAATTTATTCCTCACACAAACCTCACTCACCCGCTAAAGTGAGGTATTGGTCACCGAGTCAACCATTCAGGTAAAGTCGCGAGCTTGCTAGGAACCACATGTACCCGGGGGCCGCCCGACTGCTCTTTGGCCTTATCATCGCGCCCCCGTTTCCTGCCACTACTGCTCCGGTACAGTGCGTTGCGGGCAATCCACTCGGCCCGAATAATCTCCCGGCTTCGCGGTCGAAAGGTACTTTATTCGGCCAGCTAAATGTGAGGCATGCGTTCAACATGATTCGAGGCCCGACAACGGACGGTCCTTAATCGACACAGACGGAAGACACTACAGTCCCAAAACCCTGCAAGCTTCCGCCCGGTCTCAGATTCATTTCGACACTTAGTTATTCGCATATGACATTCTTTCACATAAATCCAGGTAATCCCCTATAGCTCGCGGATGACAGGCAATCACCCGACTTCTACCGGTCTAAGCAAACTAAGCAAGTTTTGACTGCGGACACGAGGGTAACAAGGATCGGGTAAAGCAAGGTGAAACAAGGTATAATGCAGCAACGTTTGCAAACAACTCCTAAACGTAATGCATCAAATTAAGTAAAGTTAATAATAAATTATTTGCAAACCGGGGAAAAATGCTCCGGGGCTTGCCTCTCTCAAACAAGCTCGGACGGTGGTCGGGGCACTCCGGAAGATCTTCACCGACCTCCTCTTCGGCTTCGGTCAACTCCGGCTCTAGCACCTCGGACTGCTCTTCGGGGTCCTCGGGAACTGCTACCCGGGGTCACTTCCTGCGATCCTGTATGATGCAGGAGTATAAGTGCTCATGAATAGGTGCATTGCAGGGATAACATGCGATGATGATAATGAATGCATGCGATGTAATGAGCATGTTATGTTATTTGGATTACGTGGAACTTGCGACTCTTCTACAAGGTAGTCTACGTCATCCAAGAACATATACTCGAAAACTACCACCACTATTCTCTACCATGCAAGGGCACTTTAACACTCAAAATGCTTCAAAGATACACCAAAGTATAGTTTACTAACTATTTTTGCATTAAAGAATGAATGAAAACTCTAATTAGCCCTATGCTTGAACAGCAACACATAGTTTAGTAGCACAGAAAAATCTTAGAAAATTACAGTGGATTACTAATATCAAAACTAGCCTGATACAAGATTTTTACTGCATCTGGATTACTAGAACAGTCTATACAAAAATAACAAGCTAATGCCTAAAAGTGAATATTAAAATACTTTGCATTAGGAAAAGTATCAAACAACAGATTTAGAAATTTTTCTACTTTCTACACAGTAATCAAATACTATAGAAAAATTATTACTTGCATGTTCTATTCAAATTTATTTAATTAACAAAAATAACAAATATTAGTGATAGAAAGCATTTGAACTACACCTACACATTTTTCTACAGAACAGACATGATATAAATTTTTCCTAGCAAGTATATGACACAAAAGGATTAACAAACTTGGAATCATATTTTTCTGATTTTTCTAGGATTTATTAAGCATTTAACAAGAAAACAGCCATTTTAATAGTTAATTAAAAACTCTATAGGAAAGTATCTCAAATTTGACATGCAATAATTTTATATCGTAGATCTGGTTCCAATGCATCTAGAGAAATTTATTTCACAATTTTTGGAGCTGAAATGACTGCTAAAATATTTTCCAAAGCATTTTCAACAAGAATAATAAAAGAAAATGGAAATGAATTTCTTTATAACGGCACTGGGCCGGCCCGGGAAATCAAACGGCCCATGGCCGTTCGCGGCCTGGCTCCGTTACGCCTCCCGTTCGTTCTCGTGGCTTCTGGACTCTTCTAGATGTAAGATAATTACGTGTTCGGTTAATATCCCATCATTAATCCGACATGTGGGCCTTTCTTCCGTATTTCCTGATAACCCCCTGCAGAAATAGATAAACAGCAAAACTCGTGGAATTCTGTCAGATAAAACCCTAAGTCTAGGTGTTGGTTTCATTTGGATCCTTTTCTCTATTTATTTGATAGTTATAATTGATACTTAAGGACCGTCAACAAACTCCCCCAAGCTTACCTCTTGCTCGTCCCTGAGCAAGGAGAGACTCAGTAGTTGCTGAAATGCCTTTGAATTTTGACGGTACACATGCTTTCAAATAGAGTCTCATCTCTGAGTTAAAGTAAACTGTCAAGACTTAAAACTTACTCATTATACCTTTCACCATGGGGCTTGCAACCGTCACCTTTGTCTTGAGCGGTTAAAAGATAGAACAGTCTAGTCAAGCGCCATGTCTCTTATTCTTGATTAGCTATAGCTCTTGGAGTTTTTTGAAGATTTTCAAATAAAACTCAGAGATTCCTTGTATGACTCTCTCAGGTCTCTCTTTTGTGGTATTTCTGGATCCTCACCAAGGCAGTAACGATGTCTGCCTTCTCTCTCATCCTATTCTAATAAGGCTTTTGATATCTGGAGCTCATCGGTGGGAGATAAAGTATACATACTTACAAGACATTTATTGCATAGTCAAACTATGGATCCAGAGAAACAAGCCAATAAGTCAAATCAAGATGTGCATGTGTGGCGAATAAATGGTGTATGGTGGTAGTGATGATAACAATGATGAAAATCTAATTCTACTTTTGCTCTTTTTGAGGGGATACGTACCTTTCTTGCTTTTAAAGCTCTTGAGGAGAATGAGGTGCTCTATATTTTCTCTTTTTTTTCTCTCAGGTGGGTATCTTGTACCCCTAATTCTACTGTCGGACACTTGTCTATTTTTACCTCTCTTCTCACACTTTTTCTCTTTTTTTTCATCGAGGTTCCGAGCACTTGCTCCTTTTTATTTCCTCGTATCTTTTTCTTTTCGAGGTTCCGGGCACTTGCCCCTTTTTATTTCCTCGTATAGAGCACTCATCTCCTTAGAACAATATAGCAAGTGGTAGTAACCAAAATAGCTTGAGCATTTATTTCACAGGGGATAACAAGAATGGGAAAATATTTTTGGCTATTCTCTCCCGGATTAGGAGCAGAATAATTTTATGTGGATCTGGAGATGAGAATGAGTGGATATATGTGGATGCGTACTTCCGGAGTAGAAGCAGCATGTATGAGTGATCGTGCAAGTGAATCTTGATTTTAACCGCATGACAAGCTCCTAAGGGTCTACACAGCTTGACTACACTCAATGCTCATAAGCAGTAAAAAGTAAAGGTATGGCTTAAAGTCTAGCAAGCATGTATGTATGGCTGTGGTAGGAACTTAAACTCTCATCATACAGGAACTCATCATGTAGCATTTTAAGATTTTCAAAGATAAAATTCTCCAGAATTCTAGCATCTCTAGGAATAGATAAACAGCAGCTCAACCTTCCCATATCATATCCATTAACAACTTAGACTTTAGATCAAGTTCTCTTCCCACAAGTTCAGGTTTAGAGCAAGCTTTAAATGATAACAGTTATGTCTAAACTTAGAGAGAGGACTTCAAATTTGAAAGTTAGGCAAAGCAACTATTCATCATATCCATGCTAGAGTTTTATTATTATCTAGATTCAGTTTAGCATAGCCACTTTATTTATTTATTAAAACACACTAAGCAAAAGATATAGGTATATATATAAGCACAAAATCTTTATTTGGTTTTTTTTCATAGTTATGTATATTTTTATTTTTATAGGGTAGAAGTATATATAAATATAAAGATAAAGATAGAAATACTTAGCAAGATAATGGAGGTGCTCTCCCCCAAGCTGGATCTTGACATAATCTCTTCTGATGTAGCTAGCAGATGGCGGAGGTGTATTTGAAAGTCGGCAGCACCCTGACAGCGATTAGAATGTCCTCTGTCTGCTAGTCTTCTTGAATTCTGTGAAGCTCAAATAGACAACAAAGCTTTGTGGAACTGATTAAGTGTTTAGCATAAATATCTTGCCTTTATCATGCTGAGCCTCCTTGATTTTTTTATGTTGTTTTTTTTATTATTTTTTATTTTATAAAGCAGAAGAAAATATTTATGTATTTATTATATATATATATATATATATATATATATATATATATATTTTTTATGCCACCACAGTGAATGTACTTATGGGTTTTATGTCACTCGCATACTCACATGGGGCTTTAGGGTTTTTAACATTTTTATTTTCTTTTTAAGATAGTATGAATATGATTAACTAAGCAAACTATTTAAGATAAAGTAAATAATTAAAAAGGAAAGGATAACTACCAAGTTACCTCTTGGCAAGGCGTTCGGTGTTTTTAAGTCCTCCGAACGGGACTCTTATTCGTTCAGTCGTCCTGGGACTTGGTGGATGGCGTAGTCGGTGGTTCCGGCGGCACCTCCTCTTCATGTACAACTGTCTTTTCTTTCCATACCTGTCTCGGTGCTTTGGTCTCCTCAGGACAGTGTTGGTTGAGTGGTATGTCTTCAGATCTTACCACTTCTCCTTCATAATCTGCCCATCCGTCCTTGATGACCTGTTGCTTCTAATTGTGGTTACGCCGCCTTCTTCTTATCCTGACCTGCTTGGATTCTTCAAATACATAGTTAGGGTCAGTAAAGTAAAGACGTACCTTCTCAGAGGGGAAGTGCATGTGGACTTCTCCAGTTCCAATGTAGATGATTGCTTTGACAGTACTAAGGAATGGTCTTCCAAGGATGATGGGTGGATCATATTCATCTTCTCCCATGTCAATAACCTGAAAGTCTGTATGGACAAAGTGATCGTCTATCTTGACAGGGACGTTAGTTACTGTACCTTCGACCTGTTGGAATGTCTGATCTGCCATCTGGAGCTAAATATATGTTGGGTTTAAGGGCATGGTTCCGAACAGAAGTTCATAGGTGACCTTGGCCATTATGTTGACGCCCGACCCAGTGTCGCAAAGTGTCTTGTAGAAGTGGGACCCATTAATGGAGCAATAAATGCTTGGCATACCTGGGTCGTCCTTCTTAGGCAAGAACGGTGACTTGAGTTGGCGATCTTGACCTTTGTGCACGGCAGTGACCATCTTAGCTGTCTCGGTCCATACTTGCTTCTTGCTCTTGTTCCTCCTGTTGGTCCTCTTCCTTGGTTCATATTGGGGTTGCTCTGGGATTTGTGCGGTCTTGTTCTTGAAGGAAAATGTTTCCTTCCTCCCCTTGATGTAGAAACTGATCTTGGCAGCACTAGCATAGATGACAGCTCCCGCGGTATTCAGGAATGGTCTCCCTAGGATGACGGGAGCCCTCTCATCAGAACCGGTCTCTATCACTACGAAGTCTGCTGGAGCGTATGAGGAACCCACTCGGACACAGATGTTCTTCAATATTCCTCTCAGGAAACTCAGTGTCCTATCTGCAAGCTGCAAACACATGGTTGTTTCTAATAATGGTTGTGAAAAGAGTTTTTCATAGAGTACCCTGGGCATGATGTTGACGCTGGAGCCAAAGTCACAGAGTGCTTCTGGGAAGTCTCGCATGCCGATGGAGATCGGGATGACGGGGCGTCCTGGATCGCCTCTCTTGACCGGCAAACGGTCAGTACTTACTTCCACGATAGGGTTACTCCAGTAATCTCCTGCATCAAACATGTCTACAAGATTTGCAGATTCTAGTCCTTCCGGTTGTGATGGTATACCGGGGTTAGTAGCAGGAACAGCAGCAGCTATTTGATTCAACTGAGATTCAATCATTTTATTAAAGCTAATCTGGTTCTTGATGGCAGTAGAGAAATTATCCATTCTATTATTTATATTTTCTAGTATTTTATCATTAGATGCCAATTTCTTAGACAGGTTATCCATTAGCTTTCCTTGGTTGGACACTAACTCTCTCAAAGGTGGATAATTATTATTATTATTGAAAGAATTGTTACCTTGGTAATTACCTGAGTAGTTAGGCCTCTGTTGATTCCAACCTTGATTCTGCTGAGGACGGTTGTAGTAGTTGTTGTTATTGTTGATGTAGTTCACGTCCTCCAGCAACTCAGGACAGTGATTGCCTGAGTGTCCAGTACCTCCACACTCCTCACAAGTCATGTGGGAGTCGTAGACGTGCATGATTTCTTTCTTTTCTCCAGCTCGATCATCGAGCTTCTTCATGAGTAGGTCTAGCTTGGCAGACAGCATGTCTACCTCCTTGAGCTGGTGCATACCTCCACCTCTCTTGCGTGTCTGAGTTCTTTCTTCATTCCAACCTTGGTTGGATGCCATCTTCTCCACAAGAGCTGTGGCTTGAGGTATGGTGAGTGATAGGAATGCTCCTCCAGCTGCAGCATCCATGGTTTCATGGGCACTGTTAATGAGCCCATGATAAAATGTCTGCATCAGTAGCCAGCTTTCCATTCCATGATGGGGACATTCTAGGATGTAGTCTTAGAAACGCTCCCATGCTTCTGGAACGGATTCATCATGTTGTTGCTGAAAACTTGTAATCTTTCTATGGAGAGCATTGGTCTTGCCCATGGGAAAGAACTTAGCTAGAAAGTTCATGGAGCAGAGTGCCCACGTAGTGTTCTTCTCCTTTGTAGCGTAGAACCACTGCTTCGCTCTCCCCAACAGTGAGAATGGGAAAAGGCGAAGTAGTATGGTGTCTCTGGGGACTTCAGCCATGGTGAAAGTGCTGCAGATCTCCAGGAAGTGTTGAAGATGAGCACTAGCGTCTTCATGTGGCTTCCCACAGAACTGGTTAGCTTGCACCATGTTGATGAGCCCAGGCTTGAGCTCGAAGTTGCGGTCGATCTCCCCAGCAGGTCCAGTGCGGATGTTGTCCGTAGTGGGAGCTGAGAACTCGCGGATCGACTTGTTCGCCATGGCTTCGAATTCAGTCGACAAATTCCGGATGAAACTTCGGCGGTCTTCGGATTTGGATGAAGCTTTGTGCTGAAGTGTTGACGATGTCTTCTTGAGCTTGGCTCTTGTTCTTCTGAATAAGGCTTCGGGATCGTCAACAAAGTTGTCTGGAAGATGTCTTCTATTCATGCATCACCCTACAATAAATAATCAAAATGGAAAATACAGGGGTAAAACTGTATAAGAGAATTGATAAGCTCGATCAGATTAGTGATGCAAATGATGACTCAAAGTTCCATATTCATTCCTACTTAGTAATCAACCTTCCCCGGCAACGGCGCCAAAAATGCTTATTGGGCATTCTTAACGTCACTACCAAAAGTAGACTTAGTTTCTAATTCTGATAACGGCGCCAAAAATGCCAAACCTATCCCTCATGCCACTTAAGCCAAGTTGTCATCCCCAGCATGACATGAGAGACGCGGTATTGAAATATGCATTTGCTCATCAAGATAAATAATAAAAGGGATCTGCAAGCGCACAGATTAATACCGATGTAGCATTTTAACCGGGAAGTATTCCAGGTATCGTTATTTATATTTTTACCACTGGGAAGGGATTTCTAAGTATCATGGTTGATAATGGAATGAGAATATGGAACTGAGTACACATCATTGCATGTATAACCGAGAGTATTTATCAATCTCTTTATACAGGTATAAATGTCACATTAAGTAAAGATAAAGTGATAATGGTGACAAAGATAATTAATCTGATCAGCTAGCCACATATAATAATGATAAGCACCTCAACAGATATTCTAGCAAGTCATTAGCATGGAATTAGGATGAACTACAAAGATATTCCCTAAGTTATTATTAACTATAAAGTCTAGCATATCATAGTTAGTGCAATTATACTTGGCAATCATGGTGAGAAAAGACTATATCCATGCATAGTGAATATTAGCAAGGAAGATGAAGAACATAGCAATCACTCCCCTGTAATAGTGTTGCTCTGCTTGCCCTATACACGAGAGGGGGACTATATAAGAATCAACGAAGCTGTCACTATCGTGAACTACCCCACAATCCGGCATATAGGGTGTAATCGCAGATAAATACGGTATAGACACCACGTCTACACAATAATTATCATTCACCCACTGTACACATGGATAAACGCTATACGATCCTAGGCATGTATATAATTCCAATCTAACTAAGCCAAGCATATAACTATGATAAACTAAGAATAATATAATTGCAAATATAATCAAGTAGAGCAAAGTCATAACCAATATATTGAAATAGAACAAAGTCATATTCATAATATTGAAGAACAAAGATGAACAATTGAAGAACAAGAGAGGAATTACCAAGAATCCTCTTGACAGATCCGGGAACCAATCGAAGATTGACTCCTTCTAGTTCTAATCCTATGTAGCTATGCTAACTAGAGATCTAGTTGATGTGGTGGCTCTAGGGCTTGATCAGAGGCTCTCCTCCTGAATTAGGGTTTGAAGTATGAGACGAGGGCCCCTCCTCCAGGGTCAGGGGCCTTGCTTATATAGCCCTTTCGGATGAATCTGGGCCGTCTGATCAAACCGACATTGAACGGACGGTTTTCCTTGATCCTCTAGGTCGGTGGAGCATAATCCTCGAGGCGGAGTCTGATTGGCTCCGGGGCCAGGGCGGGCGCCCTAAGGACCAGGGCGGGCGCCCTGTGTCCGGCTCCGTTACGCCTCCCGTTCGTTCTCGTGGCTTCTGGACTCTTCTAGATGTAAGATAATTACGTGTTCAGTTAATATCCCGTCATTAATCCGACATGTGGGCCTTTCTTCCGTATTTCCTGATAACCCCCTGCAGAAATAGATAAACAGCAAAACTCGTGGAATTCTGTCAGATAAAACCCTAAGTCTAGGTGTTGGTTTCATTTGGATCCTTTTCTCTATTTATTTGATAGTTATAATTGATACTTAAGGACCGTCAACACTTGCGCGCGTGGGGGAACGGCCGAGCCGGCCCGCTCGGGGCGCGGCCCACAGGCGCAGCCCAGTCCACCGAGGGGGAATAGAGTGCGGTCGCCGGCGTCCACAGCCTCGACGTCGCGGCAGCGGTCGCGGGCCAACGGCCGGCTCCGGCCAAACTGAGGCCGACTAGCGCGCGCAACACGTTCGCCAGAGAGTGGCTAACACGTGAAGGCGACGCGGGAGGGCAGAGAGAGGGCGAGTGAGGCGGTGGCGAAGCTCGGCTCGGCGGCACCGCCGCGGTGGCACGGCGAGGCGAGCAGAAATTGAGCCCTACCGTGGCAAACGAGGGGATGGCGATGCTCGTTCAGAGGAGGGGAGGATGGGGCGGATCCTCGGGCACGGCGAATTGGGCGGAGATGGTCCACCGGAGCCGGAACAAGGCGGAGACGGTGGCGGAGCACGGTGGCAAGCGGCGTTCCGCTGCGGTTGTCACCGGAGGGAGGAAGAAAGGGAGCAGGCGAGGCGGAAATGGGAGGGAGACCCGGCGCTCGGTTGTTTTTTAAGCTGGACGCGGGCGCGGGGTCCACGGCGGCCACGCGGTGGCGTCGCCGGCATGCGTCCGCCACGCGGCGGGCGTTTGCTGCCGGGGCGCCAGCGCGCGCGGGCGTGAGCGGGAAGAAGAGGGAGGGGGCCGGCTGGGCCGGGCTGTGGCGGAGGCGGCCGCGGGCGCGCGCGTGGGAGTGGCGCGGGCCGATTCGGCCAGCGGGCCGAATCCGTGGCGGCGGCCTGCTAAGCTGGTTTGAATTTTTTTGAATTTCCCAATTTCAAATCAAATGCAAAACAAACTTCAAACCCCATTTTGAACAAGAAGAAAACATTTTCTAGAATTGACCCAAAAATAAAAGTTGTTTAGAATTTCATTCTCTACAACTTTGATTAAGGGGCCAACTAAAAATTCTTAATAGATTTTGAATTGCAGAATAAAAGCTAAAATAGGGAGTGTTTTTGAATATTTATAATTAATATTTTTGAACAAGTTTTTGACAAAATTTTTAGTCATCTAGTTGCTCCAAAAATTGAACTATGGTTCTAAGTGATATAAAATTTATAGTTGCAAGATTTTGGTGTAATGTGATTAGCATATTAATATATTACATCACATATATCATTTTCGAGCTTTTATTTCATTCAAGTTATAACATTATCACACATGATTATGATGATATGAAATGCCATGCAATATGATTGTCATGCAAATGCATTGCGTAACACCGGAGTGTTACAAAAGAATTGTCAGTCTGCATGGAATACCCAAGACAATTGTATCTGATAGAGGTACACAGTTTGTTAACAATTTCTGGAGGCACTTACATGAGTCACTGGGTACTAAACTTTTGCATAGTACCGCTTATCATCCTCAAACAGATGGTCAGACTGAAAGAGTCAATCAGATTCTAGAAGATATGTTGAGGTCTTGTGTGCTCAATTACTCGGATTCTTGGGATGACTGTTTACCTTTAGTAGAATTCTCTTACAATAACAGTTATCAAGAAAGTATCAAAATGGCACCGTTTGAAGCACTGTAGGAACGCCGATGCAAAACTCCACTGAATTGGTCAGAATCAGGAGAGAGATGGTTTTTTGGGGTTGATTTAGTAAAAGAAACTGAAGAGAAAGTCAGACGTATACAAAATAATATAAAGATAGCACAGTCTCGTCAAAAGAGTTATGCAGATAAGAGACGACGAGCACTGTTGTTTGACAAAGGAGATTATGTACACTTGAAGGTATCACCCATGAAAGGGGTGAACCGATTTGGGGTTAAAGGCAAATTAGCACCTAGGTACATTGGACCGTTTCAAATTTTGGAACGATTTGGTAAAGTGGCTTACCGTTTAAGGTTACCTGAACAACTCTCTGCAGTGCACAATGTGTTCCATGTGTCACAACTAAAGAAGTGTCTACAAGTACCTGATCAAGTGATTGATTTCGAGGGAGTTGAGCTTGAGTCAGATCTAACATATTCAGAGCATCCTGTCAGAGTTTTGGATTGGAAAGATCGTGTTACACGGAGTAGAACAATCAAGTGGTATAAGATTCAATGGAATCAACATTCAGAAGAAGAAGCAACATGGGAATCTGAAGATTATTTGCTGGAGAACTTTCCCGACTTCTTTGCTTCTATCTAAGTTACAATTTCCTCTCTAGATTGTAACTCGTTCTTTTTAAAACTTTGTAATGTAAAATACCTACATGTTTAATGAAAAAGTCTTGAACGTCTTTGTTTGACACGTTTCCTTTTCCATTACCTAACCCAAGGCTTTAAATCTCGGGACGAGATTTCTTTAAGGGGGAAGGGCTGTAACACCCCTGGTGTTACAGTAACTAAAAACCTTCCATGTCATCATTTGCACTGCAAATCATCCATGATTAGGTTAACAATATTGTGCATCAACTAAAATGAGTTTAAATTCTTAGGTTGGATGTGTTTCTCGTTGTGTGGCTCGAAATCCAAAAACCCTAATTTCGACTATCACCGCAAATACTTAGTTTATGCCCTGCGTAATTTAAGGTGTATGACGGTGTTATACACTAGTGCCAAGTGTAGGGTATAAGCTCAAGTCCAACTTATAAAAATAAAACTTCAAGTTTGAGTTAGGGTTTGGAATCCAAAAACTTGTTACGAGTTTTCCGATTCGAATTCAAATTCAAATTTGAGGAATTATTAAAAGAATTTCTCAAGTCAAACTGGTCAACCTATGGAGCCATTTGGTCAACCATGTGAGGCTTGACTCAATGATGCCCTAGGGTGAGGGTGTGATCTCTAAGCAACCACAAATTATTAGAGAATCAAGTTTCAATTCAAAATCTTTCCGAAAATCCTGAAAAACAAAACCTTAGTTTTACCCCTTTTGGAATAGATCAAAATCTAAGCAAAATTTGGGGAAAAGTGTAAAACCAAGTTTGTAGATCTTTTCAAGGGCTACAAGTTTGATGTTTTGAGTTTTCAAAGTTTCAGTGTAAAATTTGAAGTAATTTTGAAAAGATTCAAATCTCAAAATTGTCCCCTTTTCATTTCCCCTATCCAATTTCAAAATGGAGGCAGAATTTGAAAATATTTTGAATAGCAAAGTTGTAGGTCTGTCCTAGATGTACAACTTTGGTATTTTGAGTTTTTGAAGTTTCAATACAAAATTCAAAGTAATTTTGGTTTTACAGAATTCCAGAAAATGTCCCCTTTTGAATTCAAATTCAAATTTCAAAAACTAAGCCGAATTGGAAAATGTTGATATTGAGAAAGTTGTAGATCTTTGAAAATGGAACAACTTTTGTATTTACAGATTTTCAACGTCTATTGAAGATTTGAAAGTAATTTAAAATTTTCCTCCAGTGGCAATTCTGTAATTTATTTGAAATCGCCGCCAACCACCGCACGCCACCTCCCGCCGACGCCGGCGAGCTTCGAACGCCTTCCAGGCGCGTTTTCGACCACCAGCTCTTGCTTCAGCACCTTCTTGACTGGCCACACGTCGCCTGGAGACCATCTTCATCGCCTTATATAAACCAAGCACCGTCGTGGTCGAGTTTTCCTCTTCCTCGGTTTCCGCCACCACCGTTGCTCCGCCGCTTGCCGTAGCCCTCGTCGAGTCCCCTCTGGTCATGCCAACTGCTCCACTGCAACCACCTTGCTCCAGCGCACCTTCCCGCTCGCTCGCACCCACTACTACCGCCTGGAGTACCCGCACCGCCGCTGTCTTCCTCGCTGCCGAGCAGAGCACCGCCGTGGTCACCTCGCCGTGGACCGGTCGTTCCCGAGCACCTACGTCTTCACCAAAAGCGTCTACGTGATCACTGTGAGCCACTCGACGTTTTTCCCGTTTCGGTTTGGTCTCTAGTTCACCGGGGGCGCGTTTTCGCGGCTCACCATCGGCGGTGATCCGCCATAACCGTCGGTAAGGGGTCATCGGTGCTTAAGCTGGGCAGTTGAGTGGTGGAGGGGGTCCGTAGGATGGTGTAGGTCGTGTTAGGGGAGAAGGAGTAGGGCGCCGAGGTCGCGGTCGCCGGACGGCCACCGTGCCGCAGCGACGGGCGAGGAGCGCGGGAGGTAGGGGATGACATGCGGGGCCGGTGCGTCAGCGAGAGAGAGAGGAGCGGGAGCACGAGCGCGGGCGGGCCGCGCTGACGGGCCGCGAGGCTGGGCCGAGCGGGCGAGTGCGCGGGGAGAAAATGCGGGCCGCGCGCGTGCGAAGCAGGCCGGGCCGAGAGAGAGGGAGAGAGGAAGCAGCCCGCAAGGAATTTTGTTTTTCCTTTTTCAAAAATGTAAAATGATTTTCAGTTTTGTTTATTTTGTTATAAATTGTTTATACTTCCAAAATTCATGAAAATTTTTGAGTAACCTTTATTTACTGTGTAATATTTAAGAAAAATAATAAATATCAATTTTAATTACTGTTTGTAGATTAATTAATTAGTCTCTTTAATTCTTAAGTGGCCCTTACTTAATTATTCTAGGTTTATTTATTTATCCAAAAATCATGAAAATTGTTTTATCATCTAATTATGATATAAGCTTCTTAAATTAAAAATTTTAGCTTAATTAGATTAAATTAATTTTTATTCTTAAATTATGCTTTGTTAATTAATTAGTTAATTAGGTAATTAGGGCATAATGATTAGTGTTGCTTGACTTTATGATTGAGTGTTGACTTTAGGTCATTAACCCTTAATGACCTTTAGCATTCTTAATTGGTTGCTTAAGCTTTCCTAATCATGTTGTTAATACTTGATTAGTGTTATTTCATGCGTTTAACGAAATCCTTTAATAATTGTTTAGCGTAATCGAACCCTAGATTAGGGTTAGGTTAGAAGCTTTTGTTGTTCAACTGTACCGTGAAGGAAAGCTGTACTCAAGTTGTTAACTCTGTTAAGCATCCATCGAGCATCATGTTTATTATCTCATCATCCTAAAGCATGCATTATCGTCACGTATAGTTCCCGTAAAAGAGGAAGGTACCGAAGCCGAACCCGTCCCCGAAGAAGAACCGACGTCCGTGGAAGTAGGGTTTGACATCTGCGGTACTGAACCCGAGCCTGAGTTTCCCGCTGACCAAGGCAAGCCCCGGTTACATCTAACCTTCCATTGCAATTTAAAATTTTTTACTTCACTTATATTACCGCTCTATTGCATTAAGTGCTAGGAGTTGAGTGATAACCTAATTACTGCATTATCATCCTTGATATTCCAATACCATCCTTGTTGCTGTTTTTATTTAAAAATGCTTAGTATGCTTAGCATTGCTTAATGAGAAAACTTTAAAACTTTTAAACAAAGTTTGAAGGGTTGTTGGACAACCACTTGATGAATATGAATGCTGATAATTTGGGACCGGTCGGTGGACTTGCATCGGGAAAGGAGTCCCCATGTAGTGTCTCAGACTGAGTCAGTTAAGGACCGTACCGTTGTTTGAATTGTGTGCGTCGAAACTTTGTAACTGATCACATGCTCCGGTAAGCCTAAGACCTCGGTAACGCCAACATATGAACGGCCAACCGCGCACTGGGAGTGGAGAGATGGCGAAAGTAGTGTGTACCCTCGTAGCCAAGGGCTGGATTGGAGGTGTACTATACTCTCGGGTGGCGCTGGACCCGGTCATGTTTTGGAGTATCCGAGTGAAGGTTGATATATGTCGGTTAGAGTCCTACATATATCGTGTGATTAGGAATCCCCAGCTGGGTTTAATCGATTCGAATCGTCGCTGCTCCTCGATTAAGGAGACTCGATTCTCTGTTCAACATCGTAGTTAAGAAATAGAACTTTGGTCAGAGAATCAGAAAGATATTGAATGAGTTATATGATCTAGAATAGAATCACTTACATTCTGTCAATAAATAATACTGAAATAAAATCATGATCTTAAGGATTCACCATTAGTAGCTTTTATGCAAAAGAACTTGACTTCCTGATGGAACCTCACCTTGATTCCCCTGAGCCTGCATTCCTGAGTCGTTCCACTGGTTTTGTCGGTTAAGTCTTATTGAGTACTTTCGTACTCAGGGTTTGTTAAACCTCTGTTGCAGGTGCGTCTCATGAGCAGGTGTGTTTTGGACCCTGCTGCATGACTGTCTTTACGGCGAGCGACGACGAGTAGAGATGTTTGGCTCTTGGGCAGAGCATCGTGTTTTGGTGCTGTAATAATGTTAATAATGCTACTCCACTACTATGGTTGTAACACTAAACTTAAGTTTGTAAGTTTAGAACATCAAGTTTGTAAACTTATGTTATGTAAGACTTCCGCTTTTGTACTCTGATGTAATTTATTATATAAACTGTTGTAATAATGTGATGCCTCTGTAATGTGATCCTGCTCGGAAGATTGTGGATGATTCGGGTTTCCCGAGGACACCCAACAGGCTTCTTAAGATCTGTGGTACACTTGTACAGTGGTTAGAAGTCTTTAAGATAATAACAAGTACAGGTGGGCCATAGTAATTAGGAGGTTCTGCCACAGGGATGAATGCGAGGCTGAGGGAAACAGCAGCCGGAAGTGTGGAGGATGAGGGAAAGGCCATCAAGGATCGAAGAATATTTCCGTGGGGAAGAGGCTGTCTGATACCATGTAGAAATTGGAGATTAACGAGGATTGCCTTCTGGCGTCCCTCGGTTCCGTGTTTATACAAGATGGGGAAAAGGCCCCCATCGGTGGCGCTTACATGTGTCAGGTTTACAACAAGTGTAGGGTCAAACCAAGCCTAGAGACAAGGATCACCAATGTTTGGTCATTACATGCACAAGCACACACGCTGCACACACTACACCACACACGCTAACAATAGTGTTGACATATTCTCGTTGACATATTCTCTAACAATATACAAAATTGTCTTCAAACAAAAAATTACAGAAATATTTATACACTTCAGAGGGGCTGTTATGAAAAAAGTCTTCTTCCTCTTCATGATGCCGCCCCCGCTGCCTGGCCACGTGTGCAAGCAGCTGTGGGCGTCGCGAGCGAGCAGCTGCCGTCGCCGTAGCACCGTCAGTTCGCCGCCGGGGCCGTCTCGGCGTCGTCACGCCCGCCGATGCCGCGCTCAAGATGCAGCACGAATGCGTCTGTGGCTTCGTCGGCTCCGGCATCTTCTACGGCGACCTCAAGCATCCTGCCCCGACGTTAGCGCGGGTGTCGTGCGAGGAGGTGTCGGCGTTGGTGGCGCGACCGCGCGACACGACGAGCACGCTGCGCGCGCAAGGCACCACCAGCAACCGTGAGCGGCTCAAGACCATCGACGACGAGCGCCGCCTGCTCAGGTTCTCAACGCCTTGGTCGTCGTCTTCCTCAACGCCGGGGACAACGACATGAAAGAGCACCTCCTCTTCGCGAGCGCCGTGGCAGCCAGGAGCGTCCTCAGCGCCCGCGCCGCAGCCGTCGATGGCGAGCACCCGCACGCGGCCGCCGTCGACGAGCGCTACCGTGGTGGGCTGCTGCTACGTAGTTGCTTTTGGGGAGCGCCGCGCACAGGGGCATGGGCATGGTCGAGCCACCACGGTCGCGCAGGCGAGCAGCCCCGCCATTGGTGCACATGGGCAGTTCGCACGGGCGAGCTGCCGCCGCCGTGCACAGGCACATGCGCGCACAGGTGCGCGGGCGAGCCGCGACCGCAGCCGCGTAGACGAGTAGCCGGCGGCGGCACCGCAGAGGCGCGAGAGCGAGTAGCTGCGTCGCGTGGGAGAGCGCTGTCACCGTCACCGCTGCCGCAGCCGCCATCGCGCAGGTGAGCTGCCGGCGCCGCAGCCGCTTGGGCCAAACAGCGGAAAGCAGACGAGCTGGCCATGGCCACGAGAGAGCTCGAGAGATTGGCCACGAGAGAGCTCGAGAGATTGGATGACATAGGCCATGTCCATCTGGATGAATTTGAGACCCAATAGAGTTTGAGGACCGGATTGATATATTTTTTAAATTCAAGGACCGAAATAACACACTATCAAGTTTAAGGACCGGCCACCGCGAACTTTACTCTTTGAGTAACTACGGGTCAGTATGTAGTAGCAGTAGTGGAGAAGTGTTGGGACCGAGTGACCAGAAGATCCGAACCTAGCTATAGCTAGGATTCACCTGGCCGGCTGGCCCCAGTGTGGAGTGGGGCCCACAGCGCAGCCATCTCTGTCTCTAAGGGCACACCCAACGCTAGCTACAGCTATGTACTGCCCCAGCTCTTCAGGAATATAAGCAGATGCCAGAGCCATACATCTCCCTTCGCTGGCAACGAGAGATGCTTTTTTTGTCAGTGCATGGAGCAGCCTTTCATAGGGAAGAGGAGAACAGCGGCTGTGGTCCAGTACTAATCAAGGGGTGTGTTTAGTTCCGCGAAAAGGTGTAAAAAAAGTACTGTAGCACGTTTTGGCTTTATTTGGTAAATAGTGTCCAATCGTTGACTAATTAGGTTCAAAACGTTCGTCTCGCAAAGTACAACCAAACTGTACAATTAGTTTTTGATTTCATCTACATTTAGTACTCCATGCATGTATTGCAAGTTTGATGTGACGGGGAATCTTTTGTTTGCACAGTGATTTTTTTGAGGAACTGAACACAGCCAAGGTCTAATTTAGTTCCTAAAAATTTTTACCTCCACCCATCACATTGAATGTTTGGACACATACATGGAGTACTAAACGTAGACGAAAAAAAACTAATTGCACAGTTCTCGGGGAAATTACGAGACGAATCTTTTAAGCCTAATTAGTTCATAAAAAGCCTTAAATGCTAACCAACATGTGCTAATGACGGATTAATTAGTATTATTAGATTCGTTTCGTAATTTTCTGACGGGTTCTGTAATTTGTTTTTTTATTAGTATCCGAAAACCTCTCCCGATATCCTTCCGACACATCCAATGTGACACCAAAAAGTTTTCTTTTCGTGATCTAAACGCAGCCCAAGTCATGGAGGCTGTCGCTTCATCCCACAACGCGCTGCCTCAAAGCTGCTTCCAGCTTTTGTCAGAGCAGGCCACCGCCCCTCCTGCAGGAGACTCTAAGGGACTACGAGGCCACTGCTAGCCATGACGTGGATAAATAGTGCATACATGGCAGTTGGGGGCAACACGCCAACGCAGGGACATGGCGTACTGCCCTAGAGTCCATGCTAGCATAAAACATCCGCATCGAGCTGGTCAATAGCCTCGCAGACGTGCAGAGTCGCCTGCAGAGGAGGTAGTAGCCTTGTCAGTCAAAAGCATGAGGCCACTAGCAGGATGTGTGGGGAGTGTGGTCCAAAGAAGAAAAAAATACGAGCAGTTGACAGGAGAAGGGATGTGATGGGAAAAAGTTACGAGCAGTTCACAGCTGCCTGCTATGGGGCTTTGCTGCCGACAGAAGACAGCTTCAGACGTGTACCGACGTGTACCTGTCCTTTTACCTCGGGGCTAATAGCCCGTGCTGCCCCGGTTGGGGGTGCCCTTAGACCGATCGCACTCGCGTCCGGGAAAGCTCCCTGCAGTATCACGTAGAGTAGAAAACAGCTACAGCGGCGTTCTCTATATCCTACTCTATCATATAGGATCGGAGGCTATCCTCTATATTTGGCGTGGTACAGTTCATACGCTATAGGACGGTGCGGGGCCGCTCGGGGAGGACGGCCGCGCGCGAGGCAGCAGAAGAAAAAGAGTGCGTGGGAGAGCGTGCCAACTTTTTTTCCGTATGAAAAAATGTTATAACTCACAAACAAAAAACCAAATTAAATTTCGATTGCACCATTAAATTCGTTTCAATAAATGCTTCAAAACTAGATCTCACATGGATATATTTAGATAAAGTGACAAGTAGGCCCCACAGTGGATAGAGGATGGATGGGTGCGGAAGAATTGAGAATTGAGGAGAGAATCTTGGTGACTAGGATGTACAGAGGATGAATTTAGAGTACCACGAGTGCGGATAGCCTTACGTCGGGACTCTTCCCCGCCGGGAGGAGTGCGCTCACACTGATCCTGACACACAGTGTTGGGAGCGGACAGGGCAAGTCTTTCCACTTTTCTCTTTCCACTTTCTACTGTTTAGTATCCACTTTTTACTTTTCTCTTTCCACTGTCCACTCCACTTTCTACTTTCCACTTTCCCATGTCAAGTTTTTCTTCCGTCTAGATTTTAGAGTCTAGTTTAAGGCTCATTTAGCTTCCGGAATCTAGTTTTCTTCCGTCTAGATTCTACGAGCTATTTTTTTCTCTGTCGGGATAGCGGGTTTGTGGGAGATGAAAAGGGCGGGGAGATGGTTTGACATCCGTATGGAAGTGGAAGTACTATTTTTAAAAATTCATATACCTAATGTTCCACAATACTTTATACAACCGATACAGAAAAATAAAATTGGTTATCACGAAAAAACTAGGAAAAAAAGTACATCTATTTTGTTAGCATATAAATAGCTAATATAAAACACATGTGGCTTCCCGTTTTCTTCAATACCAAAATAGTTGTCATTAATATCGTGAAAAAGAAACAATACAAGGTAAACAAAATTAAAAAAATGCATAAAGTTATATAAACTTTGTACTAAGTTTAAAATTTTATACTGCTAGATTCAGAAATTTGAACTATCACATTATAAAACTTTGCACCGCTAGGTTTAAAACTTTACGCTCAGAATTTATAAAATTTGAACTTTGATATTGCAAACTTTTATACTCCTAGCTACAAAATATTAAACTGTGACATTTTAGAATTTGTACTGCCAGGTTTAAAACTTTACACTAAGAATTTATAAATTCTCAACTATGACACAACAAACTTTGTGTTGTTAGGTTCAAAACTTTATATTTAAAATTCATAAACTTTGAACCATCACATTATAAACTTTATAATGCTAGGTTAAAAACTTTGAACTATCACTTTACAAACTTTGTAACGAGGTTTAAAAACTTTACGATCATAATTTATAAACTTTGAACTATTTACAAACTTTATACTGCTAGGTTCAAAACTATACACTCAAATTTTATAAACTTTAACCTATGACATTATAAGCTTTATACTGTTAGGTTCAAAACTTTGAACTATCGTATTATAAACTTTATGCTACTAGATTAAAAAATTTACACTCAGAGTTTATAAACTTTAAGCTCTGACATTACAAACTTTGTAGTGGTAGGTTCAAAACTTTAAACTAACACATTATAAAACTTTCGTTCTAATGCAAAGTTCAAAACTCTATAATTCTAAAATTTTGTAACACTCCAAGTTTTGAAAACTTTGTACTACAACATTTAAAACTTTATACTACTAAGTGCAAAACTTTATCATCACGAAAATTATTTCGAAACATATCCAACATGGATCTACTTTTATAGATCTCGTCATAACGAACGCAATGGTGCAAACAGAATTAAAAATAGATTCTTGACAAGAATGTTATCATATTTTAAAGTTTATGTAGCATATGAGTATATCACAGAAACCAAATCTGACATACACACGCATGCGCCTCCCTCCTCCCCGCGTCCACCCTCCGCACCTGGTCCCACAAAAAAGGAAACTGAAAATGTATCGGTTTCACACACAGGAGAAAGCAGCGCCTAAAATAGAAAGTGTGCGTTGCTAGCGCGACTGGCGCACGCGCGCTAAATAATGTTTGGGTTATTACGTCGTCGTTGTGGCGTAAAACCATTGGAACCTGATTTATCGTTGTTGGAAATTGGTGTAGCAACTGAATGGAATGAAATCAAAGAAGAATTTCCGTGCATGTTTGCTATGTTTCATCTATGTTGTGCATGTTAAATACTTGAAATTGTGCCTTGGGTTTAACTTACTTGCATTGGGCTGTGGACGTTGTACATGTTCGAAGTGTTTTTAATCGTTGTACATGTTCGAAGTGTTTTTAATCGTGGCGATGCTTGTATGGTGACAAATGGCATTCGATGTTCTCCACTGCCCCGCTGTACTTTGTTGAGGGCAAGTGATGATTGCGAGTAATCTATTCCCAATCATGTTGGCCGAATGATTGGTGGGGATGTGGGGCGCCAAACGGTTGGGGTTGCGGATTGTTTCCGCCTCTTGGATTATTTAGATTAGAAGATTAGAGGATGGGCAGGATCTAGTTTCCTGTTTTGCATAGCTATGTCTGATGTCATTTGCCGTGATAGTCTTATCGCTGCTTCGACAATGACAGTGAGGGACTGTGCGCTGTGGGAGGCAATTGGCAATGGAGTCATGGTTGTGTGCTCCCCTTTTGTTCCCACCTTTCCTCTGCTGTCTCGATTGTTTTGTTCCAGACCAGCTGCTATGTCTTCCCTTTTCACTCAAGGTTAGCTCGCAGCCTAACTGCAAAAATAAGCTTGATGTAGTAGTACTTGGACGAATGGATGCCTAGTTGATCCATGGAGGCTGATGCCCCCATAAAGGACGGGACAATACAGCTTTGGGGTTGTTGGAAGGAGAAACTTTCCGTTCATTCCGTTCTTTGCCCCTTCCCCCTCTTCGTTTCTGTTCTGTTCTAAACTGAAATTTATCTTAATGAAACTATACTGAATCTGACTAAATATGTATTGAAGGATATTAACAGCTACCCTATCGTTAAAAGATGTAAATTATGAAAGCATATATTGGATAATGAATCCAACATGTCACATATTACTCTCTTTTTCCTATAAAATTTGGTCAAACCTAGCAAAGTTTGACGGATGATAAACTCAAATCCGTTGTATTTTATAGCAGAGGGAATTGCCATTTCTCATCTTTATTGGTCTCATGCATACTGTCCTTTTTTTTGTCTTAAACTTCAGCACCTTCTATTCAATGTAGTATTCAGTATGGCTAGTATTGTAGGAATACATACAAACATCCCCACACAGAATCTAGCTAGAGCAGCAGACAGTTTGAAAATGGTGCAAAGAGAAACAACTGTGGATTTTTTTTTGTTCCTAACTAAATCATGGATCAATTGCCTGCAGTTGAAAATAGCAATGACTCTGCTTTTTTTTTTTTGACAACAATGACAGTCTGCAGTTGACGACACTTCTTTAAACTAGTTGGCAGCATCTTTCTTCTCTCCTTTTTCTGAGGTGTAGTGTAAAGAATCTGTTCCCTTTTTTCACAAAGCTGCTCTCATCAGTCATCATACATGATACATCCGTCCAGGATAGGATGGCCCCTTGTTTCGCGCTAATTCTCTCCCTCTCTTTGAGATCCCTGTTCGAGTGCTTTTGACACCTTTCCCTCCGTCCTTTCTTCCAGCAGGCACGTTGGTTCTTCGTTCTCATGCGTGCATTGCGGCTGCCCGATACTTAAATTTCTGCTCCGGCCGGCCAGTTTTGAGGTGTCTGGTCGTCTATTAACGCTGCTACTTTCGTGTTGTGTGTGTGGGTGTCAGCCGGCCTGGACGGTTTCCTTTAATTAATTAATTAATTTTGCCATTGTTTAAGCGTGCGCAGAGCAATGATTTGGGAATTTCTGCCGGTTTCCTGCTTACCCTGCATTCCGTGGAAGCACGTGCAATGCATCCGCAGTTTTTTTTTCTTGTTGACGAATGACAATCGTGTACTGGATGCCCGCCCCTGTGTGTGCTCGATTCCGTGCTCTAAAACTTGTGCAGCGCCCGCCAGTCGAGCAAAGCGAGCTGTTCACATTTTTGTTGTTGCCATGTGATGTTCTGATCAGTTTGGTGATGTGGCAGGGGTTGAGTAATGTAGACACCCCTGTCGCATGTAAATCATGCAGCGGAGTCCGCTGCTAGCAAACTGTGTGGCACGTGTCCTCCAAACATGACGCATCAACAGTTAAATCGTACCCTACATGTACTGATGTACATACTGGTTCGTCGTGACGCGCGTCGAGCGGCCAGACGGAAGCCCAGAACACACCATGTCACGTCTACCACGCCAAGCGTATCATATACAGTACATACAGTTTTTTTTCTTATTTCTTAACTCTTCGTACAGGATGAAGTATCTGAACTTACGCACCAACTCACACCACTGCATACACAGACTCACACACACCCCTAGTCCGCAAGCTACATCTATACCTATATACGAAGAGCCTGCACGTGGCTAAGAGGTATCCGAAGTCATTCGGGCTTCGCACGTGACGGGCACGTCACCCTGACCATTATAGCTCATCCACGTGTGAGGCTGTCCTGAAAATATTAGAGGAAACCCCGGTGAGAAACGTGAGACGAGCAGGGCTCGAAAAGTCAATGCCGACCGAGCTATGACTCGTTCCCATACAGTACATATAGTTATTATTACCGTAACTCGTATATATAATTATTATTATTACCAGAACGAACAAATAAATCTCCTTAAGGCCCGTTCGATTAGGGAAATTCTGGCCCGAAATCACTTCTGCTAACGAAACCTTATATAAAATTGAATAGCATTTTTGGACCGGAATTGTTCCTGAGAGTTTTTCTTGCCAAATGAATGGGCCTAAAGGATGCATGCACCCGTTGGGGAATGGGGACTACTCCAGTACTAGCACAGAAGTTATACCAAAAGTTGGCTCTGGCAAACCTAGCCACTGCCCGGGAGCTACACTACTTATACCTACATAATAGGAGTATACAAATACGGCTCTGTTGGGAACATGCCAAATCAGGACTCTGTTTCATTCGCCCACTCTGTTTCATTCGCCGAGTAGGCTAAAATACCAGGCAAGTAGGAGAACGAGTGTTAGCTCGTTTGGTCCGGCTCTCCAGGTGTGAGGCCGGCCGCCCGGGTTCGAACCCGAGGCCCCGCGCGTCTAAGCCTTCTAAAAGACCGGGGGAGTAGCGACCCCTTTCTCTATTAAAAAAACCAGGCAAGCAAACAACTACTTTCTGAGTCTCACACGCCTCCAGTGCCGAACCGAGCATAGAGAATCGGAGATTGGAAACTGATGGACAAGCACTTGCACCACCCTAGCGTGCGTGTGTGGTGGTTTTGCCTAGCTATGTGACGTCACAACCGTGGGCTCAGAATGTTCTCTAGAGTGTGTGCGGTGTGGGCCTCACTTGGCACGTGTATCATGTTGGAACTGAATGTATAGCACACCGGCGCAAACAAGACGAAATTTTGTGTAACCAGTCTTGGGAGTTGGGACCCGTTTAGTTCAACCAAAAAAAAGGAGAAATCTTTTGCGGGTACAAATCCAAACAGGTCTGCTAATAGACCTGCTAGCTATTAGCGTTTAGAGGTCCTAACTGTTAGATCATTAGTTTTTTTATGGAACAGGAGGGTGTAAGCCCCTACTGAATTTTATTGAAATAAACAAAACCGAATAGTATAAAAGTTCAGGAAACAAAAAAGATACAAAAGAAGATA